>JAUPFV010000003.1:70662126-71133857 GCA_036936605.1 Limnanthes douglasii subsp. nivea
TTATGCTATAAGGTTGCTGTTTTCTGTTTCGGGCGCATCATCATCACTATCATTCGATGTTGATGCTTCACCTCCTGATTCTGGATCCACCTCAGAACCACTTGAATTATTGGACCTGCTAGGAACTGATTCTACTTCAAGCTCCATATGTTTACTCACAACGGATCCTGATTCGACCATTTCTCATACTTCCTTCTGACTGACTATTGAAGCGAACTCATTAAAAGTAACGTCCCTACTGATGAGAAAACCTGGAGACTTTGGAGAGGTGCACCATAACCTATATCCTTTCACTTCAGTAGCATATCCTAGAAATATGCACCTCTTTGCCCTCGGCTCTAGCTTACCATCTCTCATATGAGCATACGCAGGACAACCGAACACCCTCAAATGTTTATAATCAGCCGACGATCCTGATCAAATCTCAAAAGGAGTTTCACAATCAATAGTCGTTGATGGAGACTCATTCACCAAGTAACACGTTGTATTGATAGCTTCAGCGCAAAAATCATTTCCCACACCCAAATGCGAGAGAATACTTCGTGCCTTGTCACAAAGTGTTCTGTTCATTCTTTCTGCGACTTCATTCAATTGTGGTATTCTAGAACAAGTGGGATGGCGCATTATTCCCTCAGCTTCACAAAACTCGTTGAACTCACAATTGCAATATACTAACCCATTTTGTGTCCTAAGACGCTTGATTTTTATTCATGTTTTCTTCTCAATCATCGTCTTCCATTTGATAAAGCGTGAATATGCCTCATCTTTCATCTTCAGAAAATAAACCCAAACCATCCTTGAATAATCATCAATCAAACTCATGTAGTATCTGGCTCCGCTCTTCGATGGAATTATGTTTGGAACCCAAAGATATGAGTGAATGTAGTCCATTTTCCCTTTAGTCTTTCTTGCAGCCGATTGGCTGAATTTGACTCTAGTTTGTTTACCAAACAAACAGTGCTCACAAAATCCCAATGATTCTGCTTTATACCCTTTCAACAAATCTCTCTTTCCTAAAACAGTTAATCATCTGTCACTCATATGACCAATACGCCAATGCCGCAACTTATTTTGATCCTCCATACTTTGGCTATTACTCCCTGATGATACTACTGTAGCATCGCCCATAATAACACTCCCCTGGAGAATGTAAAGATCCTTTTGCAAACTGTCCTTCATGCATACCATTGAGCCTTTTATCACTTTGATTACACCTTCTTCTGCATGATACTTGTAACCCTGAGAGTTTAGAGTCCCAAGATAAATCAGGTTTCTCTTCAACCCGGGAACATGTCAGCACGTCAAGATTCTAACAACCCCGTCAAACATTCTGATTCTGACGTTACCAATACCACCAACAGCCAACAAATGATTGTTCCCTAAATAGACAGTTCCCTACATTGGCTTGTAATTATCGAACCACTGCTTGAACTGAAACATGTGATATGTAGCGCCAATATCGAGTACCCAAGAGTTTTGCCCAAAGTCTGAACTCACGGACAATACATCTCCTCTGCCACTGTTTTCACTATCGTCGGAATCGTTCACACCTTCAATAATGTTTGCTGTATTTTCTTTTTGATTTCCCTTCTTACCATTCAGTTTCGGACAATCTGTCATATAATGACCCTGCTCACCGCATTCATAACAGTTTGAGTGCTTTAACTTTGACTTGGACCTCCAGTTCTTCCTTCTTAAAGAACTCACTGTGCTTCTAGATCTTCCCTTAGTCATAAGACATTCCCCTTTAGCTTGGTTGTCTGGCTGCAACTGTCTCATCTCCTTTGATTTCAGTATCCATTTGACATCTGCTAGTGATAAATTATAATTACCATACATAATGGTATCTACAAAGTTTTCATAGGGAGCTGGTAACGATCTCAATACAAACAAAGCTTGATCCTCATCCTCAATATTGATATTTATGTTCTCCATGTCCAGTATAATTGATTTAAAATTATCTAAGTGCTCTGTAATGGACATACCCTCTTTAAATACGAAATCATACAAACGTTTCTTCAAGTATAATCGGTTTACTACAGATTTCTCTGAGTAAAGATCTCCTAGTTTCTTCCATGCGCAGGCAGCAGTCTTCTCACCACTAATCTCGTGAAGCACATTGTCTTTTGCACTCATTAAAACCCAACACAAAACCCTTTCTTGAATATCTTGTTTCTCCTCTTCTTTCATCTCTTATGGTAACTTATTCTACACATCCTTCCACGACCCTTGCAGTACCAATGAAGATTCCAGTTTAATCTTCCACAACGCAAAGCTAGATCCCCCATCAAATTTTTCAATCATGTATTTTGTTGTTGTAGACGCCATTGTGAAACCCTAATTGCAAAATCCATAATTACACCACGTGGATCTTATACCAATTTTGTTATTAAATCACTATGCAATTATCACAAATGGCCCAAGCACATAACGTATGCGAATGAAAGACTTAAATGAACACATGATTTAACGTGGTTCGATAATTGTCTACGTCAAAGGCACCGCCAGAGAAAAGAGTTTCACTATGATAGAAAAGATTACAGATTTTATATTGTGTTTTGTGTAGCCCTAGTAGTCTATTTATACGGATTTAATAGACTTACTAGACAGTGGGCCTAATAGGCTCATATACACTAATAAGAAAACCATCCATTGTATTACAGCTTGTCAATGACATAAAACTGTACCGCCAAACACGGTACACTATCAAGGCACTATTCGACTCATTCACAACAAAAATAATTCGAGAGATTGGCAACGGCGTAAGGCTGCTCGAGCCCACAGATCAATTTCGGACATAAGTTTAGAGTATTTTTAAAAATTTATTAAGTACTATATTTGTTTCTTCCCTTAGCTTTTTAAATCAGATTCCATTTCTTTCTTCGTTTCAATTTGAGTTTGATAGGATGATATTATTCTAACTGGTCTCATGTAGTTTTGTGCGTTTTTAAAATTATTATTTTCAATATTGTTATTTCTTAGTATAGCTCAGTTTATACGTATGTTGATTTTGCTTGATTGAATATGTTTAAAAAATCTCTATGTGTGATTTATGTCATTTTTGGATTTGTCTTTGTTTACGAATTCTAATATGTCTTTACCAAACTCGATACGGTGAACTAATTTACATGTTGGTTTTTTCAAGAACTTTTAACTTTATTTTCCATTTTGTATGAATATTGTTGAGAATTAGTCGAATACTTGTATTGACAATGTACAGTGTTCGTTGATACAATATTGGGTCATTGGTAGTGAACATTTGTGTTTAAATATAATCGTTGTTATAATTTATAGGCTTGTGTATAAGAGATCATTAGGTTCATTATCTAGTATTTCTATTTATTTGTCATAAATAGATTATAACGACTACACAAAAAAAATATTTAAAAATCTGTAACCCTTTCTATCATACTGAAACACTTTTCTGAGGTGTCGCTTATGGATGTAGATATTTTTCGAACCACGTCAAAATCTTGTGTTTTTTTTTCTTTTATGTTCTTTATTTTGTTTTATGTTTGAGCCATATGTGATACATTGATATCAGAGGTTTCGTTGTGAAATTAGGTTTTGCAATTAGGGTTTACAATGACGTCTATATCAACAAAATACAAATTTGAAAGATTTGATAGAGGATCTCGCTTTGCGTTGTGGAATATTTTCCTAACTAAAAAATGTAAGTTGTTTCATTCTCAGTTAACACTTATTTTCATAAATCAAGTTTGTATTTTATTTTTTGACACAATTAGACTTATTTAGCATACAAGGTCTTATTTTCGTAACTATATTATTCTTATTTATGTACCTTATTTACAGGTAAGTTTGTAACTGTACACAGTTTCTTTTTTACAACCACATTATACGTAATTATGTAACTAAAACAAAATTGAATTTATATACCCCAACACGTAACCCCATAATTGGAGCACAATGTTTTTCCAAACTAATTTGGCACACCGAATACACATACTTTTGCACTTGGTCGTAGTTTAATTTTTTTTTGTTTAAATATCTTGCATGGATCTAGTTTTTTTGTCTTAAAAAGCAAAACCAATGGTATTTTCAATTTTTTAAAACTATGTTTTGAAAGATATGATATTTAAAAAAAAACACAAAACAAAAGAGAGAAAAAACGGTTATGGATATATTAGTATTAACATTAAGTCAAAGTGGTTATCAGTACTTTTACTTCAAACCAGGTGGTTATCTATACTTTATCAAATCTTATGTGGTTATTGGTTAATTACCTTATATATAACGGGAAACTTGAAACAATAATTATTCAAAATATATAAAAAGAAAAAGTTAGCGATAACAAACAGAGAAAAAGTAAAATTACCGATAACCACCTAGATTTTGAAGTTTACCAAACACTACATGCAACTTAAATGCATCTAACAATACCCTCGAATACACAGAACATGCACATCTTCAAGGGTAAGTAATTTTTAACCTTTAAAACTCAGTATCTTTCAAACTCTAACTCTAAAAATAATTAAACACATATTTCTAATATTTTAAAGACGAACAAAATAAAATCTTTAAGTGATGTTTTCGAAGATCTTTTTATTTTATTTTCCTATTTTCACAACCATTTACACGTAATTCTATAGCTAGAACACAATTATTTTTTCTAGACTTATTTCACAATCAAAATCATATTATGCAACGATTTTTTTTTATTTACACAACTCATTTGCACGTAATTCGAAAAAATAAACACAATTACTTTTGTGCAACCAAATTCATATTTAAGAAACTATTTTCTTCTTACTTCCGCAACTCATTTGTACATAATTCAGAAACTAGACACAGTTTCTCTTATGCAACAAAATTCATATTTAAGCAACTATTTTCTTTTTATTTACACAATTCATCTTATGTAATTCTGAAACTAAAATATAATTACATTTTTGCAACCTAATTGCACATAATATGCAACTAGAACATAGTTTATTTTCCATATTTATGTTAAAACCCCAATTACATATAATTACACAACTAAAAAAATGTTTCATGAATCTAGTTTTGTTCGTCTTAAAAGTCCAGTGGTAGTTTGGGACATATTTTGGAGCTATAGTTTAAAAGATATGACATTTAAGACTTATTTTAAAATATTTCAGACTACTAGTTGGTAATCGGTACTTTTAATTCAAAACCAGGTGGTTATCTGTACTTTATCAAACCTTGGATGATTATTGACAAATAAGTTTGATGTTGGGTGGCTGTTGGTAGATTACCAATAAAAATGTATATTTAATTTGTACTTATAAATATATATAATTTAGGATATTAAATTAATTTATATTAATAATAATTTATTAATAATAACTATTTAAAATTTAATAAAATAGATATTTTCATAAAAATTATAAGAATTTAGATTTAAAAAAAAAGTTGGTGAATATATATATATTCTAAATAAGATTTAAATAGTTAGTTTGCTATATTTAATATAAATATTTCAAGAATGATACTTGTGAAATTGACGAGGGTATTATTAGATGTATAATAATTATGTATCTAACTATCAAATCTGAATCAAACTAAAATTTGAAAAATTTGAATAAGATCCATTGCAAAATTATCAAGGTGAGGTCCCTTGTGAGATTTTCATACATAAGGTCCATTTTTGTGGATGAGTCAAGATTGTTATATCTCGTGGTTGGTGGACTAGTGTATCATGTTGTGAATATGTTTGTTGGTACACGCACCTTTGAAGTTGTCTTAGGAGGAAATTGTTTGATGTCTGTCATGACTGAGACTATATTAGAGTTCACATATTGTGAAACAATTAACCGACTAAAATATTCACACTGAGGTCCACTTTGGTGGAAAATTAGTCGGGATGGAAGTATCATACTGTTAGTGCATTAGAGTAACACGTTGTAAAAATGTCTCATGGTATATGTATGTTGGAATTATCATGTAGAAAATAGTGTGACATGGATGGTGACCATGGATATTAAGAGCCTATGTCTAATAATACACAACAAATAATATAGTGTCCATAACTAATAAAGATTTAATTAAGTAAGATATGCATGTAATCATGTATATTGATATGAAAATTATGAAGTGTTAGGAAAACGATAATTATATAGTATGATATATATAATTTGTATTCATTACCCTCTTATTAAACCACGTAATATTTTCTAAAAATGAGAATAAGGTAATATAAAGACGCACGAGATTAAAGATCTAGTTTGTAAAATAAATGTTGCAAACTGTTTTCATGGTAGTTTGAACTTACATAAAAATAAATTTGTTATATTTTATAAATTATCGATTTTTTATTATATTATTTTTTGTTCTAAATTTTGTATCCAAATAAGTATTTGGCACAGGTTTTGGAATATTTTTTTTCATCTACTTTCTCAGGCAACGTTTATTAACTCACGTGTATCATACCACCAACTAAATAATTTTTTTGATAGTCTTGATAAACTTAGAAAAATGTCGCCTTGAATGTTGCCGAAAATGCATCGGAAATCTCCCCAATTGATTATATGACATATTTTATATCCGCATTGAGATATTTTCCGCGCATAAAATAAAATATCTCTCAATTTAAATCTAACCTTTGTTTAAAGACAACAAACTTGGATCGAAAAATATTTGTAGTCGTAAGTTTGAACCACATGTCATGTGGCCTAACTAACAATATTCAAACACAATTGTTTACCAATTTGTTTGTCCATATTTTTGCTTATCATTAGTTTCGTTGTCTGATATAGCCAAATTAAGAAACATATCTCGAGAAGAACTCATTCTCTCATGAGATGTGTCACCCCTTCTATATTTTTATTGGTAAAATTATTATAATGATTTCGTCATCTTTAGAAATATATATCATATGTAGACTAAATCATGTTAAAAGTTATTTGAAATTATCCTTCCAAGCTAATGACCAACATATAACACACGCATCACAAATGGAAATTAATTTTATATACTAAAAATTTTCACAGATAACTTGTTGTTACACATTGAAAGTTTGGTATCTAGGTTCTTTATAGTTGATATAGCTTTCCATTATTCGGAAAATATCAAGTTAAAAAATTTAGTCACATTCGTCTAGATGTTGATTTTATAATTCTTGAGCCAGTGGTTGGTATATGGATATATGGTATTCTCACTTGAACGCACGTACAAAACCAATATGATTCTACTTTGAATAATTTGTCTAACATACTCATGTCTTAGAAATATGCGTATAGTCTTCTCATTATAGGCTCTAACCAGAGTTTCTTGACTATCACAATGTATTTGTATTTTCATGTTTTCCTTACATGCAAATCGTATTCCTAACAATAGATCTCTCAACCACTCACTTTCTTTTCATGTTACGGGAAATGTTATGAACTCAACCTTCATACTTTAATAAGATGTACACATTTGTTTCTTTGATCCCAATAAACAAATCATCATACACATATAAACATGAGATATTTGATTTCTTATCGACTAGACCGATGATCTAACTTGCATGTGTGTATCCTTCAAATATCCCTGAAAATTAGACTATTTAAAGCACATGTTTTCTATCTTCTTCAACTATCCAAGAACTGGACCAATGCATTCCAATGTTATGTATATAGATAACCAATTATTCTTAGTTAATTTACTCGCCACAAAAAAATTATATATCTAAATGCATAAAGTTACCTACGTCACCCTACCTATACGATCGGTATATCCCAATTGAACCATTTTTTATCTCTTATTTTTTTTTTAAAGTTTTAGGCTATGATCAAATAATATATGTATTTATTTGAATTTTAGTTGTTTAAATTTATCAAATAATTTTTCAATACAATTTTGGCTTCCTGCACGCCACGACAACTAATAACTCATCATTTTTAATAGTTTAAAATACTCATTCGTCTTCAATAATCACCTTTGTAATTGCAAAAACAAAACTTCTTCACCGTGATACCAATACAATCAACACATCTTATTGATTTAAGGATGTATTTCAGGTTTGTTATTCCGAAATTCATCTCAATAATGTGAAATCATCGAGTTATCCATTCCGATAATTTTATTGGAATATGATGAATACACGATCTATACCTCCAATAAAAAAGATAGGGAGGAGGTTGTGCCTGGAATTAGTTTAAATGAAGATTAAACTACCAAATTTGATGTATTTATAAAATTAATTTACAAGAAACGCCACATACTAGGGAGTTCGCAAGAACATTTGTCCATGTTCCTAGTGGTGTGACGTTATCTAATGATATATATCGCAAATACGTGAACAAGAAAATGGATCTTAAACTTGGGATTGTAGGATTTTAAAAGATTTGGAAGCAGATGGAGATGAAAGTATTTGGGTGAATTTGATACCAAGCAAAAGTTGCATCAACACTAAAGTTGATGGTGTAAGCATTGAGTATATAAGATAATCAAATCAAAAAAAAATCTTTTATAGTAAGCACATTTAATTTTGATTTTGTTATCAGTCAAGGAAATTTTGTGGTATATACATTCATTTAGTTCTAATACAATGAGCATAGTTTTTGCAGATACATATTTAAATGTATAAAATAAAAAGAATAATAATACAAGAAATTGCCTGAAAAATAAAAAATATAAGAATGTCTATTGTATATAGTATAAAATCCAAATTTTATTTTTAGATTTTTGAATTAATGTTTTGTAAAGAGAGTTTTGAAAGAGCTCTCTTGAAATGAGTTGGCGTTGGTCTAAGCCAATCAGAGCCACCAATAAGGTCTTTAGTAAGAAAAGTTGCAGCTTCTTCGTCTGATAAATTACGTGACCAAATTGCCCTTTTGGATCTATCAGCTCCTGGTCCATAACATTTGTACTCACCTTGGTATACAGTCCTGTCATTTCACAATTAAAACATAAAAATTACATTTATTAGACCATAAAACAAATTTTGTGTTTTCTCTTCTTATAGGTCAATAAATGTCATAAAAAAGGACCTTTTTACATTAACAAATTAATTGTGCAAGTAATAATAATATACCTTTGTTTGTCTTGATCTCCCCAGTCAGTCCAGCCTTGAGAAATAATGGCACTAGACATATAGCTAAAGGCAAAAACAACCCTTGAGAAATCAGCCCATGGCCTCCCTAGATATGCACTTCTAGGTCTCAGTCCGGTTATTTTGCACCCCAAAAATACAAACCCTGATTTCTCCGATGCCGACGATCTTTTTTGAGCCGTGATATATCCCTTGGCTTCGGAAATCGAATGCAAATGACATTTCTGAAACAAATTAACAAGATTTTATGTTACAAAACTAAAATTTTAATAATCGAAAAATGACCATATTTATAATTTTGAATGAATAAGATTAGTACTTCAAAAATCGAAGCAGCATTTCCACAAATGAAATCAGTAGCTCCTTGAATGTAACAGTTTTTGTAGTAATGATTTCCATTGTCATCAAGAAGAGTGTCTTGGTATGATTTGAATTCACATCCATAGAAAGCCGCTCTTAGTCCTGCAACTCTTGCTGCTACTGCTGTGGCTCCTTCCCCATAGGTATTCTACAAATCATGTGACTCCTTTATTATAAAATACTTTAATATTCACACCAACATTTAATACACATGTATATATAATCTAGCATGTCACATGTTTAGACTTGTTATCACCAACAGCCCCACAACTTTATACGCGCATAAGAAATGTACAAGTGCCGGAAAGTATGTCAAGACTAGACGTACCACCGGAAAAATACATCTCATGAGAACTCTATGCATGTTATTAACCTAAAATAGAAGAAGTTAAACCTCGATTGTTATGTAGCGGCAGACGAAATCAGAAGCGAAAACGGCAATAGTTGGAGACTCCAAAATGCCATCACCATTACTCCATGTCAAGATGGTGTTGGATGATTTACTTCCACTCAATGTTATGAATGGCTTATCAACAGGCACAACAACTTTCTCTCTGTTCAGATATAAATTCACAATTAATTCCATAAAAACCCGAAAAGTAACAAACAAAAAAACAATATATATAAACAATTACCTGTAAATTCCAGGCTTAACCCGAATGAAAACAAGTTGACTATTATTTGAAGGAACAGAATCAATAGCAGCTTGAATGGTCTTGAAATCTTCATTACCACTTTGATCAACCCTAATCAGAATTGCAGTTGACATGTCTACTCCTGGGACTGGGACACTACTATTGTTATCACCTTTAGCAGCAGGACTAGTAATGAGAAAGAGGGTTAGAGGGACTATGAGAGTTTTAAATAAGGAGATGGAATCAAAATGACGACCACCCATGTGCTTTTTTTGTTTAGTTTTCTTGATTTCGGATCCCGAGAGTTGTTGGTCTAAGCAAAGTTACGAACCAAAAATTGCTGATGACATAAAGGGATTGGAGAGCTTAATTTATAGTATAGGTTTATGACTTTTGATGTCTGTTTTGTATAGGAAGTCAAATGGCATTAGGTGGGCAGTGGCCGTTATCGTCCAGTACAATTCTAAGACTGCGGGTTTCGCGTGAGTATATATGCATGTATGTCGTTGTTTTCTTTGCATAGAAGAATGATGCCTAAAGTTGATGGCCTTGTGTTAAATTGAATGCTTAAATTAAGCATTTATTTTTTATTATTATGTATAATTAAATTAATTTATATCGGTTCCAAGCTTGATAATTAATAATTAATAATAATAATAATAATAATAATAATTTCTCTTAATTAATTTTAAAATCCACCACCGATTGTGTAGACGAATTTTAGTCCATGAGATTTTCAATTATTTTAAAACTATAACCGGTTTTATTTCATAGTAGAGGTGGACTTTTAGACCTATATGGTTAGTATTTTTTTTTCCAGCGTATTAACCCACTTGTATTAAACGTTTTTATGGTGGGTTTATATTATAAAGTAAATTTCGGTATATTATTTTATCGATTCACATACGGTCAAATAAGTCTTGTTTTTGTCACTAGTCCTGCTAGTCTTTTCGAAGGCTCTTGAGGAGAACTAATTCTGATGTCCGTTTATTCTCACTCCCAATTGCGACCAAGTCTATGACTTGAATCATTCAAGTCGGATAACCTTAACTCTGATCATTATTGCTACGTCACTAGTCTCATACACATAACGCGTGATTTTACTCTTGTACACGTGTTACGAAATCATTCGACCTACGCAAAAGATTCTTAGTGGTGAAGCGTGTGAGGTAGTGAATAAACATTTTCACTTCTCCACGTAAATATTCGTTGGGATGTGAAAAGACAATTATGGAACCTTTATACTCCTCAACTGAAGTCTTTGTTAGGCTTTCGATAAGTGTGAAATGGGCTTCCAAAACCTAATCTATCAATTCACTCCCCATTCTCTCGTTGTCTCATTTTTACTGATTTGAGAGAGAGAGATAATTTTTTGTGCTCCAGCTACCGTAAATCCCAGTTTCGAGCTCGATCATCGCCACAAATACGTTTTGGCATAAACCTTAGCCTTCTTCCATTCTGTAATGCCACATATTCTTTTCAGAGTTATATGTTTCATCTTAACAACACTTTAAACTGGTTGTCAATTTTGAGCAAGCCGGAACGAGAATAGTCTGAATCGATTGGCCATTCGCCTTCTTCAATTTCTTCAACTAAAGATTGGACAACAAACAACCACCCCTCCAAATCTAAAGAAAACCTACTGCATTTTATTTCGATAAGTATATCAGAACATGAAGAAACACCCCTCTAGAAGAACAGTTTATTGCCCATATAGATCAAAAGACGCTCTCCTAACCTCCAAGAAAAAAACCAAAAAGTCCAAAATCCAAGATTTTATTTTCCTAAGATGGGAGAGACATCAATGCCTATCAGGAGATGCGATCTTAAATTGGATATTTTGGTTCCCTTTGAATCCTGCGATCGTCAATACTTTGAACTAGTGAACTTGTACCATGGTTATGCTAGCCCTAATATGTGGTTTACTCCAATGTTGTGAATCATTGCCTTGAGGCTCACTGGAATTGAGCTTCTGATAGAACAATTTGTGGTTTTGACTACCCTTCTACTCCATCACCCTAACTAACAAGTTTAAAATTGTGAACGATCTCTTCGAAGGAGAGAAAACTTAGAAATTACAATTCTTCTTTGTTAGTGGGTGCTGGGAGAATGAAAAACTTATTTCAAATAACATAAACCCTTTCTAAAGCAATGAAAGAGTATAGGTCAATCGAGTCTTCTACGAATTTGTGTAAGATTATTATAAATATTTTAGTTTGTTAGTTATTAACAAAATAAAAAGATAGGAATCCCAAATCCCAACAGTAGCAGGTGAGCAGGTGAGCAGGTGAGCAGGTGAGCAAGTGAGCCAAAGAGCATTGGTCGAGAGAATTTCACAAGTTCTTTATTTTGATTAATCCGGTCTAAAACCACTTTTAGAATACGAACCAAGAAACTATCCATTTTATGAAACAGCTGATGACTTATTTGTTGAGACTTATCTGTTGAGACTTATCTTCATTGTGGTGAATTCATAATGTGATTAGGGTATGTTGACGCTTAAGTGTTCCTTCTAACAAAAAATAAGGCGCATAGCCACACGGTTAAGAAGGATTCTTGCGCTGGTCCATAAGGAATAAAATATAAGAA
Source organism: Limnanthes douglasii subsp. nivea (assembly GCA_036936605.1). Taxonomy (NCBI): domain Eukaryota; kingdom Viridiplantae; phylum Streptophyta; class Magnoliopsida; order Brassicales; family Limnanthaceae; genus Limnanthes; species Limnanthes douglasii. The sequence goes on from JAUPFV010000003.1 coordinate 70,674,727, forward strand.
GATTGTTAACGAATAAAAGCAAACTATCTTGACCGATCAGAAAATCACTGAGCAACCGGAAGAGGTTTTTTATCTATGGAAAAAGAGAAATTTTCTACCCGCGAACAAAAGAAGTCAGCACACACATCAAAAAATAAAAAGAAACGTGAAAAGGCCTCTTAGTAAAAAAAATCTCATGTTGTGACTAAGATTACCCTTTTCCTTTTAATCATGAGGAAAACCAGTTAGGGTCCAGCATCTTGTGTTTGAAACTGAACCTCAACAAAACCGAATACAAGTTCTTCTTGAGGAAATCTAACACAGATCGTATTCTTTCGAATCCATGGCATTCCAACTGCTAAAGACGGGTCATTTTTCTATAACTCTTCATGATCTCGTTGCTTCAATTGCCAACTTTTAAAAACAAACGTGGCAACAAAAAATAGAGTTAGAGAATACTAATGCCAGAATTGTAAGCCTTGAGATGACTATTACAAAACTTGAAAAAGTTACTTTGTTTCTTCAGGATAGTTTCAATACGTTCCAGATTGAGGCTTTACGCCTATAAAGCACGGCTTCTTGGAATGAAAAATAGGCTCACTCTACTGAATAAAAACACACTAAGAAAACTTTGACCTTCCCGACTAAGTTGAATAAATTAAAGATTGTCATGCTAAATTTGAATTCGGATCATAAAGCGACTTATAGATCAAGCGGAAAATAACATAGTCGTATGGGATGTTAACTCAGCGTGATGCTAGGTTTAAATCTACAATGGTTCTCGATTTTCATAACATCTTCCGGAAACTTAGATTTTGGTGCTTAAGGCATATGTTTTCGGAGGGGGACCTCCTGACGAACAGTTTGTGTTTTTTTGCATTCTCAATATTGTAACTTGCTTATGTTCTTCTTTTGAATCAAGCCCCGGTCGACTAGGGAGTTTTATGTTTTTATTCGAAGTTTATAAATATTAATCTTGTTATTCAACATTTTTCTTACCAATCATATATTTTTTTCATTTGAAGTCATGTCTTTGGAATTTTTCGAGTTGATTTTGTTGAGTCCCCAAATGGTTATCGAAGCTTTTCAACATGACCAACTAATGTAGGAAATTTTTAAACATGACCAACTAATGTTAAAACATCTCAAGCATGACCAACTACTATCGGAACCTTTCAATCATGACCAACTAGTGTTGTAATCTTTCAATCATGACCAACTAGTGTTTAAACCTTTCAATCATCACCTACTAGTGTTGGAACCTTTTAAAGTAAAATACTATGTCAGAAATGTTTGGAATGATTAAAAATAACACGAGAATATAACAGCTAAATGATTTGTATATATTAGCAGCCTAGGTAGACACCTTATAAAACCTTCTTGCGCCACCAAGGTAGGAAATAACATGTTACTGGTCATTAGATAATTAATTGAAACTATATATAATTTTTACAAAGTCCTTCCAAATATAACCTCAAATGTTAAATGTTTAAAGAGTACCTTCTTGGTCTTCCAACCGATAAGTTTCGGGTTTTACCCTCTCAGTTATCGAATAAGGTCCTTCCCATTTTGGCCCTAGTTTTCCAAGCCGTTTATCCCCCACTTTGAATTCTCCCTGGTGGAATAGAGATTCATATCTACTTCTTAATAAAGTCTAATAATAATGGATTTTAGTTGCGATTTTGTTCTCTTCTCTTCAACCAAATTAAGTGTGGCTTTACGGCTCTCATCATTGTTAGTCTTGAAGTAGTTTGTGACTCTAATAGATGGGAGGGTGGCTTTGGTAGGGGTTATTGCGTCCATCCTATAAACCAATATAAAGGTAATTCTTTGATCGATTCTCGATGGTGCATTTGGTAATGCCACAATGATTATTGTATATAATTTGATCATTTTTTGATGGCCCCATCTAAATTCTTTCTCTAGCCATCAAGGATGGTTCCGTTTGTAACCTCGAATTGTTCATTGGCCTCTGAGTGGAAATATGCTGAAAAAAAATGTTGGATACCTTGGGAAGAGCAGAAAACTTTCATGTCCTTGTTATGAAATTGAGGGTTATAATTTGAAGTGATTTTTATCGAAACTACCAATATGCAACATATATTATATAATATAAATTTGATTGCATGCTTCACTTTAGTTTCAAACATGGGCTCGGCTTCCACCCACTTAGACAAATAATCAAGGACTACTATGATGGTTTGTCACATAGTTGATAAAAGGTTTGTCACATTCCAGATTCCATTTTAGTCGACTAAAGTGGGTGGAAGCCGCTTTAGTTTCTCGGAGACTGATGTTATTGATGGATGTTCCTGATCAAGTCTCCATGAATACCCTTTGGTGTATGCTATAGTTGATAGGGAATCGGTAACAGAATTTTATGCCCGGTGAACATGTGCATGCCGAACGCACTCGAAGAAGGTTTTCAGTTCTCTCAACGCTTTTATGTATCTTACCATATGATATTTTCTTTCTTTGGCCTGCCTAGAGGCATGATAAATTAAAATTTGTGAATTTCTTATCAAGTGAAGTTTCTTGGCACCATAGGTTAGTGAAAATCGTAACCATACCAAGGTTATTACATATTAAGCTTTGTTGTTAAATGCTTAGAAGCTAAATTGTATTATTTTATACATTGTTTCTCCGGCTAAAGCTAATAACTCAACCCCCACTCTAGAACCCAATATACTTGAACCCTCATCGGTCCAAATTACCATTCGTTTTAGGATATGTCAATATGTGGCTCTGGTTCAGGTCATTTGGAATTAAACTCGACTAAAAAATACACCAAGGCATGTGCTTTAATTGTAGTATGAGGTTCAAAATCGATGTTGTAATCTCATAGTCTCACTAACCATTTAGTCATCCGAGTCGATACATTAGGATTTTGAAGCACATTTTTTAATTCACAAGAGGTTTATAGCACAATAAAATATCCTTGGAAATACTGTCTTATATTTTTTGCTATCACCACTAAGACAAAGCTATTTTTTCCAACTTCAAGTACTTTTTTAGGCATCTAATAGATTTTTTATCACGTAATATACAGGGCGTGGCTAATTTTTTACTTCTTTGACTAGCACTACCCTTATTGCATAATCTGATACTGCGATACAAAACAAATAGCTTCTCTCTCACAAGTGGCTTGGTCAAAATTTCTAAAGAGGATAAATATTATTTTACCTTGATAAAAGGTTTGTCACATTCCAGATTCTAGTTGAAACAATTCTATTTTCTCTGAAATTAAAAAAATAGAGGATATTTATCTGATGATCTTGATATGAATCTGTTCAAAGAAGCCAACATTCCAGTTATGATCTGTACTTATTTGATAGATCATGGAGGATCCATAGCCGTTAAAGCATTCAACTATAGTGGGTTGGCTCTGATGCCTTTTTTCATTCACTATATAGCCCAAGAATTTTCTCCGGATCGTACCTCAAAAGTGTATTTTTCTGGATTCAATATCAAATTTATAGCTTTCAAGTTATGAAACGTTTTCTCCGTACGAGAAAAATGATCTTTATCCCTAGTTATAAAAATATAGTTATAGAAGATTATGCCATGCTTGGTTTGATAAGTTGTAATGTATAAATTAAATAAATGAATTTTTTAGTTCTTTTTAAATGTTAAACTTATCGATCATACATTTTAATATTAAATTTCTCTCTGAATAAATAACTCATAAATATTGTATTTAATTTTTACTTGTTAAATATTTTATAATAAAAAACAAATAATAAAAAACTTAATTATAGAAACATAGAGTGTTGATTTTATTTTAATTAGATAGGTTTGCGTATATACTTTTTTGATCAAATATATAACTAATCAATTTACAACCATGAAACTCTGAGATTTTAGTTTGATGAAGGAATTTCTTTTTTGTAATTAGTTAGTTGGGTGAGTTCTTAAGAGGTACATCAAATATATCAAAATTCTTGTTACATACAAAATATTTTCATAATTCCAATAAGTGTATAATATTTTTTATACTAACACTGTATCTAATATTCTAGATACACTTATTAGAATTAACCAAACTAAGGCCCACTAAACAAATTTTTTTAATTATTCTATATATCTTATTAGAAATAACCTTTAGTTTATAAAATAAAGATATAATTATACAAATGAGGTTTTATTATTTATAGTTTTGTATTTGTTTGTGAAATGATCATTAAATGGGTTGCGAATTGTAGGAATTTAGTTTTTATGGTGAAACAAATTTAAAAACTCAATATCAAAGTTCATCGTAGGAAAATAAATTTTAATTCTATTTTTTAAATAAAATACTTTTTATTCATTTACATGGAAAAAGGGGTTTATTAAGACTATTATTTTTTGAGACACATTACTTTAGTAATATTTATTCAAAATAAATATTTTATAAATTATTTCAATATTAGTGAATTTAATTTTTTTATTTGAAAATTTATTTTGTTTCAAATATTTTTATTTAATTATTATCTTATAGTCGGTCACTATATGAGACTCGACTAAAAATAAATTACAAATTAAATATAATTTACAAAGAATATATGAGACATATCATTTACCAAAAATATCATTTTAATTTGATAATTATTTTAGAACATAGAATTGCATTTTCCAATTCAGTTTCAATCCCGACTTAATTTCTTTCTAGAGATGACTTCCATTATCTTTCGATTTCTTGTAAAATCAGCATAACCAAAATTTATGACATTTTTTTTTTGGAGCTTTCCCAATTTTTCAAACCCAGCCTTTCTTCAAGTATTAGTCGAGAAAGTTTAAAGATCGGTACTTAGTTATTTCCTATTATAAAAGAGAAACTTATTTTTTTTTTATCAAGAAATCTGCATATGTTTTTTCGGTGTACCGATGGCATAACGAGATTACCTGTATTTGTTATTTGCCATAAACTTATTGTACGACTTAATATATGCTTTTATAATTTAAAAAAAAAGCGTTATGTTTGTAGAGCTATTGTTTTAATGATTTTTTCAATTCACAAAATTTAAAATAAATTGGTTTATAGAGACATCAATAATTTTTTGGGATAACAATTTGTATTTTGTTCTGATTTATTTTTAAAATATGAATTTGTTTAGGATGATAAAATTTATTTTAGACTTCAAAATTTACGTTGATATTTTTTTACTAATCGTCTGGTTGAAGAGTAAACTTCATCCCATACATAGTCCAAAATTTCACATAGTTAAAATTTAAAAGAATATAGTATATATAAATATTAACTCACCTCAATTGACACCTCGATTTGACAAAAAGATTTTTGGTGTTATAAAAAAGCAAATTCGTGCGAAAATGGGTCCTGCTTTCGAGAGCGAAAACAAGACAATGTCTTGCTGGTCTGTAGAGGTGTCTAATGGTTCAGGAACCATGGTTCAAAGCTGACAACCTGCTTAAGAACTGGCGGTCTACCTGCGAAACTGGTCCATTAGGACTGCAACCCGCCGAGACCGCAACCCGCCGAGACCGCAACCCGCCAGGACCGCATAAGGAGCAACCCGCCAGGACCGCAACCCGCCGAGACCGCAACCCGCCGAGACCGCAACCCGCCGAGACCGCAACCCGGCAGGACTGCGAAACCACGGTTTATTTGTAAAAAACCGGTGGTTTATTGGTAAATATTATGCTGATTTTATTTATTTTATATCCAAAATGTTATATTTAAAAAATATTGAGATATTGCATATTATTATAGAATTATTATTACATTTTTGTTAATATTAATTTGTTTTGGTTATTAAGTTTTTTAGTGTTGTAATTATTATATAGTCCAAAATTTTAAATATTACTTATGTTATTATCACATTTTGAATATTATTATTATGTTTTTAGATCTAATACAAACCAAAAATATATCTTATCATGTTAAAATATTACAAATTCTACGGTTATAATTTTAATATTACATTTTGATTACTATTGTGATTTGGTTTTAAATTTTACAAGTGTTTGTTATTATTTTTTAAACCAAAATTAGATCTTATGAAGTTATAAGTATTTCATAATACATTTGTTGTTGTTATAATAAAAGGTAAAGTCATTTTTGGATACTCAATGCCGTTCACAGTTTATACTCGTGCGGGCCAGGAGTTGTACAAATATTTTCAAATTACAATACAAAATAGCAAAAAACTATTACAAACATCATTCATCTCCAGCTTCGTCTTCTTCGTAAGTAAAATCTTCGTCGTCATTTTCGTTTTCTTCCGCAATTTCTTGTTCAAGTATATCTTCGTAATCATCCGGATAATCTTCGAAGATGTCGTCTACGTTCACTTCGTCTCTGAACTCTATGTCTTGCATCCTTTTATCCGCCGCTGTCCAATCCTTAACTGCCACAAGCACTCCAAGTGCTTTGCCCGTCAATCTTGTTCTCTTAGTCGTGTATTGCAACCTCGCTTGGCTGAAAGCACACTCACTTGCAACTGTAGACATAGGTATAGCATAAATCTCTTTAACAATCCTGCAAAGAATAGGAAACTCTTCAGTTTTGGTACCCCACCATCGTATGATATCTTCAATACCTTGGTCTTGATAATTCGTAAAGTCAAACCTAGTGGTCCAATATCTATACAACTCATTATCAGATTGAGGGGTTTCTGTAACATTGTTGTTTCGTAACATTGCCAATCGAATATAGTTAGTATTTCTCCCTCTACCCCTATTGTTACTACTGCTTACATTTGTAGATGTATTTGATCTATATCTTGCAGCATACTTATCATAGATATTATACAAACTATCATATATACCGCTAATATACCCTTGAGGGTCAATTGGTTCGGTCGGTGGTATATCTGTAGGAAACCGTACAGATTTATAAAAGCAATCAACTAGCAATTCAAATTTTTCTTTTCGTGAAAAAGGATCTAAAAGGCAAGCAAATGAATAACTATCAGGGATTGGATGAAAATACTTTGTTAACTTATATTCCATTCCAGGCACCATGTCTACGCATGCATAATGTGATCTAAATTCATCCATATGCATGGCAAGATTAGCAATCGTGAAAAGGGCCAAATGAGCATTAGGTTGATTTTGTGAAGAAAAGGTTAGGGTGTTTTCTTTAAAAAGTCTTAAAAATCTTAACATGTGTGCACAAAATTTCCAATGATCTGGTTCAATTGGTGTTTCACGATATGTATTATAAAGCGTCGATATCTCTTCTTTAAAAACATGCGCACGTGCAAGCATTGTGTAAGTAGAATTCCATCTAGTTTCGACATCTAATAAAAGTTTCTTATATTTTTTCCCATTTGAAAGAACAAGTGTTTTAAAAGCTCTTTTTTTAGCAGCGGATGTCGAGCAAAATAGGATCCCATTTTTTATAGGGGTAATATAATCACCCTGAACCTTACGTATTCCTTCTTTCGCAATTAATTGAAGTACGTGGCATAAACATTTGGTGTGAAACAATTTTGGAAAAGGGGGATTGCAATCTACTATAAGAAATGTTATATCACTAATATTAGAAGATGCATTATCCAACGAAATAGACATAATCTTGTTTTTAATGCCATAAACATTCATGCATTCAGTCATACTCTCCCTAATTATTTGTGCGGTATGCTTCCCAATTAATTCAAACCATATAATTCTCCTTTGGAGGACCCATTGGGCGTCCATCCAATGGAGGGTAACACATATCATATCTAAATCAGTAAAAGTAGCTATGTCACTAGTAATCGAAACATTCCATGGCAAAGTCTGCATAGTTTGAATAATCTCTTTTTTTCTTTGTAAATAATATTTAAAGGCTAGCGATCGCAAAGAGGTACGTGGAATGCGTGTTGCCTGTGGGTTTACCCCAACTTGCATCCAATTTTCGTATCTCCAAGAATCCCCAAAACTAAATGGTTGTAAACTACCGACTGCATAAATCATTGTTTCTTCCCTATACGTATCGTGGTTAAACTCAAAAGGAAGACCTGTTTGAGGGTTCGTGCAAACATTAGTTGGGTTAGGTTTTGTAGGATCATATATTTCATGTTTCGTTAAATGTTTTACCATAGTGCTAGTGCCCATATTTCTAGATCCACTTACGTGAAGATAACGTTTATTGCACTCTTTACAAATACAAAACAAACCATCTTCTGATAGAGTATAGTGATTCCAAATCCAAGATGTTTTCTTACGAGATCTCCCCCCACTAGTACTTCCACCACCACTTTCGCGGGAGGAGAGTGTGTCAACGTGAGGGAATTCTGTAGAAAAATCATCCATGGTATTGAGATCCACATTAGATGGTGGGTTTATCCCAGTATTTCTACGTTTTGAATTCATTTTAAAACTAATAACAGTTTTTTTTTCAAATATGCAATAAAATACTAATAATAAAATCACAATTTAGACTAATAACAAGATATAACAACTAAATTTAGACTAATAACAAGATAGAACAACTAAATTTAGACTAATAACAACTAAGAAACAATTTGCGGAAAAACAAAAATCAAACAATTTCGAAAGTAGGAGTAGAATAAGTAAAATAACTAATTGTAGTTTTCTAGAACTTATCGAACAAATAGATAGATTTAGAGAGAAGTAGAGAGTTGTTTGAGAGGTGTGAGTATTGGTGTTGGGGTCTCCTCTACTTATAGGGGAGACCCAAAAAAAAAACCGAAAAAAAAAAAAAAATCGCTCGGACCATCCGGATGGGCGTCCGGATGGTCCGGACACATGACCCGGGGCATCCGGACAGTTTCGCCCGGACGCCCGGACAGACAATTCGGACCATCCGGATATCGATCCGGATGGTCCGATTGGAACCGGGGCATCCGGACGATCGTCCGGATGCCCCGGTTCAACCAACGGCTAGTTCAAACAAACTAGCCGTTGGCAACGGCCAAAAGCGGACCATCCGCACGCGTGGCCGGATGGTCCGCTTGATGACGTCATGCTGACGTCATCCAACGGCTAGTAGAAAATAAAAATAAAAAAAAACACAAAATTACCCTATAAATACACCCTACATCCTCCTATATTTTTCACTACAAATCTCTCCCTCTCCACTACAAATCTATCCCCTCTCTCTACTACACTTCTCTAAATTTTTTTTATATTTTTCAAACTCTATTTAAATTTCAGGTTTCGCAAATGTCTTCGAAAACAAAAAAGAATGCTCGTAAAGGTGGACGTAGTGAACCAACCACTTCCGAATTGAGAGAGGTGGAAGAAATGTTGTTGCATACCATGGAGCAGGAGGTAACGGAGAGCGAGACTATCGAACATCGCCCCGAGGGGGAGATTCGCATCCGTAGTAATCATCAAGGAGGTCGAGGTGTAACAAAAATTTGGTCTGGTATGTTTCTGAACTACGAGGAACTGATCCAAATAGAGGGTATGCAAAAAAATTTCAATCTTATTGAGCCTACTAATGGCCAAGGTTGGATGAATCTAGCTAGATTCAAATGTGATTGGTATATAGAACTAGTGCGAAAGTTTTATTCCACGGCTAGATTAATCGAAAATGATCCAAGAGGTTTAGGAATGAATTGTTTGATTGATGGTAAAGACATTAGTTTTTTTGAAACTGATTTCTACGATCTTTTTTCCGTTCCAACCCATGATATCTATACCGGTAATAAATTACCTCCCATTAGTTATCGCCCTACGATATGGAGTGCTGATTGGCCTTTGTCTTACGAAGAAGCGGTAGAGATTCTTACTTGTCCTGGTGCGGAAGCTCCGGAAATTAGCGGTAAATTTCGAGCCATGCGGGGTAATTTGGATGGTATTGGGAAATTAGCTTTGAAATTGGTAAATAGTATATTTCTTCCACCTAGTAACAATGATTCGCAGCTTTCATATATTCAAACATTTGTTACTGCTTTTATGATTCGAAATCAGGGAATAATTAATTTACCCAGCTTGATGATTCGAAATATGGCTGCGAGGTGTGGTACGGATAAACTACCTTATGGGATGATATTGAGTAAATTGCTTGTTTCGAAAGGAGCTGATGTGAGTATGTACACTCCGGTGAAGGTGAGGCCGACTAGTGCTATAGGTAGAAACTCTTTGCGTTTGCAGGAAATATACTCTTGGGATGGAGAGTTGATTTCGAAATTAGAGGCATGGAACCACCATAGAGAAGACTTGAATCAGATATATATTGCGAACGGTCTTACAAAACCGCCAAATCCACCTACTCAGTATCGAGTTGAGGCTGAAGTGTCTTTCGATCCAAATGCTAATGGTTCTTCGCGAGTACCGCCACAACAAAGACGAACCGATCGCGAATTTGCTGAGTTTGCGCATACTCAACAAATGGTTTGGCATGATGATTTTACAAAATGGCAAGGTGAATTTCAAAATTGGCAGGGGGGGGGGGGGGGGGTAAATGACCAGCTTAGCCAGATACAGCAGTGGCAAGTAGGGGTGAATGATCAACTTGGTCACCTCCAACAGTGGCATGGTCAATACGAGCAGTGGCATGGTCAATACGAGCAGTGGCATCATGGACAAGATCAATGGAATGAGCGATTTGCAAACTCTCAAGCCCAACAGTCGGAGTATATGCGACAGATGATTGAGAACATGCATTTGCAAGGTCAACCACCTAACAACAACAACGATGAAGCTCCTTAGTTTTTCGCAATTGATTTTCATTATCGTTGTAATGTTTATCTTTTTTATTTGATTGAACAACTATGTTACTTGTTTGGTTTTTATTTTTAATGAATTGTTTGTTTTGCTTCTATTTTTTATTAAATGTTATTTAAATCACTTACCTAGCTTTCAATTTTTATTTTGTTCTTTACAACTTACAAGTAATTTATGTTTATGCATATAAACTTCTAATATTGAATAGTTCGAAAATACAATAAAGTATATAATTCATCTAACCATAAACACTTCAAGCTTGAAAGAATCTAAAGAATCACCTAATAATTTAAAATTTTAATACAATTATATGTCTAATAGGTATATATTATTTAATAGTAATATATTATTCAAACGTATCAAAATCAAATTACAATTATTTTTTTAAAATATAATTGATGATTATAAAATTTCGATTAAAATGATAACATATTTAAATTAAAATACATGAAATAGAATAATTAACTCAATTATTGAAATTAGATTCAATTAACACTTACAAATTAATTTTAAATAACATTATAATATATTCTGATAAACGGTTCTTAAATGGTTAAATGGTTTGGCTGATGGTTTGAACTGGTAAACGGCTCTTAAATGGTTCGTCTGGTGGTTTGAACTGGCGGTTTAACTGTGAAACTGGCCCATTACGACTGCAACCTGGCAGGACCGCCAGACCGTCAGGACCGCATAAGAGCAACCCGCCGAGACCGCAACCCGCCGAGACCGCAACCCGCCGAGACCGCAACCCGCCGAGACTGCAACCCGTGGTTCAGACTTAAACGGTGCGGGTTGGTGCTGGTTCAAACCGTTTGACACCTCTACTGGTCTGTGCCTAGTGTACTATACATCTATTCTCACACATACACTTATTATTCTTTTATGTTTGCTGATTTTCTTAACCGACAAATCATTTATTTATCTAATATAATATAAGATATTTCTAATGTAGATGAATAGAAGCATGATTTTCTTATAAACGTGAAATAAAAGTTTCAAACCTATTTTTATTAATACTTATTCGTATTAGTTGAAACGTAAGACTTATTTCATATTTTATTTTTAGTTAATGTAGACTAATTCGAAAATAAAAAAGTCGGGGTCTTTTCTCATGTTTTATTTTTAGTTAATGTAGTTTCTTGCCATTCGATTAAGTGCTGTCTTAAGCTACACTTTACGTGTTTTAATGGCGGCATATAAATAGTATATCTATAATTCATACTCAATATGCAATATGCAGCTGTCTGTTTGCTCTTTATGGTTACTTTCGCATTTAAATACATATGAATTGTTATATAATTAACTAATTGCCAAATTATATTTTGTTGTTCCTTAAGCACATCTTTGCCTTTAAAGGTATTTTAAACGCATCTTTTTTTTTGGTGTTTCTTTTAAACGCATCTTAGTCTTCAAATCTTCAAATATATTGCTTATATTATTTTTTGGTAAAAATTTATAATTGATTGCTTTTTTTCTTCGTTTCTTAATTTTATTAATACTATTATTCATTATCAGTTTTTATTTATATCATATTATGTTTCTGTGTTATATTTTAACAGTACAAAATTTATATAGAGAGTCACCATTACAATCTGAGAGGTATAAAAATTACTAATAACAATCTTATAAACAAAGTTACTGGTAGGCCAAAAGTACTAATAATAATCTTAATTTTTAATTTCAAAATTTACGATATTCTTTTTTATATAAAAATAGAAAAACCAGAACTCTTTTTAGTTTGTAAACGAGTTTTTTTTTTTAAATCGAAATTTACAAATCTCTCGAATTAAATTTCTTTTACAACAAATTGAAGTAAACTCTCAAACATTTCAACCTAAATCAACAACTAAATCGGGTTTTGTTGAAGGAGTTACTCTATTTCGTCTTTATTTTTTTAATTATTATGTGTAATTATTTTAATTTTTTAAATTTTATATCATTCAAATCCTAAATTAAAAAAAATGAAAAGTACATACGCTTTTTTAAAGACAAACAATACAAAATCTATAACTGATATTTTTGAAGTTTTGTTTTTGTTTTTTTTTCTTATTTTCGCAATCAAATTACCTTTAATTACGAACAATATTAAATCGCATGTATAATTTCATTCATCTTTTAGTTTAGATTATTTATCGATTGTATGAAATTTTAATAAAATTAAAAATAATATCAAATATTTACCAAATAATATAGAAAAAATAAAATAATAGAAAAAATTTAGTAAAAAAAACTTAAAAAATAGGGAGAAATTAATCACTTTATCTTATAATTTATTTTACAATAATACAACCTAAATTCACGGATATGGTTACAAAGTCAAGGAATGTGGAATATAGAAGGTTTAAAAATATTTAATACATAAAATAAAATTTTGTAAATTAGAAAAAAATAAAGATATTGTGGACAATATCATACTAGTACGCATATCAAGTTGTTCATATTTATATACAAAAAGGGAATATATAGCCTCCATATTCCTAACAAAATGGTATTAGAGCTCCAAATCCAGAAGGAACTCGATGTAACTGCAAGTTTTGGATGTCGACACATGATCAACCAATATCCATGCTCAAAGTGAATGATCTGCTTTATAGAACACTAGTTTGATCTATTTTGTAGTGTATAAAGTCCGTACGACTGGATTGACATGATGTTAATGAACAATTAGTATGCTGTGATAAAAGTGAGTAGATATATCCGTTGTAAAGCTTTAAGAATCAGGTTGTCAACTCTAGCACAACCTTGTTACAGTGAGCGAATGAAAATTAACAATAATGAGGTTAAAATGGTATTTTATTCGAAAGGAAAATTTGTTAGCTGCTATCAAAGATCTACATTGTTATACATGGAAAATATTAATAGCAGATAAGTATGAGTTTTTCTTGGAGTGGACAAAAACAAAATCATGCGAACCTTTAAACTCAAACGAATAATATTTTACTATAGCGGATATCGAATTGTTCATACTTATATACGCGGAGGAAATATAAACTTCATTTTTTTCAACAAATACGGACAATAAAAATATTTATTCAATAAATTAAAAAAAAATACATAATAATAATAAATGCTTATTTTTATGCTCGCTTCAGGATAGTTTCTAAATTCCAATAATATTTACTTGTTAATTGATTTGTTAGTTATAAAATAAATAAAAAACTTTTATCCATCTATTTTTAATATTGATAAATAAAAAAAAATTATCCAAGTAACAAAATTATTTAATTTTTATCTTTATTTTGAATGTACATAGTGAATATATATGTAAATATATTTTCCTTTCAATTTTATACTTATAAAAGCATTGGTTGAAAATATGAAAATTTATTAGAGCATAAACTCGATCCCTCACTTGATCACATATCTCACTTCGCTTAGACTGAAAATAATATACAATATATAAGTGAATGAAACTCTCAGCTAGTATAAGGCCTTTTGGGAGTACCCAAGAGCAAAGCCGTGAGGGTCTTTTGGCCGACCCGAAGCGGATAATATCATACTAGTATTCATACTTATATATTTTTGACAAAATTAGAATATCATATTTTTTTCATAACTTATATATATATATATATATATAATATTATTTTGGTTGTAGTATATATAAATAGATAAAATTAACTTGGTACTTCAAAATATATATTATTATATTTTAATTAGGCTTTTAAATTTTTTGTTGGATTAATTAGATATTTATAGGTTAATATGATAAGTTTTTTTAGTTATAAATGATTAAGCTGTGTTTTAGGTAGTCGTATGTAATTAGTATATGTGAACGGATTTTTATATACATAATGTGTTTTTTGTATTTATTAATAACAACTCTATATAACAATGGTTTTTGAGTATCTTTAGATTGGATTCAATCCAAAATTAGTCTCCAATCCAGTAAATTTTCTGAAAGCAATCATTGAATTTTTTTTACGAGGAAAGAAGATATCTGGAAATTTTGGCGGCATCATTTGTTCTGTGACACTTTCTTTTGACAAATTGAATTTTCGTTGTAATAGGTCCAACCCAACTTTAATGTACTAAATCAGATTTATAATAAATCAATTTTATTTATTTATTAATTTAAAGAGAACTTTATTAATTGGGCAAAATTTGAAAGTTTACAACTTTTGGGACTCAATTGTAATTACAAAAAAAGATGATAAAGTTTAAAGAACTTAACTTTTTATCTCGCTAATTTTGGCGCACGCAAGTTTCAGACCGAGAAACAGAGGGTTTCTACGCTTCGTCTTCTTCCTTGTGGCTTTACTTATCTTCCTTTTTTTCCTTTAATTTCTGTAGCTCTTTATCTCTTCCTTCTTCTTTGCCTCTTCCTTGTTTGTTTTTTCTCTCTGGTTCTGCAAAAAAAAAATAGAGAACTGATTACTGAGCTAATCTAATATAGCATGTTCCTGTTTTTTCCAATTTTAGAATTGCTTCTAAAAGAGAGAAAGGTTTAAACATCATTTAATCAATTTTCATTTTGCACTTTAGGGTCCAGCGAGCTAGCCAATCGGTAGCTTCGTTCTGTTCCCTAAAGATGAATTCGATAGACATGTTTGTTGTTATGAGCAAACAAATCTATCAATTACTGATTCCAGAATTTTTGTGTTTTTCAGAGATGAAATTAGAGAGATGAGAGAACTACAATCAGATTCAATATTGACTTCCCTTATTCCTCTGATTTTTGCAGAGTAGCAGTCCATCCAGCATTGTCATAGCTTCAGCTTTTAGTGGGGTGAGTGTTCTGTATGTGTTTCCATAGCCACTGATAAGAGTTCCATTGCTCTCTCTAATCATTATCCTCAACTTGATTCTCTCGAAGATAAACAACATGCGTCCGAGTTTAATTTGAATTTTCTCAGTCCAGGAGGCAGTCATTTGAGGTGAGTGACTTTGTGTTTTATGTTGAGAAGATTTGTGCAACCTAGAGATGAAGCTTCATTTTCACTGTGTTTCCAATGTTTTCTTTTAAAGCAGATTTGAGTGGTCAAGAGTTGATAGCATTGTTGTAATGTAATTGATGGTGGAGCTTGATGAGAAGTTTTCACCATTGATTTTCGATTTGTTACGTTGCTGCCAGATTGCCCAGCAAATTAATTGAGGTATAACTGTCTTGACATGGATTTTCCCAGGAGATGACCAGTTACAGTTTCTAAGTAGGTGTTATGTAGTCATGTACTTTCTTATATCCACCTTAAGTATTCGTGCAAAATAAAACCAAATACTCCACGCAAAGTTACAGTTAAAGAACAAATGGTTTTTTATTTCTTCGTTAGAACAGAACTGGCACTTTGATGCAAGTTTAATGTGTCTTGTTTTAATAATGGAATCAATTGGTAACTTGTTTTTCAACAATCTCAAAGCCAGGAAAGAGCATTTCCTTGGAGTAATGTTGTTCCACAAAGATTCGAAAAGAGAAGTAATAAAACTCACTGGTCTAAGACCCTTTAAAGTATCTTTAAGATTGATAATACCATTGTTTGATAAACTCCAAAGAAGTTCATCTTTGGAATTTTCTGTAATTTTAGTTTGAAGAACTTTGTTAACGTTGTAACTAGTGAGGGGTTGATGCAGTTTATTTATGTTCCACTCATTGTTTTCCCAGAAGTAACATACTTGAATGTCCTTAAACCAGCTATCGCTAGAGTTATGGTTTAGTTTGATTATGGGGTTAGAGCCATACCAGTTATCTAACCATAAGTCAACTTTACCTTCACCCTACTTCCACTTTATTTTATCTTCAGCATACTCCTTTATGTCAGCCAATCTTTTCTAGGTTGATGAGTCTTTTTTTTTTGAATAATTTAGTTGCAGATGGTGTTTTCCCTTGCAATATATATTATGCATTAGTATATCCCACAAGGTGATGTTTTCTCTGAAGATTATCCATAATTTACAAGAGAACGCAAGTTGAATGTCTTGTAGCCTTGTAACATTTAAGCCACCTTCACCATATGATTTACAGATGTTCTGCCAAGAACCCCAGTGGATTTTGGTTGCTTCATTAGATGAACCGCACATGAACTTATTCAGTATTCTTTATATGCTTGTGATGACTGAGCTTGGGAGCCAGCAGCTTTGAAACCAATATAGTGGAATTGGTATGAGCACTGAGTTTATCAAGGTTAGTCTTCCTCCAAAAGAAAGTGCTTTGTCATTCCAGCTTTCAATTCGTGTCTTGATCTTTTCTAACAGTCGGTTGTAGTTTGATGTTTTGTTATGAGGGCTGAGTGTAACTCGAAGATATGTTGTTGGCAAGTTGCTGATATTGAAGTTAGTTTGAATAGACAATGTATTTCTTCTATCTTGGGACAAATTTGATGCAGTGATTATGTTTGTCTTTTCTTTGTTTAAGGATTGCCCAGATACATCTCGATAGACCTGTAAAAAAATTACAATTTGCTCCAAGGAAGTAGATAAACCATTAGAAAAAATTAAGAGATCATCAGTAAAAGATAGAATAGGAATGATTATGTTGCTTCTGGTTGAGTAACTTAAGGATTTTTCCTTAATGAATAGCTTTTGTAAGCCTCTTAGTAGTACATCCTCTACAAGAATGAACAGACTATGGGACAGAGGGTCCCCTTGTCTAATTCCCTTTCTCATTTTGAAGACACCAGCAGATTCTCCATTGATTAGAATGGAAACATTTACATGCTGAATGATGTTAGATATTAAAGATTTTACTATACTGTTAAAGCCATGACAAATCAAAACCTTTAAGATTAAGAAGTGAGATAAGTTATCAAACTCTTTTGACATGTCCAGTTTTATGATTATGTTGCCTGCCTTCATTTTTCTGTTGATGTCGTGAATCGGTTCCTTTGCAATAAGGATTTTCTCATGGATTATACTTCCTTTTACAAATGCACCCTGAAACTCAGAAATTAGCTTAGGCAAAAGAAAGGATAATCTGTTATTTAGAAGTTTTCACATTATTCTGTTGAACATTGTGCATAAACTTATTGGTCTAAACTGGTTCCAAGTTTGAGGAGCTTCAACTTTAGGAACTAGACATACACCAGTAGCTAGGATTCCTTTTGGTATTGGTTGGCCTTCAATTAATGATTCCATGACTTTACACAGGTTTGTCTTTATGATATGCCAGCATGTAGTGAAGAAATTCCTATTAAAACCATTAACACCTGGAGCTCCTTCATAGTTCAAGCTTTGTATTGAGCACCAAATTTCCTATTATGTAGGATTAGCTAGAAGAAAAGCATTATCAGAGTTGTCAACAAGTTTAGGGATATAATTAAAATTTTCATGATTCATGTATTCGGCTTGCTTATTAGGATTAGAATAAGAAGGAGATGCTAGAATATTTATAAAGTACACTTCTGCAGAGGCTTTGATGGTTTCATTATTTGAAATCCATTTATTTGAAGTTTTATACCAGTTACTTTAGATTTCCTTCTCTTTCTTTTAACAAAGTGCTGATATAATTTTGTGTTTCGATCACCATCTTAAAGCCAGTTTGAATAGCATTTTTGTTTCCAGAACTCATCTTCCATATTTAATGCAAGGAGATGTTCTGATGTAGCCTTTTCCATAGTTATTTTATCTTCATGGCTATTAGAGTTGAGAAACTTCTGTTCTTGAAGAATTACACAGTCTTCTGTTTGGTTCACCTTATCAAAGATGTTCTATAAGTGGGTTTTGTTCCAACTTTTCAGCGCTACTTTTAATCTTTTTAACTTATTTCAAAAGATGAAGAGAGTGAATCCATGCATTGGTGCTTTCCAGCTTGTGTCAACAATATTTTGAAACTCCTCATGAAGTGTCCAGGCATTTAGAAATTTAAAACTTTTAATGAGGTTGTCCATTTCTTTGATAAGAGTTACACACAATGGGGTGTGATCTGAGCATGTTCCTGACATGTGAACCACTTTAGTATCTATAAAGAACTCAGCCCAAGCCTGATTAATTAATATCTTGTCCAAACGTTTCCACATTGTCCTTTTAGTCC
This sequence comes from Limnanthes douglasii subsp. nivea, assembly GCA_036936605.1. Lineage (NCBI taxonomy): Eukaryota > Viridiplantae > Streptophyta > Magnoliopsida > Brassicales > Limnanthaceae > Limnanthes > Limnanthes douglasii. The sequence continues at coordinate 70,693,286 of JAUPFV010000003.1, forward strand.
AGGTATATTGAATCCCTGCAAAGCCTGAATCCTCAAGAAAACAATCCTTAATTGTATCATTGAAGTTAGTGGAACTTTGTTTACAATAATTTACACAGCCAGCTTGTTCAGAAGAAGATGTCACAGTGTTGAAATCTCCCATTATTATTCATTCACTTACGGAATCAGCTATCTCTCTTAATTTTTTCCAGAGATGTAATCTATTTGACCTTTGGCATTTAGCGAAAACACAAGTAACAGAGAATTGTTTAGCTAAAAGACTGTATTTTTTTATTAGTGTGTGAATGCATTGTTCAATGTGTAGGACTATATCTATGTGATAATCATTTGACCAGAATAACCATATATTATTTGGAAAACTTAGCTCTATAGATAAAGACTCAATCTTGTTGCCCTCGATCATAGGTTCCTGAATGCAAAGCACCGAGATTCTTTCTTTTTTACAATTGACTTCAATCTTCTTGTTGTACTCTTATTGCCCACTCATCAAACATTCCAGCACAAGGCCTTAATCATTTTTTTGATTGATTCCGGCGGATCGTTTTGTCTCTTTACAAGGGAGAGATTGTATTTTGAGTTGCTTTTTTTTATCTTGCCAATTTTAACTTTCTATTTAGAATATTTTTGAAGCTTTAGTATGTATCTTTATTACAGAATGTAGGTAAATAGGGGAGACTATCAATATTAGTTCTCTGTGGTGTAATGTAGCTAGTGGAGTTATCATATTTAATCTCTTCATATAAGTATTCAGCATCAAGATATTTAATGGCTTCCACAATGTCTTCATCTGATCTTTCTGCAGTATCATTTATGGCCAACTCCTCGGGTATTTCAGGATTACGTGTAGCATTGGGATCGACTGGATTGGTGATACCAGGTACGGTAGCAACATTTCGATCATTCATAACATTTTGATCAACTGTTTTTAGGCATATATCAGGGTTCCGATCAACTATTTCTTGAGTAGCCAAAACAACTACATTTGATGCATTTGTGTTCATTTCATTTGGTCTGTTGGTAACTTCATCAGTTACTTGGTTTGGATTTTGTGTATTTATTATAGATGGGTTCTGTGTTTGATCCTTGTCCATGTTGCTTTCTTCTTAAACTTGTTGGTCAGTGGTTTGTGTTGATTTTTTAGAAGCTCAATTCTCATGCCCAACGTGATAGCAGAGATCACAGTAGGTTGGAATGTTCTTATAACTGAGTTGAATCCACACACCATAATTATCACCAATACCCAGCCACATGCTATGTTGTAACTTGCTTGAAATATCGATTTCAACCCAGGCGAAACAAGCATTGTATAATGCTTTATTTTTTGGGGGTATCTAGGACTTAATAGGATTCCCTAAAGCAGAAGCTATCGAGTGAATAATGTCCTCGTTGTACATATTTTGTGGCAGTTTTTCAATCTTTACCCAGGTAGGAACTATGGGGCATTCTTTTTTTGGAATGATGGAGGGAAGCCACTTCAGGATTCTCATTGAGTGATGGCCAACAGCCCAAGAACTACGACTCCAAATCTTGCTGATATCGTCTTTAAGGGAGAATTCTAGAAAGATACGGTGAGACTTCCAGTTTGAATAGAAGAAGTCTCCTTGAAATTTTCTCTCTTCAAAGAACTTGTCCATGATCTGTTTTTTAGGGAGACATTTTGAGAACTTTTTTATCAGGGTGAAGGTAGTGCAAGGCAGTAGATCTTCAATGATAGTTTCATTGAATTGCAGGTCAATGTGATCAGACTTGTACTTTGTCGACTCTGGTTTGATTTTGTTCTTTAACGTTGAAGTTGTTCTTGTTGCTGCCTCCAGGTAAGTTCTGTTTGATTGAGCCATAACTATTTTTGTTGTTACTGCAGATTATATTTCCGAAAATACTTCAAGATCATCCAAAAACAGAGTTTTTATAATCAGCTATAAATCCTTGAGAGAATTTATCCGGAGATTCAACCAAGGATTCGAAGAGGATGAAGATGGATTTCAAAGGATGAAATGTAGAGAATCCGATCAGGAAGAAATGTTGAGATTATAAGCCAAAAAAAACTTCAGGCGACTCTCTGTTTCTTGAAGTTCTTGGAGAAGCGATGCTCTCAGAAAATCTATAATAAATCAATTTGAATAAAAAAAATCTATATAATAATGATTGGTTTTGTTGAAATAATAAAATTATGATTTTATTAACAATCGATTTATACCGATAAATTAATAAAAAACAATGATTATTTGGATTGTATTTTAACTTTTATTATCATTTGGACATGGCCCAAAACTATATGGCTCCATTCTAATACTTTTGAAAATTTAGGTTATTCAATTGTTTTTTAATTTTATTAATCAAATTTTGCCTCTATCCCTCCCATATATATCGTTTATCTTTAAATTATGGGATTTCTTAGCTATTATTATATCAATTTCGGGTTTTACATTTGGGTTTTTTTTATAAAATTCTTAGTTTTAGTCCTTAATTCTAAAGTAATTTTCTTTTCGTTATTTCTGTTATGTAATTCGTTATAATTGTTAAAAATATGAAGTTTCGGTTTTCGTGAATGGTGCTATGCTTTTGTGGTTTATTGTTGTTATTATTGTTCTATTCTATTTTTATTTCTTGTTTTGAAGTTAATCTGGTTGAAATTCTATGAGGTATAAGAATTGGTTGAATAAATTATTAGGTGTCGTAAATAAAAGAAATTGGGCTCCGCAATAGTCGAAAATGTACCGTTTCAACTGTTGTTGATACTTCACTTTTTGTTATTACAAATTTGTAATATTGGATCAACATTAATGTGGCGGTTAAGTTTTTAATTTAATAGTTAAATTTTTTATATGTCAAAGGCTAAATTCTTAATATATCAACTTCAGAGTTAATTTTTGAATAGTTTTAATCCGAAGATATGTGTTTGAAACTCTTTAGTAAATAGTTAGATATCTTTTAACATAGTAATTCAAAAGTTGAAATTTTTAGTACACTAATTGGACAATTAAATGTTTTTAGTTCTAACAATTTATATTCACAGTTAAATCTTGTAATACATTGAAGAGAAGTAGTTAAATTTTCTTAATATAGTAAAGCAACAGTTAATTATTTTTTTAATATGGTTAATTAATTTAATAATTAATATATAATTTAATAATTACACTTTTGCTTAGGTTAACTCATTTGTTAAAAGCTGGGTCGACATTAAAATATTTTGAATATCGTAAGTCAATAGTTTTTTTTAATAAAAAACCAACTTTATTACTGAATTAAAACTTACAAAAATTTGAGGAGTCAAATTGGACTCGTAAACAAAATAAGGACTTAGATGCAATAAAACCAAAGTTTAATAAAAACAAATACAGATAGAAGAGTTCTATCCATTTCACAAACAAACCACCATTTATATATCTCCAAGCTTTCTCTCCCTTCATCCTCAACCAAATTAACCATTGCATTAAGCAGAAACCAAACTCAATCGAAATTTTTACTATATTCACGCTTCAAACTGCTCCACAGATGAAAAATCTCCAATTTTTGCTCCACTAAACCCTAGACCTAGCTAGATTCGAATACCCAACAGCTCTTCAGCAAATCAGTACAATCTAGCACCAAATAATCTTTGATTAGATTCACACAACCAAGTCATAGCAGCAATTAAGCTGTTGAAGAGCTTATATAGCCTAAACCCAGGCTGTCAAGGAGCACAATCGCCAGCAAAGGGGTCGGGGTATTGAAATGGGAGAAAGATGTATTCTCTTTGCATTTCAATGTCCATTTAGTGAGCCAGTCAGCAGCTCTATTCTGCATTCGAGAGACATAAGAAATCGACATTGAAGGTAAGACAAGAATTCTGCAAATTGTGATTATAGACTTTAGATATCAAGGGTTCTTCTTATTCTCAAGAATATTAATTAGAGTCAAACAGTCTGTCTCAATGACGATATTAACCCAATTTTTTTCTCTGCAGATCATGAGACCCTCAAGCAACACTCTGGTTTCAGCGACCAGAGGCGTTAGCTTACCAAAGAAATTACTAGAGCCGCTGATGATATTTCCTTCGCTGTCCATGAATATCATGACGCCACAAGCTTCTCCATTACTGAGGCAAGAAGCATCAACATTAACCTTCAACCTGCCATTCACAGGGGCAACCCATTTAAGATAAGTGACCTCTTCACTATAACTTTGCTGGGAGAGACAACCTAATGTTAAACCAGCATCTCGGACGTTTCTCCAATGTTTGCTGGTAAGAACATTAGAGATGCCTAAGCCCATACTGATTTTAGTAATTAAATTAATCGAAGCATAAACACTAACTTCAGACCCTTTAAATTTGAAATTATTTCTATTTTCCATATCACCCAGCAAATTAGTTGGCAAAAGATGGGTGATATGGACTTTAAGGTTTGAAGACCAAAACCAATTATAAATAAAGTGCTTCAGAGTCATGTATCTTTCAATTCTTATATTGAAAAGATTACTGAAGTGACTTTAGAGACTTCAAGCAGAGGAACAATTGACAAAAAGATGTTTTATATCTTCACAGTTAGCACAAAATTGACATTTTTTATGCTAACTGTAAATGCCTCTTTTGTAAAACAGAATCAATGAGAATACAATTGTGAGTAAGTTTCCAAAGTAAGAAGGAAAACTTCCTTGGTGTGATCGTTGACCATATTTTCCTGTTAAAGCTAGATGGTTTTCCTGCTTTCCCTTATAGAATTCCAAGTGCACTTCATATTAAAATGATGATGAGGAGATAAATCCCAAATCATGATATCATTTTTATCAATATCTAATCTGAACTTGCTAATTTTTTTAACTCTGTTTTCAGGTACAGCATTCTTTAAGGCGTCCAAGTCCCATTAACCAGCTTTCCGGAAAGAGTTAACACTGGCCTCAATAAACCATCTGTTCTCAGGCAGCCTATGATCCAAAATAGGATTCCAATTGTGCTAGTTCTCATACCAAAATTTCATATCTCCACGACCAAGAAGCCATTTAACATTTTCTTAGCCACATTCTAATGCCTACAAGACGATTCCAGGTTAGAGATCCTTTTATTTTAAAATTTTCTTTCAAAGGGTGAAAGTTTCTGTTATAGATATCATGTATGATTATAGACCAGAGACTCTCATTTTTTCGATAAACAAACCAAAGCTTTTGGGAGAAGGTGTTCTGAATATCAGTTAGTTTTCTGATATTTAGTCCACTTTCATCAAAAGGAAAACAATTTTTTCCCAAGAAGACCAATGAACAGATTGTTCATTAAATTTTGACCTCCATCAAAATATGTTAAAGATTTTTTCTATCATTTTAATGACACAACTAGGAATAACCGAATTTTGCATCCAAAAATAAGTAATAGACATAAGAATAGTAGTTATCAAAGAAAGCCTTCCCCAATAGGATAAGAACTTAGAATCCCATTCCATGATCTTTGAGTTAATCTTGTCAAGAATTGGATCATAATGTTTTGCTTTATTCTTGCTGTGTAAGGTTATACCCAGGTAACAAGTAGGAAGGAAATTAGTACTGAAACCAGTAGTACTCTCCAAGCTACTGATCCTGCACTGGTGAAGCCTTGAAGAGGTAATAATTTTAGTTTTCCCCTTGTTAATTATCTGCCCGGAAACTAATTGATACTTGTCTAAAAAACAACTTAGAGTGCCAATAGTATTAGGAAGGCTATTAGTATAAATTATGATATCATCTGCAAAAGCAGTACAAGGAACCAGAATTCTGGTTCTAGAAACATATTGCAAAGTCTTATTAGAATTTAACAGCTTAGAAAGATATTTGATTAAGACTTCTTCTCCTAAAATAAAAAGGCTTGGAGACAAGGGATCACCTTGTCTCAAACCTCTTTTATAATGAAAATAGCCATAAGTATTGTCATTAATTAAAATAGATAAGTTTACATGCTTAATCAGCTTAGAAATCAGGTTTATAAAGCTAATAGAAAAACCAAAGAGACTTAAGACTTTAAGAATGAAAGAGAAGGACATTCTTTAAAAATGCTTTTGACATATCCAACTGAATCATTATATTCCCTTTACTAGGTTTTCCAATTAATATCATAGGTCATTTCCTTAGCAATAAGAATATTTTTGTGAATTGACCTATTCTTTACAAAAGCAGCCTGATTGTTAGAAATTATTTTAAGAAGAATATTAGATAACCTGGTGTTAAAAAGTTTAGAGAATATCCTATTTAACATAGTGCACAGGCTAATTGGCCTGTAATTACTCCAATTAACAGGATTTGAATTCTTAGGAATCAAACTGATTCCAGTAGCAAACATACCCATAGGTATGTTATTGCTAAAAATAAAAGAGTTAATAGTGGAACACGGGTCACCTTTAATAATACTCCAACATATTTTATAAAAAGAAATGTTATAACAATCTAAACCTACAGCGTTGTCAGTCTTCATGTTATAAATAATATCTCATATTTCCTCCTCTTTTGCAGGTTTCATAAGAATATCATTGTCTTCAGCAGAAACCAACTTTGGAATGGCATCAAAGATGTCACTATCCATCAAAGCCTCTTCCTCTTCTTTACTGCTGTAAGAATCACAATTCAGGTAAGATGTAAAATAATTAACTGCAGACTTACCAATACTAGCATCATCATAATACCAGCAACCCTCATCTTTAATACCCTTTATAGTTTTCCTTCTCCTTTTTTTATCAACATAAGAATGATAAAACTTATAATTACAGTTAAATGCATAGTAATAGCCTTCTTAAGATTAGCATTGGATATAGGATCATTCTCTCTCAAATGAATGGCACCCATCTTTTCAACATTAACTTTAGCCTCTTTAACTTTACTGAAAACATTACCAAAATGACTTCTATTCCACACCTTCAAACAGTTCTTAAGCCTTTTAAGCTTAAACTAGAACACTTTATTAGGCATTGCATTGATATTTAGCTTCCAGTTATGTTCAACAGTTCTAAGAAAAGAATCATCATTAGACCAAGCATTCAAAAATTTAAAACTCTTTTTATTATTATTACTATTGTTACTTATATCAGAAAAAGAAATGAGAAGGGGTGCATGGTCAAAACAAGTTCTGACCATGCTGATAACCTGCGTGAAGTTGAAAAGATTAGGCCATTTAGAATTAAATAACACTCGATCTACTATTTTCCATTTCAAGTTCTTGTTCCAGGTAAATTTGGAGCCAACAACTCCAACATCTTCTAGGTGGCAATCACTGATGGTATTCACAAATTCTTCTATACTATTCTGAGACTGAGAAGTACAACCCATTTGCTCCTCCACAGAAGCCACCACATTGAAATCACCAAGGTAAGCCATGCATTATTTTCAGTAGAAAAATTCCTAAGCTTATCCCATAAAGCACCTCTTTGAATTCTATCACACTTAGCCTAGACCACAGTTTGCAAAAACATACTATCAACCCCAGGATAAGAGACCTCCATATGACGACATTGCTCATGGTTATCAAGAACATTAATACTGATATCCTTGGCCGAGAAAATCCAAATTTTGTTAGCAGAATTAGCAGAGAAATTAGGCAACCCAAGCCTAGTAGCAACATCATTTTCAACCTCCACTTTTTCCATAGGCTCTTGAATAGCCAAAATTTTAATCTTTTCTTTAAAAATTATATCTTTTAGTCTACCAATAATATATTTATTATTTACACCATGCACGATCCGATTTAAGACTCCAATCATGATCAGAAACAAACTTATTTTTATTCTTGATCCCTAAGAAATGCAGAGATTTTAGTACCCTTTTACTTGGCATTTCCCTTTGTTAACAGATTTAAGTTTCTTTTGCAGAATGTTGCTAAATCCTTGATCAGTAGGAGAACTGAAAGATATTTTTCTAACATGAGAGGAACATTTGTTTCCAATATTACCTTGTTTAGGTGAGTTTCTAACAGAAAGAATATTATTATAATCTTGAGATATCTTAGAATCCATATCTTTATTCAGATTTTTCAGCGCATCAATGATTTCAATATCTTCACTCTTAGTTTTGTTTTCATTTACATAATCTTTCTGCTCTCCCTGATAATCATCAAGAGCAATAGCAGCTTGAAGAACATCCTTATCAACTGCCTCTGTGGAACTCAATACATCCTTACAGATCACAGTATTACCAGGCGTTCTTGAAGATGTAACAATAGACTTTACCTTAGGTATATAGACCTGATTGTAACTTAGATTATAATTCTTTCCTTTATCACCAATCTTGTAAACATTTTCCTTAATAGTCAATAAAGCATCTGTTTCCTTTTGCTCTTTACAATTTTCTTTTCCATTTAATTTACTAACTTTAAACAATCGTTAATCCATTACCCAGATGATAACAAGAAGAGTAATAAGGAGGCAGGTTTCTGAACGAAACTAGATAACCAACAACCATCATTCCTTCCAAACCCAATCCAGATTCGATTATGAATCTTGGTCGATACATCAATCTCAACTAACGCAACAACAACATTATTAAAAGCTCTGTTTTTTTCCTAGGAAATTCTATCTTGTATGGCACTCCAATAGTGGACACAATATCACTTAAAACCTTCCTGTTATACAGAAAATCAGGGATCCTTTCAAGCCTTATCCAAACTAATGAAACAGGGCTCTCATATTTAACATTAAAGTCAGGATTCTACCAGAGAACCCTCATCGTAGAACTTCCGATCGTCCAGACATTCCTAGCCCATACTTTAGAGACGTCATCCTTAATGTCAAATTCCATGATGATATGCCTAGAATCCCATTTAAAGACACTACATTTTCTTATAAACTTCCTTGAGATAAGAAACTGATCTATCACCGATTTTTTAGGCAGCCCACCTATGATCGAGATTTTCAAAGAATTGATTAACAAATCCTTAGCCTCCTTAGAATACTGTATGTTTATATGATCTTGTTTATCATTTATTGTTTCAGAAGTTAATTCAGCATTTGGTTCCATGTGAGTATCTTTCACAGTGTTGGCATAAGATTTTAAGAAGCTTCCAGGTTTACAATTCACTCTGTTTCTTGTACCCAAAGCCGGAAAGTCAACTTCCTCAAACATATCGTTATTGTAAATCTCCATGATAGAGATGAAGAACAAAAAATGGTTATTAGAAAGAGCAAATAAAATCAATTTGAAGGATAAATGACATTAAAGGAGGAGAGAAAAAAAACTAGATAACAAAACCTCCTTGAAAAATATCATCTTCTTCAGAAAAAAGCCCCGGTATTTCAAATAGAAAATCATGATGGTAATCATCGTAAGTCAATAGTTAGATCTTTGATGAATATTTAATATATTAAGTCAATTGTCAAATTTTGAGTACATCAACTCATTTGGTAAAAGTCAATACGTGAGTACTATATTATAAATATCTTAAGCCAACTATTAATTTTGTTTATAATGGGTTGGATTGAAAAGTTAAATTCAGATTTTTTTTTAATTTGAGCAGTTAAATATCATCATTCATATCCAAAGTAAATCTTTTACTATGATAAGGGAAAGAAGATTTTTTTCAATAGTTAAATTTTTTAGTTAACCATTAATATTCACAGTTGAATCTTTTAAATATTTATTTCTAACAATTCCTTTTAGTAATATTAGCTTTTTGACAATTAAATATTTGTTACAATTAGTCAACAAATCAATTTAAACTTGTTTTGGATCTCACATTCAAACAGTTTTTTAAATGACGACTAAATTTTTTTAAATAAATAAATAGTTTTGGAAAATTTAAATATCTTAAGATAAGGAGTCGTTTAACACCCAACATGCTCTATGTTAAAGAAAAAATAAACGAAGAGAATATATAAAGATATGTAGGGTTTTATTATTTAGAAAGCTTAAAAATTACATAGAATATGTGCTCATATTTATAGATAAAATAAATGGTTAACGGGCTTGGGCTTTATATCTCTAACATTATTCTCAAACTCGCAATGCAACAGTAATAAGTATTGAGAGTTTATCCCAAAAAAAAATGAAACCGCACTGTTGACACAATCTTCGTGAAAATATCGGCAACCTGCAAAGCTGATGGAACATATAAAAGCGAGATGGTGTCCATCTGAAGATGATGCCAAGTGAAGTGACAATCTATTTTAATATACTTCGTCCTCTCATGAAAAACAGAATTTTTCGCTATCTGCATGACACTTTGGTTATCACAATGTAAGGACGTGGGTTTAGTAATGCTTGGCCATATCCCCATATGTGGTCGATGTCATAGCACGATACTCAGCTTTAGTAGACGATCTAGAAACAATATCTTGTTTTTTGCTTTTCCACGAGATTAATGAATCTCCAAGGAAAACACAAAACCATTGGTAGATTTACGATTATGATGATCACTATCCCAATCAACATTACTATAGGCACGCAGTTCAAGTGAAGAGGTTGAAGGAAATAAAATGCTTTGGAACTGAGTGCCACAAAGATATCTCCATATTCGAAGAACAACTACCCAATGAACCATATTAGGAGCAGTAACAAACTGAATAACCACATGAACAACATAAACTATATTTGGTTGAGTAACTGAGAATAGTCCATATAACTTCTCAAAGGGAGATACTCCTGAATTATGTGCGGTGGGAATTCGATTAATCACGTATACAACAGTTAAAATTATTTCTCCCTAAAAAAAATAGGGACCTCATCAGATAAAAGCAAAGAATGAGCAAACAAAGATATCTCCATATTCGAAGAACAACTCCCCAATGAACCATAGTAGGAGCCGTAACAAACTGAATAACCACATGAACAAGATAAACTATATTTGGTTGAGTAACTCAGAATAGTCCATATAACTTCTGAAAGAGATATACTCCTGAATTATGTGCGGTGGGAATTCGATTAATCACATATACAACAGTCAAAATTGTTTCTCCCTAAAAACAATAGGGACCTCATCAGATAAAAGCAAAGAACGAGAAGCCTCAACATAGTGACGATGTTTTCTTTCTGCAACACCATTCTGCTAAGGGGTGTGAGTACACGAAGACTAATGTATGGTACCATCATATGTAGGTATCTGAGTGAAATTACTGGATGTATAGTCACCCTTAAGTCACACCTGAACCATTTTATTATAGCAAAATGTTGAGTCTTAACAAGGGTCCTAAATTCTTTATAAATTCCAAAGAAATCTAACCTTCGTTTCATAAAATAGATCCAAATGTATCGTGTATAACCATCAATAAAAGATACATAATATGACAAACAAAACTCTGTAGAAATAAGATATGAACCCTAGAAATCAGAGTGGATAATATAAAAAAGAGAAATAGAATATGAGACACTTTGATTAAATGGAAAAAGCAGAGAATTTTTCCAGTTTAGAACCACTACAATCGGAAATATCACAATTAATCAACTTACCTAAAAAAGCTGTGAACACTAAGAATTTTAAACGTGACTCAAAGACATGTCCCAAACGGGAATGCAGAGATAAAAATCAGATGACGACGGACTCAAACCAAAAGAAGATAAATCGACACTAGAAGCTGTAACCGTAACGACTTTAACTTTATCCAATACATAAATTTCTCCCAACCTAAGGCCTATCCCAACCAAATCCTGAGAATCTTGATCATGTATAACACAAATAAAATCAGAAAAAAAGATCCAGTAACCATATTTACACAATTGACTGACTAAAGCAAGATCAAGGCAAGTTTTGGGATATAATAAACATCATGGAGAAACATATGAGAAGTAGAATTGGAATCAATAACCTCTACTAACATTGATGTATCACGAGTAGACAAGACTGATATTAGTGAAATATGACACAAAGAAACAAAGTATAACATGTAGAGGGAGATATGACGAGACACACCAGAATCTAAAATCCACAAAGAAGAAGAAGAAGATATATCTAAAGTAGAATAGAAAGAAAGACCCGTGTGAGACATTTACGTAAACATGACAACAGTATTGGAAACAAAAAAAACTATCTAAAAGATTCCATAATATGGGGGTCCATTGCAAAGGGTGGAGTGGTGTTATCAGTATATCCTAATGATGTAGTATCAGTAGTAAACTGCGGGGGAAGAAATTATTGAATAAGATGTGTATGTTGTTGAAAAAAATGTTGTTAATGGGGTCTTTATTGAGATGGTTTCTTGTGAGGTGATTCCTGTTGTTTTCTTCTCAGTATTGGGCATTTTTATTTCCAATGATTCTTCCCTTTAAAGAATGCACACTCATCAAATGCGACCCTTGCTCCACTAGGTGTTTGTCTAGACTGGTTTGAAGTTGAAGATCGTTGGTTTGGAACAACAAACACACTAGGAATATTGGTTTTGAAGCCCTTTTCAGTATGAGTTTTTAGTCGTGTTTCTTCAACAATGAGTTCATAGACGACTGAATCTAACGTCAGAAATAGGGGATCGATAAAGAATAGTTCCTCGTAATCCTTCAAAATTGGAGCGTATGGCTATAAAAACTTTTCCAATCTTTGCTCTTATCTTCGAGAAATATAAGGCTTCCATGCTTTTAGTTTTACAGACTGTCTAAGAGCCAATTGATCAGATATAGCAACATAAAAATACAAAATAAGCAAGTCATTTTGTTATAAAGAGTGGATGTCAAATTATAATTGGTACCGCCTAGCGATATTAGACTGCAAATACAATCTTTCTAAATGATCCCAAACCTCTTTGGTAGTATCATATTTGGCCAAATGAGTACCAGTTGACTGGGTTACAGAATTATTGATCCAAATGATGATCTTTTCATTATCATTCCCCTATGTGTCAAGCAATATAGCATAGTTCTCACTACTAGTTGTATTAGAAGGTTAAACCTTTGTATCTGAAACATATCCCACATGTGATTGCGATGAAGAAAAAAATTCATGATATACCTCTAGTAAGAGTAGTTTTTCCCCATTGAGTTGAGTACCAAAAGATTGCATAGAATCGTTATTCCGTGTCATTCTCTCCAAAAAACATAAATAAAAAAACGGATTTGAAGCCAAACAAAAGCACATCTAAAATTTCCACACTTTTCCAATACCAATACGCAATCTAATAGCAATACACAATCCAAATTTCTAAATATATCCAAAATTTCAAAATAGATCCAATACTAATACGCCATCCAAATTAACAAAAGCATATCATAAATTCCAAAGAAATCCAATACCAATACGAAATCCAATACAAATACACAATCCAAATTTCCAAACATATCCAAAATTTCCAAACGGATCCAATACCAATACGCAATCCAAATTAACAAAAGCAAATCCTAAATTTCCAAACAACAAATCAAAATTGAATACATGGCCAAAAAAATGGGAATCGTTATGGTTCCCTGATCATATTACTCCAAGGATCAAACAAGCTTTGATACCATGTTAAAGAAAGAACAAACAAAGAGAAAATATAAAGGTAGCTATGGTTTTATTATTTAGAAATCTTAAGAATTACGTAGAGCATATGCTTATATTTATAGGTTAAAATAAAGAGCTAATGGGGAGACACTTACCTAGGTTACCCTTCAATTAAGGCTATTATATAAGAAGTAATGGAATCACTTTGAAGTTAGGTGAAAGTTAGAATGAAAAATACTAACAAATAAATAGATGTTTTAATCTTATACATCAAATAAATACAAGTGTTCATCTCAAAAGTTTGCGAAGTTCTAATTCAACTTGTCTCTTTCTTCTTGTTTGTGTTTTATCTTTTCAGTTTAATTAATTAGGTGAGTATTTACCTCACCATTTTGATTCAGTGTGCGAGAAATAATTCAACTTACATCATATTTTACTATCCATACTCACTCATATTTTCCCAAAAAATGATTTTGAGATTTGGAAAAATGTCTATCACCTGATAAGGAATGTTGGAACTATAGTTGATATCACTAAAAAAATATGGTATATGGAGATAAAGATGAGCTCCCAACCAAGATAGGAATTTTTCAGCTAGAGAATATGGTTGCATCACCTTGCACCATTGTAACAGATGATTAACTTTCATTCCTTCAAATAATAAGTAGATCCCGACCAATGAAAGAATTAATGACCGTTCCCAATAGATGACTAATCTAGTGCAGGGGATGGAAAGTATCTCTACCACTCAAGAGGCAACTGGTTGGCCCGTCTTACATGCCCTTTGGTTGGGAGGAACGAATCCTGACCCTAGCTTCCAAAACCAAGCAAGAGAGGTTTAGCTTGAGCATCACATCGCAACCGAAAAATAAAAATACCAGCTCGGAATCCATCTACCAAAATGTAGTGGGTCTAAATAGAAGAAAGCTAGGGCGATGCAATCAATACTGTTAACCTGGTAAGTACCATAGTTCTTTCAGACGGGGCGGAGTGTGACTGTTATAAGCTATCGATATGAAACTAATAACAGCTTGGTCGTAGGGCATGAATGACACTTTGATAAGGGGACACTTCCTGAAGGGTCACACTCCAATTTATAGGTGCTCAGTCAGCTACACCTGATGCACTGGGTTTCTGATGTAAGGAAAGCCTTTACAAAATTCTATTTAAATATTTTAGTTTTATTTATTTTATTTTTATATTTTAAGGATTTATTTAAGATGGCAAATTAAATCTGATTAGATTCAGATTTAATAGGATATTATTTTATTGCATTTATATTTGTTTCCATATTATAAGGATTTACTTAAGGTAGCAAATTAAATCTGATTAGATTCAGATTTAATATGATATTATTTTATTGCGTTTATTTTTGTTTCCATATTTTGTATTAGGGATTTGAGCGATTCCTATTTAAGGCGCCTCAAACCCTACTTTTGTTTTTTAGACTTTGATTAACTGAATTTTGATTAAAAAAATTAGGGTTTTATCCCTTTTGGCTTCTCTTGCGTTTCACTCTGAATCATAGTGAAACACAAGATGGAGTACATTCAGTGTAAACATACGATGATATATCACTTGTTTCCCCTCAGCTTTTAAGGCAACACACTAGCATGGTTCTATCAAATTTCTCAAGGCTCGATCTACACATTCCCTCTATTGCGTAAATTTTTCATGACATATTTCTCCTTCAATAAGAAAATAAAGAGAAGAGTGAAGTATGTTTGCTTGCTCAAGTAGAAGAGATGAGATATTTTTAGGAATTTTATGACAATGTATGTTAACCTAAATGCCAAAGTGGTCAACTTCCACGACCACCTGAAAGCATTGGTGGTGTGCCAAACCCTTCTCTTTTGGTATATTTTTCATAATTATATTAGGAAGATATAACCACTAACTATGTTCAACCTGATAGCCTGATCTTAGAAGTATATTAACCTCGAGGAAGCGAATACTAGGTCTTTCTCCCCACGTGCTGGATCATAGCACCACTGGGACAAAGCGAAGTATTTTATTTATTAGGAATTATTTCTGTTAATTATTAATAGGATTTAATATAGAGCATCAAATAAATAATTAAGGCTTCTCATAAACCTATAAATAGAAAAAAAATATTATTTTGTAATATGTAGCATGACTGTTGAAGTGCAATTATGTGAGAATATATTTCTTAAGATAGTGAAATGGATATAGTGTTTTAGAGATAAGTAACATGAGAGATAAACACTGAAGAAAAGGCTTTGTGAATCAATCATCATTTCTTACAAATAGTGAATGAATCTTTTGTTTTTTGGATAGTCCTTCAAATGTAATTATATATAAAATAGTGTTTGTTACCCATGGATGTAAGATTTCTTCGCAGTTCAAACCACATTAAATATTGTCTTGTGTGCTTGGTTTTATTACTTTTTTCTCGTCTTGTATATAGAAATCATATCACTCTGTTATAGGTTCGTTTAATCATAAATCACTTTTTTCTACAACTGATATTTTTACTTGTTTCCCCTAACAAGTGGTGCGGTGAGGGTAGAACAACATTATAAGGAGCAGATCGAGTGTCCTATAGTTTGGAGAACAGATATTTCTTGGACAATGGAATGCCATGAGATATAAGTTCTGTAAATCTGATCTTAGAGAAATTTGATAGATGTAATGATTTCAATCTCTAGAGAGTTAAGGTTAATGCTTACTATGTACAGATATGATTGGCGGTTCTATCGAAAATAAATATACACATGTTGATGTCATGGTACTAAGTAAAGCTCATACTGCCCTCATACTAAGCTTGTGAGATGAAGCGTTATTAGAGGTATCTGAATAGCCAACGACATTAGTGTTATAGGAAAAATATAACAAAGATTGTAATAAGTAGGAATTTTATTTATCCGATTGAAAAAGATACAATTCCTTAGACCTTGGAGGTTATGTATACCTCCTCTTGTTCATATTAAATAACTAATTAATACACACTCCCACTAATTTAGTGTGTAGACTGATATATATGATAAAAACTCTAATTTTACGTTCATTACTTCAGTCATCGTGTATTAACACGATTGACCAGCTTGTTCAATGTGGCATTTAATAGTTTTCTTAGTTATCTGTCTTTATCGGCAGGCTTTGGTCGGTTTCATCTACTCTGTTCATCCTTTTTCTATTTACTCGGTATATATATGAACGTTTCTTTATCATTGACTCCTGCTTGATTTGCTCAGCGAGGCATCTGTTTAGTTGAGCTTTGCTTTGTAGTATGAGCTATCGTCGTCCTCCATCTATCGGTTGCCTTGTTGGCTTCTTTTTGCTTCTCGGCTAGCCCTCGGTGATGTAGCTTTGCGCTACGTTTTTTCTCTATGAGGCCTCAGTTATGTTATATTTGTCATTTTACTACGCACAATCTTGGTTTACCGTCTGCTTATATAATCACCCGCTCGGTTTGGAGTTATTTATGTATTCTTAACTTTTTCCCTCTGCTCGGACATACTAGGTGATGAGAATTGACTTATCAAGGCACCCCCCGTTCATGGATTGTATGTGAGAAACAAAAAAATCAATGAAGTAAAATAAAATTATTTATTATGTTGGTGTAGCAGAGAGATTTCTAGAGTTGGAAATTATACTGTTTCCATGACGTATGAAGTGTGATGATTAATTTATTTAAATTTTCAACGGTGTGGGGACACATGGTGAACTCCAAGCGGTTATTCTGATAATAAAGTTGTTTTTGTTTTCCAAATGGTGCTTAGGTTCTGGGGAAAGTGTGCGTTTGGTTTTTATAGTGAATGACAACCGCCATCCCATCACACGTGGAGTAAAAATCCAAATGGTATCATAACGGTGAGTCACAAATTAGAAATTTGGTAAAAGTCTATTGAAGAAAACATTTTATATTTGGTGATAGAAACTGAATTTTCTTGTAAGAAAATAAGCTACGTCTCTATTGTTAACGCTTTTCTTCAATAAAAAAAAGGTATGTTTATGTTTTAATTTTGTTATTTCTTTCTTAGTTGGTGTTGGCACATGAAACCCTAGTTCCTCAATCATTTGTTGTTGATCCCTAGTTCATTATCTTTGGGAAGAGACTACCATTTCTGGTAGTCGTGTTTGTGTGTGAGGCTTCTGCTTGATTTTTTTTAACATCACACATCCATTTGGCTCATCGCATTCGTGATGGCCCAAAAAAATATTGTAAAGAACCAGGGAAAATCAGTTAAATTTGTGAATACATAATTTGAAGATCCTGAATTTCTGAAAAGTTAATTTGACTGAATAACCCCTAGTATGGGTAGCTTGACAAACCTGGTATGATGAGCTTTATCGGTTGGTATGGTATTCCTAGTGATGTCATAATTAGAGTATATGAAGTGAGGGAGCATCCATATCAGCCGAGGGATAATGAGACCTACCTATACACTATTATTTTTTACTAGGGCTTACAGCTTCAATTACCGTCATTGATACGATATTTTATTAGCTTCATAGGTATATGTCCCACCCAGTTAGCAGCAAATGGGTGGAGAGTTTTTCTCAGCATTGTGTTAAGCGCATGCCTATTAGGTATCTCGATCTGCCTAGCATATTTACTTGTCGTTGTAGATGTGACAAAGCTGGCAAAATCACCCTTCTTCTACACCCAATTGACCGGGATTAGGAAAATATTTGAGCTCCCTACCTCTGATAAGAACTTAAAGAATTCTTTCGAATTTGTTCGAGGAACTGGGAGCATGAAAATGTTTTGATGAATCTTTAGTTGGAACATCTTTGGAAGGCCAAGTGTAAGAAGAAAGATTCGTAGACTATGAGTTAAAATTCTTGTGGTGAAGACTAACCCATGTGTTTCATTGATGCATGTGAGGGAAAACACCAAGATTGGTGCAAAGAGGGTCTATCTGAGGGCACAAAGAATCCCTTAATTGTGGTAGCTAACTTGGCCAGTGGGACGTGGTTATAAGAGCCAACTCAGTTGATTATCCAAGTGAATTTCTTGAAAGCTGGGTTGTGGCCACTTTATAAGTTAATTATCGCAAAGGACGGTAAAGTAAAGATGGCAGACAATGGATAGGTGGCAACTACCGAACGAATTCGAGCTTTGATAGAAAAAGGTACAAGGATCGCCATAATACAAGGGTGTGGCTGTCAGTTCTCCAGGGTCGTAAGGCGAGGGAGGCAGGATTTGGGGGAGGTGAAAGAAGGCGAATATGAAGCGATTCAGGAGTTGGGAGCGGTGAACCAAATGGTGGATGACGCTGCCCCACCAAGAGATGAATTTGGTAGAGACCGTACTCGACAGGTTCAAGAAGAAGATGAGTAGTTAGAGGACTAGGTGACTCCTCTGCAAATAAGTAACATGTAATATGGGATGCGGTCCCTGTGTCAATGAGGAAGCTCCAACTGTTGGATGAAGATGATATTGATGGGGCGCGAGGGGTAGTTGATCCAGGGGAAACAGCCGCAGATGTGGATCTGGAAAATAGTCGGGGCAAAGCACTGTAAGTAATAATTCTGGATTATGCGTGAGTGGGAATTCAACTGATCAGAGGGGATGTAGATGATAAAGATAAGAGGTTGAGAAAACAAATCTCAGAAAAGCTAGCCCGTAGAATGGAACACTTTCGCAAGACTTCGATTATCCATTTGTTTGCCTTGTTTATACAAGAGGTGGGCTTGGGGTCGACCTTTATGAATGTGGTCAAATCAGAGTTGTTACCAACAAAATAAAAAGAAGTGGAAACGAACAAAGGGAAGAGGGTCGCAGAGGAGCTCCCGCCATCAGATGTGGTAATGCCATCTCCATCAATGTTAATATTTAAACAACTCAAACGGATCCTGAAGTTGTCCTTCTATGACAATATGCCTATAAGATAGATATTATTGAGGTAAGTAGAGCTGGCGATCGAGGTACTGTGTGTTGTACGTTTGAGTTTTGTTTAGTAAAAATAAATATCATACTAACCTTGTTGTGAACGCATATACACGATAACTCTATTGCATTATCCTACCGACAAATGTCTAAAGATGATTGCCAAATCATGGAGAGCTGGAAGCCCAATCCCATGTTCTTTGGATTGGTGAGAGGGTTGACCACCGATCTGTCCAGATTTAAGAATGCATATGGATTAGCCAAGACAATGAAGGATAAGGTTGTGGAGGAGAATGAAAGTTTGTGTCAGAAAGTGACTGCACTCCAAGGTGCCCTGGCTACCTGTGAGGTGACATACAAGAAGCTGAACACTAGAAATGTCAGGGTTGATAGCTCAGAATAATGGGTTGGTTAAGAAGAACGAGAAAATGATGTACCAAAGCAGTAATCTGCTTGCTCAGAATGTAGCCCAAGTTAAGAGAGTTGAAGACCAGTCTTACCGCATTGTTTGCCTTAATTTGGAGAATGGGAGACTTACGGCTACGACGGAGGAATTAAAAATAACGATGGAGAAAAAACTCAGGAAAATTTGAAGAAGGCGGCAGCAGATTTGAACGAGCGGGAGGTTCAGGTAATGGAGGTTGTTATGGCGATGATGGTCTAGAGCTAGTAAGAGGCTATAGCTGAACTGATATCCTTGAACCCGAACATGAAGCTGGGTTGGTTAGAAAAATTTGCACTTTTCGAGAAGTAATGCGCAAGAAATGGTACATCAACTGTCATGTCGTCGCTGTCGCAACAGAATCTAATCAAAGTTCCCACCTCAGTAGCTAAATTATACACAGTGCAACAAAGCGTTGAACGATCAAAACATGTTAAGGTTAACGACCCGAGCTTAGTGTCTGACGTCTGAAAGTAATGCATGTTTGAAAACCTTTTGGATTTACTATTTATATGGTGATTGTTTTGTAATCTTTACTTATTCCATCCATATCTATTTTTTCCTTGTCTGTACACAATTAGACCATTTTAACTGCATCATTATGACATTATCGTTGTTTGTATTGGTTTGAGATCAATACTATTATGTTTTTTAGTTTGGAGACGTGTGTTTATATATTATAAATATGGAGAATATCTTTAAATTATTGATCTTAATTAAGCTCGTTGCGTAGTTATTAGTTAGCTTATTCGCAGTGAGGCCAGTTAGTCTCTATTGCGTGGCATGTTCAAAGGCTTGATTCGAGATCAGTTCGCATTACGTAGCTATGAGTGAGATGTACTCCTCAGCTTATTCCTGGCAAGGTCATTTAAACTGTATTGTGTGGCCTAATTAAGGGCTTCATACTAGATCCGTTCGCGTTACGTAGCCCATAGGTGTGGGATGTAGCACTTTCATATTAATAGATTTATGGTATGGGCTCAACATGGCCCCTTGCGTAGCCTTTAGGTGTGGTCATTGACCCAATTGCTATTGTAAGGATGTAGAAAATTAACAATTAAAGACATGTATTGGCGAAAATGATAAATTGTATTATAGTAAACAAATTGAGAAGTTTGATACCTCATTAGAAAACCTTCCCGCACCATCAGGGAGAAAAAAAGAGCACATCGTCTAACTTACACATTTTGGCGATATAATTTTAAATGATGAATATTCCATGGGTGTTGTGTGTGACCTTTGGTATCAGTGAGGTGATATGCTCCGTTGTGTACCTTGGGGATGATTGTGTGAGGCCCCTTCCAATTTGGTCTGAGCTTGCCAGTGCTTTATCACCTGATCCTTGTAAAACTTTCTTCATTACCTTATCTCCAACTTATAAGATACGAAGCTTTATCCGACCACTAAAACACCCTCGCGTGAGGCACCTGTATTTCTCTGCTCGGACTCGTGCTTGGTTGCGTTGTTGTTCAATAAAGTCTATGCTTGCTGCTCGGTCAGTAGCATTGTTGCCCTTATCGTAATTACTGATCATATGACTTGGTATAATGATCTCTGTTGGGACGACAACCTCACTTCCATAGACGAGTGCGAAGGGATTTTCTCCAGTTGTAGTCCGTGGGGTAGTTCGATATGCCCAAAGAACCTCGGTCAGCTTGTCTGGTTATTTTCCGTTGGTCCCTTCGAGTTTCTTTTTTATTCTTTCCAATATAGTGTGGTGTGTAACTTCGACCTGTCCATTTTCTTATGGGTAGTACGATGTGGAAAAGTGTTGACTGATGCCAAAACGTTTGCAGAATGCAGTGACCACCATATATTGAAACTAAGGACCATTATATGTCATTAGAACGAGACATATTCCAAATCAATCTTAAATCTGATGATGGTTTAGAATATGTGAACGAAGAGTTAATAAGCTGTTCCACAAAAATTGACATTTCTAGGTACTGAACCGTACCTAGGAATCCACAACAGATCAGGCTTATTGAAAGAATTAATCAAGCCTTATTGGAACGAGTTAGATATGTGCTTCGTACAGCTGGTGCGAATCAAAGGTTCTAGGAAGAAGTCGTGAAAATGGCTGCATATATCATTAATAAGAGTCCATATACAAATGCTTAAGTTTTTCTTCATCAAGGTACATGTACTGGAGATAATCCTAAGAGCATTCGAACGTATACACAGATGTGAAGTAAGATAATCTTATTCCAAAAGTACTTAAATATTTGTTCATTGGCTATCCGGAAGGATTAAAATGGTATAGGTGCTAGTGCATTGAACATGAACGTCAAAAGGATTTGATAAGCAGGGACGCGGTTTTAAATGAATAGGATATATCTCTGAAGAAGATGATGAAGACTCAACCTATTAATGTTGGGAAAATATGTGAAGTTGATGATGGATCTGGTCTACAAAGTGAAACTAGTGATAGTTTTACCATAATTAATTTTGGGCCTAGTTTTGCTTCGTTCGCACAGAGGAAGGTCAACCACTATGAGTCTGAATTAAACCGAGGGTATATTGTTTTAGGATCTTAAGATAATCAGATAGGAGAGCAACATGAACGTAACAGATATCAACTAGTGAGGGGTAGAGGACATAGACCAAGCAAGCAGCCGCATAGGTACGTTTTTTTTATGTAATAAGTTATGTTTTATCAGTTGATATATAGGGAGATGTTATTGAAACTAACATGTATCTATGAAATATCAAAAGTAGTGATGTAGAGAAGTGGCGTAATAGGTCATAAACTACTTAGAAGTAAATGGATGTTCAAGAGAAAGCTAAGTATTCATTGTTTTTACTTACCCATATACAAGGTTGAGGTCGTATTTAAGGGCTTTATGCAAAAGAAGGATGTAAATTTAAATGAAATATTATTGTCAGTTGTGAAACAACCTGGGGGAGGGTTCTATTATCAATTATTGCTAGATTTGATCTTCAGTTACATCAAACGGATATTATTACTTTGTTTTTGCATGGTTAATTGTAAGAGACTGTTTACATATGTCAATCGAAGAGGTTTAATTGTAAGAGACCGTTTAAAAAGTCGTAGAGGCAGTAGAATAGAAGATTCGATTCTTTTATGAGATCCATTAAATATATCTGAAGCTGCTACTATAAATGTGTCTATTTATATTCGGAAACACACATTGAGAGAAGAGTCATATTACTTTTGTATGTTGATAACATACTAATAGTTGAAAGAAATAGGATGAAGATTTAAGCGGTAATGACTCAACTGAAAGAAGACTTTATGATGAAGGATATTGGAGAGGTTGAGAGGATATTTGGTGTTGATATCTCAACAAGAATATATACCAAAGCTCCTAAAGAATTTATTGATGTCGGAAGCAAAAGTGATTGGAACTTCTATTAGTTATAGATACCTTATGCCAATGTTATTGGTAGCATTATATATTTTTTGATATGCTTGAGACCCGATCTTGCGTATATTGTAAGTGTTTTAAGAATATTCATTTCAGATATGGTAACTTTTCATTGGCATGCACTCAAGTAGCTCATGACACACTTGAAAGGCTCAGTTGTTTTAGGTTTGTGTTACAATCAGAAGGATACATATAATATATTGTTGAAAATATATGTAGACTCTGATTATAGAGGTTTTCTCGATACAACAAAGTCTACTTCGAGTTATCTGTGTATTGTGCTTGGCGGAGTGGTTAGTTGGAAGTCTTGTATTTAGAAGGTTGGAAGTCTCGATACAAAAATACTATTCATTTTCTAAGAAATCCAAAGTTCCATGAGTGAACTAAACTGTAAATATAACATTGCATTTAAGTTGAGAAGTGGTGGAAAATAAGCAAGTGAATGTAGAAGTTGGCTTTAGTCATGTACCAAACTAAAGCTAACATCTAGTTTTTCTAACCATTTACAGGAATAAGACTGTCGGCTAGAAAAACTAGTCGTTGGCCTTAGTCAGGTACCCGACTAATGTTAACTCTATTTTTTATAACCTTTATCTTCCTTATAAATACATCATATATTCTCTCCTCCACTACTTATCCTTCATCTCTTAAAGTTCTTTCATCTTAAAATTCTTTCAATCCAACTACTCGCTCTCCTCCACCACTCATTCATCTATTTTAAGAAAATTATAGTCCATTTTTTTTAACCTTATTTTATATTTTTTAAATTTAATGTATTCTTTAAATACTTTCTAAAATGGATTTAAAAATTGGATAAATTTTTATACACCCATGGTACCAACACATCAAGAGGGAATAAAGTCATAAGATGAATAAAAATTAATAAGTGACATTTAAAAAGACGTCGATGAGGATGGAAAAGTACCCAATGTTGAGATCATAACTAGAAGAATAATATTCTCTTGAATAATTTTGGCTAACGGGAAAATAAGAGGAATTCCAAGTATGGAAATTATTATTGAACGTCTATGCGACTTAGGTTGATTGAGATTTGTTAATGGTCAAATGTTTGGTATAGTTATCTAGTTGAAGAATTTTATCGTAGTTATCGGTTATATTTATCGATTGAAAATAATCATGGCATGAATTATAAAATTAGGAATGTATCAGGTATGATTTATGCAACTGACATGGAAAAATAATTTTGTCTACCAATGAGTTATTTTAGTAATCAATATATGGCATTAAAATACTCTCTTTATATGTAGGATAGGCATTGGTGATTTCAAAGCTCACAAACTACATGAGACTATTGCAAGTTTGGGAAATAGGTGAGCTAGTCTCTAAAGAGTAGAACATTGGGTGAAACGGATACTGGAGTTAATATATTCCTAGGTAGAGAATTGTTAGGTGTATGCTAGAAGCAACTCATCAAAAAAATGAATTATCGTAGGACTACATGGTCATAGTTGGATATGTCGTTACATGTATTAGACAATAAATTTTAAAAATATCTAGTCATAAAGCCTTGAGTTAGTTTTAGAGAGGTATGTTAAGCTTAAAGGTTAGGACAAGCTGTAGTAGACTGGTGACCATTATGTTAAAGGAAATATGTATCGAGTCAAAGCAAGCTAGCCTAAAGCAGGTGGCCCAAAACAAGCTCATCAGAAGTACCACTCTAGTCTGAAGACGAATTAGGGTTTTCTTTAAACTTATAAATAGAATATATTGTTTTGCAATGTGTGGCGAGATTATGGCAGTGCAATTATGTGTGAAGATATTTCTTGAGAGAGTGAAATAGCTTTAGGTGTTTTTAGAAATAAGTGAGGTAAGATATAAACACTAAAGAGAGGTTTATGTGAATGATGTCATATTTTGTTATAAATAGTGATTGAGTCATTTTTTAAGAGAGTATTTATGTAACCTCCTTGTATATACAAGAGTGTATTTTACTTGTGGATGTAGGATTTTTCCATAATCCTAAACAAGTTAAATACGTTTTTTTGTTCTTGGTTTTATTAATTATTATTTTTATTTGTTACTCGTCTTGTACAAGATAATTACATATTTCTTTGTAGGTTTGTTTAATTTTTAACCGATCTGTTATTGGCACGAGCAATCGTTGTACTAGGTTTCCCCAACAAAATTGTTCTTCATCCAACATTCTATCATGTGGTAGATTTCAATGGTTATGCCACCATGCCACTAGGTAAGATTCTTTGGAAGTATCGACTGAAATCTAAAGATGAGCCAAGAGAAAAGTGACTAAGTTCGTGGTGTTGGACACCCACACGCCCTACAACCTTATTATGGAGAGAGGAAAAAATAGTCTGAGGCAACAAGAATATGGCTGGTGAAGCTATGTCTAAAGCTCTAAATGAGTCAACCAGAAGCTAACAAATTTGAAATATCAATCCGAGTTTGTAAATCCCAAAACATGAGACAACTTCTCATTTTCTATTTTTATGGTATCTTTTTAAAGTTCAATATCGTTTTGCATGTATCTCAACAAGTTACCCAACTCACTGCGATTGTAACCAATATATTTTAATTTAGAAGTCTGCACATTTTACTTTCATGATTAGAAATAGTTTATTTACTTTACACTAGTTTGTGCCCCAACCCCTTTTTGGAGAACATAGGGGTAAAATCTAGATTGCTAACTTGTTCGGTACAAAATTGGTGAATTAGTAAAGCATCGGTAAGCTTAAACAAATTAAGAATAGCTTAGGAAAGCGAGCAAGTTACAAATACTGCATAGACCATAAGACGAAACTAACTAGTGGTATATGTTCTTGTGTTGGCTCAAGAAAATAGATCCATCTGGATATGGATTAATATTAATGGTAAGTGGGAGGATTACGCAACTGCAAAAAGTCAAAGAACAAGTGAAACAACAAAATATAGAAGTAAAAAAAAACTTCATATTACGATGTCGTCGAAGGGCTATTAAACATTAGGCAACACACGCCATGAAATGGGGAAACAACACCCATATCATAATAAAAAAATAAAAGGGAAACATGTACCTTTAACAACTTTAAAAAGATAAAAATTTGTGAAAAACAACAACACCAAAAAATAACAACTCAAATTCTAGTTAATCATAAAACTAAGGATCAATCACCCTCTCCTTTAGTCAATGGTTCTCGCTCCTAAATCTAACTCATACCCTCGTGAGTCTCAAGTACATTTAGTAGGGATCTCGAGTCTAAGTGTCATCCGCACAGATCTTTGCTCGTCAACCATGCTTAGAATAACCCATTTGTAAGTGTGTGACATGGATCTCGGATCCGTGTATCCAGTTGATCAACCTCTTGCATAACATTGGTTTTCTTATCTTCAATATTAGACGACTCAAGCGCTCTAGAAAGATCAAACCCCGCCAATATCTTAGTGAGCCGCTCATCGAAAAACTAGCTAAGTAATTCACAAAAAAACAATAGATTCAGTACGACTGAAGGATTTAGTATTTCGTTCGGCATCGACCTCATCATCTGAAAGCTCAAACATCCGAGCAGGGTAAACAAGGGCTACCGAGGGACAAAATCAAGAACCAGATCATGATATCTATCAGTATGGGGGATAAGCACATTCCGCTGGGTCTTAAGTGAAAATCTCACCTTGTTTTTCCTCTATGATCTGGCTTCCTCAGCACGAGTCTCCATCAAATCCTTAAGACGAGCAAGGGTAGCATCCACAGTCGCGACAATGGCCATATGACCAGTCTTCTCAATAATCAGTAACTTCCTCAATATTTAAAAAAAAATCTTTTTAGATTTGTATGCCTTCTTCAACCAAAAGGCTTCGGGACAAACAAAATGAGAGATATTAGTAGCAAAAGAAGAAGATCATTCCCCTCCAAGGATGGCTTCTAGGGATTAAGTGCAAGAATATGGCGGAGGGCATGAGAACTTTGAAACCAAAACCTTGATGAGCCTCTTTATCGTCGGGAATTATTCGGTACACTGACGTTTGGATTGAGGAGACATAGAGTTTAAGGCACCCTCAAGAATGGTGGTGATGGTAACTCGATAAAGACCATAGACAGGTTGAAAGGTATTACGCATTATTTTTTCTTAAAGATCTGACATGGGTTGCAACATGGTACAAACTCAAAGATAAAATTAAGGGGATGACAGATGTCAACAGTGTAAGGTCACGTCTTAGCGGTGTCAATCTTCGGGAGTGCATAGACGGTTCAGAGAATATCATAAGTACGACTTCAATTTCTGTTGAGCCTCAGGTAAATTTGGATGCACATTAAGAAAAATAATATTAGAAGACAAAACAAAAAAAATAAACATGAGGATCAAGGTCCCTGTCGAAGAATACATGACTAACTAAAGACCAAGGAAACAAGGTCACGCGATGGATAAAAAATAGACGAATACGCCTCGCTTATGATAAAATATTGAGACCTATATTTCTTGTTTGATTGAGGTAATTCGTTCACTACTAGAGGATTTTTCTCTATATAGTTAAATAGAGATTGAATGGTGTGTTTGAGACAACAAACTGTGTTGAGCAATGAGATAATGGAAGGTACTATCTAAGTTTTTATAACATGCAATACGCATTACGAATTCTGTACTCGTGGGGAGAAAACTGACCTAGTTTAATATTATCCCACACGAGATATAAGAGGTAAATGGATCTAACGAAAGCTTAAAAATTTACAGTATAAAAGAATCATGTTGGGGTGAAGGTTAAGTGTACTCTCGTTGGGCCTAGGATAACATATCTTGATCTCGGGATAAGAATTTTCCCTCGCCTATCGAGGGTGAATGAGGACCGGGGATAACCCCTACCATCGTATCCCATACCAATATATGGTATGTAAGAACCTAGTGGAATGCCCTCACTAATGAGAGCTAATATGTTAAAGTCTTCAGAAGGATCTTGCTCTTGGCTAAGGGGAGTCACCCCAGACTCAAGGCTATAACTGACGATATATAATGTACTCGTAATAACCTCGATTGTCGCATCACTAAAATGAGGCTCATGTTCCTTCGCCTCCTCCATCATGAATAAAATAAACTAAAATTTTAGAATAGGAACCCTTAGTAGAGAAGGAGGGACCGTGCAAACAACTTCACAAAGATGAAATTTGTCTTACAAACGTGAGAGAAGGGGAGAAAATAATTTTGTAGTGAGAGAAGAATTAAGTAAAACTGAAAAAGAAATTGTGAAATAAAGAGAAATGTATGAGTCAATCTCCAATTGACACGTGACAAAAGAATTTTAGACTTCAAGAATATGAAGAGTAAAAAACGTTTAAGAGTTGGTAAAACAAAAAGTCATCTCCAAAGTCACGCCGAAATCAAAGTTGAACGAAAAACTCAAGACCATGAATATGAAACACTACATGAGCTCATAATTGAGCAACAAAGTGGGGGAAAGAGTTATTCATACTGTATAAATAATGTGTAGCATCATACTTAAAAAATCAAGACCTTTTAACAAAGGGTCGCGCTCTCATAATGATCTCATACTTGGCCAAACGGCCAAATTTGTTTGAATAAAAGGTCGTGGTCTCGCATGCAACTCTTGAATTTTCCAAATGATGAAACTCAATTTAATATAAGGTTGTGTTTTTTTGGACGACCTCTAACAGTTCGCATGAAGGAGAGAGACGTCTGACTTGGCTGAACATTTAAGTCCAATTTAATGATGGGTTACATTAAAATGTGTGATCCGTGACTTAACAATTTGGCCAACTTTGTTTCAACAAAGATTCGTGCTAATGTGAGAGACCTGACTTGGCCAAACGAGAAAATCCAGTTTAAGAAAGGGTAGGGCTCTCGCGTGCGATATTCTCAATTCTTTTAATGAAGTGTTGCACTAATGCATTCCACATCTGACTTGGCAAAACGGTCAAATCCATTTTAATAAGAGGTTGTCCTCTTACGTGCGACCTCTGATTTGACCGAACAATCATGTCCATTATAATAAGGGGTCGTTTTCACGTACACGATTTTGGGCTTAACTAAATGGTCAATTCCATTTCAATAAGAGGTTGTTCTCTTACCAAAACCTCGGATTTCGCCAAACATCGAATTCCAAGTGAATACGGTGTCGCGCTCTACGTGCTATTTCTTAGTTGACAATTCGGCGAAGTCCAACTTACAACGGGAACTCATGGCCATTTAGTGAAGTCCATTTCAGTACGAGATCGTGCACGGGAGCATAATCTCTCACTTAGATAAAAAAAAGTCAAATGTTTAGCAATTGAATTTTGCGTGGGACCCATCATACAACCTTCATGCCATGAACCATCTAGAGCATATGAGTCCGAAAAAGGACACCCTGAATCGAAAATGGCCAAATGCATCGTGTAGCGCCCTTCTTTCCTCGCACTGCCCTTCTTTCCTCGCACCGTCAATAATACGACGCTGATATTTGACATCAAACGGAGACCGAATTTTCTACCATACTGGTAAAACATCTAACATCGTACAAAGGTATAGGCAAAAAAAAAAAGATATACCTAGCTCTATTAAAACAATAAAAAAAATAAAAAAAAAATCAATTAAAAAACACCTACCTAGATCGCCGCTAATTCGAAACGGTTATATTAAAAAAAATAGAATGATTTTAAAATTAAAAGAAAGTTAAAATAAAGAAATCATAGATATCATAATCCTATACATCGAATAAATACAAATGTTCGCCAGTAACTTAAATAATACACTTGTTCTTTTGATCTTATTTGTGTGTTATGTTTCAACAATTACTAAAATTAGTTTTTATATCACCATAGATGAGCCGTTACTATACACAAAACTCTGAGATTGTAGTTGACATCAAAAAGCAAGAAATAGCTCGTTAATGGGTCACTAGGATAATCGATATGAACATTATTTGTGCATCAAAGTATAAATGTTTATATTATTAGTACACTGAATTTTTCACATATTTGAGGCCAAATTAACCGCCTTTTTTTAAAGGATACTTCACATATTTATGTATGTGAGCTAATATCAAGGAAAACGCGTCGCAAAATAAGGTTTTGTATCATTCAAATTTTATTATCGACAAGAAATTTGCAAAAAGTGCGTAATTTGAGCAAACATAAGTACTAAGATTGATTCATCCATATACAATTTGTTAATTATATAAAGACAACATTGATAAATAATATAGAAAAATAATAAAAACAAAAGAGTAATAAAATAAGTTGCAGGAAATAAGTGCAATTGTAGTTGGGGAGCAATGCACATAATAGTATTAAATTTTTTTTATCAAATCTACTATGGAGGAATGAATGTTACTTGCCTTATCATATCTTTATCTATTAGTCTAAGGCATAAATAATTTATACTCGCATAAAAAAAAATTAAATGTATTTTTTATGTGATATTGTATTATCTTTTGATATGAACTATTTCAATAAAAAAAATTATGACAAATTTTTTTTTATCAACTCATGGAGAAGCTTCATCGACTGATAGAGCAAACAATATCCGAGAAATTGGAATCGACAAAGATATATGAATAATACAAACATAACTATTTACTGTATAAATACGAAGAGGATAAAAGTTATGCACCAATATAACAATTAATATCGAATGACCGAGGCCAAACCGAGGGGTATCGATATTCTAAAAGGAAACACTAGTGATGACATCAAAGAAGACGAAAAAGGACATTGAAGCCATCTTATGCAAAAGGCCAGAGCAGATGCCTTACCGAGCAGAGGTTACGCATGAAGTTACAACGAACCAAGCAAGTTACCGACCAACACATAAATGGAAACCAAACAAGAGTCACCATTAAAGATAAATATAGTTGAACCTTTAACCGAGTAGAAGTCATAACTGAAGCAGATACGATCACCGAGCAGATGTCTAGCAGCGAAACCGATCGATATCGGTAATCAATACGAGCGACTAGGGGAACAGTTACAATAAATTTAAAGTTGGTTGACTAATTAACTCACATAACGCATAAGAACTAGAGTAATTGTCCTAGTTTTGGGGTGAATAACATTAATATGGGTTTACGTGCATAATTAATTGAGTCATATAATAAGTGGCAATTAGAAACTGTTGTGAAACGGTATAAATAGGCAGATGATCTGCAAAACATGGATCTTTTTCTTTATTGATCAATAAAATTTCTACTTGGCACTACATTTGTTATATTTTCCCATAAAAAATTTGGTACCGTCTATGGGAACGTCTAACAAAAACACTTAGTGGTAAAAAATATTCTAACCATGGTAATAATAAGAACATGGATCTAAGTTTTAGAACAGAATGAGGCGACCGATCAACGACAAAACGCAACGAATCATTTGAATGGGCAGATTCAATTGCCTCATTACACTACCACAAATCCAAATTTGGTGGAGGCAACTTGCGTTGAAACAGAACCTCGGGTTGTTCAACCAACAGTCACTCTCGTACCTGAGATTGCGTCGCTCGCCCCAGAAAACACTATGGATCCAGCTTTGCATGAAGCAGTGGGCGCTAACTCGGCAATCATGCCAACCCATTCAAATGAGTCTAAGGGGTAGAAAGTACGGCCATACGGGCAAACCCATGCTCCAAAGAGGGCTCATGATGAAAATGACGTACAATACGATCAAGTTCGACCAAGACTGTTCGCCAACTTTCTAAATGAGTCTCCATTCATCGAGAAATTTCTTGAATGGAAGTGTATGAGGGTACAGGGATCCCGAGAGGCATCTGGAGCAGTTTCGCAACATGATGACATAGTTTAACTCGGATGATGTTATTCTCTAGCGGCCCTGTCCATGACTTTTAAAGGTAACTCGATGGAATGGTTTACCAGTCTGCTTAAGGGGTCTATTATTGATTTCGAAGGTCTATAAAAAGCCTTCCGAGAAAGATTCGTTGGCAACAAGCAACTCTGACGCGAACGAGATTCAATTATATACCTCTACCAAAGACGAGGTGAGTCGTTAAAAATTTATGTTAAACGTTTTGTCCGTACTTTGAATGTTTTATTAGATTTAAAAGAGAATATGGTTGTCACCTCCCTCAATATAGGCCTCGATCAACAAGGGGAACTTTACGCCGATCTTATCAAATTACCGGCGGACAAGATGGGATATTCGCTAGCCCGAGCAGAGCAATTAATTAGAATAGACGACGCTAGAAAAGGAGAATTGTCAAATAGACATAATTCTGATATGAAAGGAGAACCGTATGATATGAAAATGATAGACGATAGGCCATATTAGGAAAATACTCGACGACCAACACATTATAGGAATTTGTCCTGACGTTTCGCCCATTAACCAAGACCATCTCAATTATTTATGACCGAACGAAGAGAAAAACAAGATACTAACCCCTCGGGTTATGAGTGCACCTGGCTTAAGGAGGTCAAGCAGAAACTTCTTCTCCTACCACAATGACCATGGTCATCCGACTGATGAATGTTGGCAGCTCAAAGAAGAAATTCAAAGGTTGATAAATAACGATGAGCTCATCCAATTCGTTAAACAACAAGATTTTCATTTTAAACACAAGCGAAGGGACGAGACACATCGAGTCAATGAAGAGAGATCTTATGAAGATAACTAGACATATATCAGGAAGAAACAGTGGCTATTTACCATTGTCGGAAGAAATTATGTGGTAGCCAGCAACTGAAAATCTAACGAAAGAACAAGAGCCGATCACGAAGTACAGGTGGTCAAAGCTTCATCCTACCACAATTACCGAGATCTTGTTGATAACATTACATTTAATGATGATGATTTAAAAAGGGTCACGACACCACACGAGGATGCATTAACGATGAAACTGGACATTAGAGGAGTAATGGTTACTCGAGTCTTGGTTGATGGAGGTAGTTCATCCAATATCATCTTCAAAGCTAGCTATGATCGCATGCAACAAGTTCCTACCTACAAACCCACCCAATGAACCCTAGTAGGATATAAAGGCAAGGAGTCTCAATGTGTAAGGGATGTCGAGCTTATGGTTACAATCGGTTATGAAGCCTCTAAGAAAGAACTTAAGATATTATTCATGATCTCTGACGCACCCAGCTCCTACCATGCTATCATTGGACGGCCGTGGCTGCATCGGATGGAAGCCACTCCATGCATTTTCAAACAGTGTATTAAATACCTAGTTGGGAGTGCAGTTGGAATCATTAGAGGTAGTCAACGAACCGCTAGATCGTGTTACAATGTTACGGTTGATCCAACTAAGCCTCTCCGATAGTAATCAATTGATGGGAGAGTACGCAAAGAAGAGCACATACCACTATCTTTGCCTGATCCAGTACATGACCCTAGAGAAACTGAGCAGCCTGACATCGACCCTACAAAATCGAATGAAGAGATGGTGGTTGAGGGCTGGGTCTTACGAATAGGTAATAATTTGAATTCAGACTTTAAACGTTTATTACTCGACATATTATGAATGAACTTTGATGTTTTTTCTTGGGATACCAGTAAAGTATCAAGGGTAAACACGTCTATAATTTTCCATGAGTTAGCAATTGATTTATATGCCAAGACGCTGAGGCAGAAGCGATGATCTTTTTTTATTGAGAAACTCACCATCAGTGCCGAGGTAGACAAGTTATCTCGACTTGGGCATATTCGACGAGCTCGGTATCCAGTATGGATAGCTAACCTAGTGTTAATAAAAAATAAAGGTCAATGACATATATTTGTTGATTTCACCGATCAAAATCAGGTGTGCCCCAATGATACCTTCCCTCTTCCTCATATCGATCAATTGGTGGATTCTGCATCCGGCTGTGAGTTCCTTTCATTCATGAATGCATACTCAATTTACAATCGGATGCATCTCAACTCATTCGACCAAGAGCACACGACATTCCAACCCGAGTGTGGCATATACTGCTACAATGTGATGTCGCTCAGCCTAAATAACACTGACTCTACGTATCAGCATCTTGTTAATCATATTGTCAAAGATGACTTAGGGAAACACATGGAAGAGTACATAGATGATATGATCGTCAAAACACACACAACTAATAAGCAGCTTGAGATGCTCCAGATCGTGTTCAAGGTGCTACGCCAATTTAGTTTGAAGCTCAACCCTGTGAAATGTTCTTTTAGTGTACGCAGCGGTAAGTCTTGGGGTATATAGTGAGTTAGAAGGTCATTTAATTCGATCTTACAGAATTTCAAGCAGTCATCTAGATGACACCATAAAAAAACATCAGTGAGGTCTAATGTCTGACGGGACGTCTTGGAGCATTGTCCCGTTTTATCTTAAGATCCTCGAACAAAAGCCATCATTTCTTTAAAGTAATCTTAGGTGCTAAGAAATTTGCATTGACTGAGGAGTACAACACAGCCTTTGAAGCCTTGAAGAACTATCTCAATTCACCAGAGATATTGTTTGCCCAGTAGCAGGTGAGCCATTATTCTTATACTTGTTTCTTTTGACTTTTTCAGTTAGTGCAGTATTAATCAGGGAAGGAGAGGGTGTCCAGCGACCCATCTACTACACCAATAAAACGTTAGTCGATGCAGAGAATCAGTATCTAAATCTAGAGAATCTCGTACTAGGTCTGATAATAGTCGTGCGAAGATGGAATCCTACTTTCAAGAGCATATAATAATTGTATGCACGTCCCTCCCCCTCAAAACTGTTCTGCAGAAACTAGATGTATCTTGTAAGTTGAATAAGTGAAGCATCAAGTTAGGAGAATATGACATCAAGTTTGAACCGCATACTGCAATCAAGGGGCAAACTATCGTCGAATTCCTTATTGAATTCTCCTCGCCTCGGGAGCCGCCTTCTTAGTTTGAACCAACACCAGCAATCGAGCAAATAGAATGGATAATCGAAAAATGATGGGGCATCGAGCGCCTCAAGAGGAGGTGTTGAAATCATACTTAAGATACATACAGTCTATTTTCTTCAACTTCCCAATGACCAATAATATAGCTGAATAAGAGGCATTGATCTGTGTATGAAGCTACCATTAATATGTGAGGCTCAAATTCTTCACACCCGTTTCAATTCACAGTTGGTCGTCAATCAAGCTAATGACACATATCACACAAATAAATAGAAGATATGTGGATAACTGACAGTACTCAAATAATATGAGTCCAAGTTTTCTAAAGTGACGTATGACCAGGTACCGCGCCTGGATATTTCCGCAACCGATTCCTTGGCTAAAAACGTAGACTTAGAGAGAATTCGCTCATCCTTATACAACAACTCCCGACTACAGAGATTTTTACTCATACTGACACCATCTATACAATTAATAATGCTAGTGAATGGATAGAACCTTATTTATTATACCTCCAATCCAGCGCGTTGCCAACCATTAAGGTTGCCGCTCGGGTACTCCAGCTACGAGCAGTCAAATATTTCATTTTGGACAACGTCTTGTACTGGAAAAAGCGCAACACGACCACTGCTCCATTGCCTTAATCAAGTATAAATTACCTCAGTTATGTATGATCTACACGATGTGGATCGTTGTTGTCCCCTGAGCTTTCGAAAAATGGGGCATCGATCTAGTAGGACCATTCTCTATGGGACCGGAAAGTGATAATATTTTGTGATCTTAGTGGATTACTTCACCAAGTGGTTAGAAGACAAAGCACTATTTTGTACTCGAGCCCAGGAAATTTTTTATTTTATTCACCATCAAATTTTGGCTCGATTTGGAATACCTCGTATCTTGATGACAGACAACGGACCTCAATTCCAAAATACCATGGTTGCAACATTCTGCAATCGTTATATAATCAATCAGTACTTCTCTACCCCATACTACCCTCAAGCGAGTGGACAGGTGGAAGTCACCAACCGAACCATCCTGGACGGGATTAAGAAGAAGCTTGAGGGAGCTAAGAGAAAATGGTCGGATAAAATAACTGAGGTCTTATGGGCATATTGAACTACCCCACGAACTACAACAGATTGAACTCCTTTCACCCTCGTGCATGGAAGCGCAGCGGTGGTACCATCAGAAATTATTATTCTAGGTCGTCGGATCGCCAGTTATGATGAAGTAAGCAATATTACAGACCAAGCACTTAGTGTGGACCTGGTAGAAGAGAGGTGCAATCAAGCACGTGTAAGAGCAGAGTATTACTGAAGCCTGATGCAAGGTCGCTTTATGTCTCATTCAAGCCCCGACATTTGCGAGTAGGAGACATGGTTATGAATAAGATTTTCCAAGGATCTGGTGATAAAGCAACTTGAAAGTTATGACCAAATTGGGAGGGGCCTTCCACCATCATCTCCAAGGGACACGGTGGAGCATACTGCCTCACCGATGCAGAAGACCATGCCCTGAAATACCCTGAAATATCGTTGGAATAACAATCACTTTTTACTAGCCATTAACTTCCCACTTTCTACTGTCGGTACAGCAATGTGTTCTGCTTTATCTTACACTTTTTGAGCTTGTGCCATATTTTGCGCAAGTAGACCTGCAATCTGGGACATTAGATCATCATTCATCTTGATAAGCCCGTTATTCAGAGCTATCATTGCTCTATTTCCCGTGGTCGGCTCTTTAAAGTTTTCCTCACACGAATCCTGGGCACCTTTGATGGAGGATAATTCACGATGAAGATCATCGCTTTCTTGAGCCACTTTGTCGTTCCGTGCTTTAGCTGAACCATATGCATTCTTAAATCAGGTGAGCTCGGTAGTTAAGCCTTTTACCGACCCAAAGAACATCGTGTCATGTTTCTACTTCTCCATAAATTGGTAGTTAGTACTCGAAATGCATTGGTAAGATAGTACAGCAGAACTATGGTGCATCTGCATTCATAGTAAGGTTAGTATCATATTGTTGTTTATTATTTAAGTAATGTCTACACATTAACATGAAATACCTCAATAGAGAGCTCCAACTGCCTTTGTAATATCTCGCTCATTGGTATGTTGTCATAAAAAACAACTTTGGACATCGTTTGAGCTGCTCGAACATCAGCATTGAAGGGCGATGCATTACAATAGTTGGAGGACCTCGAATCACCTTGATTTCTTTTTTCTTTGAAGGCACGAGCTCTGGCCTCACAATATTGACAAATGAGGACCCCATGTTTTCCCCCTGCACAAAAGTATAAGAAGGTCGCACACCTAAAATCTTAACAAAATGCTTCATCTTTCTAGCTATCTGCTCATGAATTTATTTTTATTCTCTTCTACACCACTAATTTCACATATGCGGTTCGACTGACCCTTCACTCGGGCATCATCCAACACTATTACTTCAGGGGTCTTCCCCTTGCTCTGTTCTGCCTCAGTAACCAAGGCATTTGTGCCCTTATTTACTAGGTCCTGACCTCCATCATCATCTTCTTTATCCACCAACTGAAGCTTCCTTTGTGGTAATGGGATCGTATCCACAATCATGTGAGTTCTTTTCTAAGGAGGGCAATACTCATTATATGTCTGATCATCCTTTTTCCTGTGAAAGTCGAGTACGCTCCATAACCACTTCATCTCTCAATTGGGCAACGCTATCTTCTTGCTGGTTACCATCTCCAGCATCTTGTATAGTCAGTAGCTCTCCTTCTTTGTTGGTCTGCCCTTGCATGAGCTAAGCATCTTTTTCATCCCTCATTTTTTTTACTTTAGGGCACTGCCCGCCATACCCCAGCGTTATTACAATCTTGGTACTCTACTCTATCAATGCATGTATCCGCTTTGTTGTAGCCATTTCTCTGCTACCAGCTATTGTCAATTTTTTGTCCTTCGCTATATTCAATTCACGAATAGGAAACAACCTAACTTTTAAGAAATTTATTTGCGTGAACAACCGAGATTGCTCCTAAAATCACTTTGAACTAGCTAAACCTGATAATTTGATTAAGGTATTTACAGCTCCCTCTTATAGTCCTTCTTTGCACCACTCTTGATGCTTCCCTTCACTTGTAAATTTAAACATACTTCATTTAACACTAATATTAGATCACTTAGGTTAAGAACTGCAAAATCTTACATCCTTACACTTGGTTTTCCACCTTCTTTCTAATTGAAGATTCGTGACAACACTTTCATGCTCTTAATTCCTCAACATGAATATAAATGTGTTTTTCCAGTTCTTATTAGAGGTCGGAAGCTCAACTATCTTCCTCACCTTAGTCAGTTGGGTATAAACAAATGGGGACTTCGAAAAACTTGGCTACGTCTACAAGGGTGAGTAAATCTACTAGACATAGCGAAATGCCTAATAACGATAGCTCAGTATAACGCTAAGCAAGAATCTCCACCCATTTTCAATCACTTGTTTGAGAAAGATGCCTTTGAAGCTAAAAAAGTCTATACTCAGATACGGTAACGTCAGTCGTATGCCCCAATCAAACACAGTAGTGTATAAGAAGGTTTTATTTTCCTTTGTTTGGTAGAGATGCTCATCCGGCTTCGGCACTCTCATTATAACATCACTTGGTATCTCGTATCCCTGTCTATATTCCAGTAAGCCGTCCTTGAAGAGTTTTAAGAATGCTCAGGGGTGATTTTGTGTTACAAGGATCTCTTAGTGCCAAAGTAGACTTAAGAACTTAGCTGAGGAATCTTTTTAGAAAGAGAAAGTAAGTACTAGCTTAAGTAGAGAGAGAAAGTAGTATTATATTCATCTCGGGATCTGTAAAGCGTGTGTGGTCCTTTTATAGTACAATTGCGGGTCCCACACACTTTAATTCCTGTTTATTACATTTTGGGTCCCTATATCTTTTCACCTTCTCATAATAGCTATCTCTTCTTTAGTTTATACAATTTTTCCCCTAATATAATTTATCATTTACAATTCTCTCCTAACACACTTCTTCTTTATAATTTTCTTCTAACAAACTTCTTATTTGCAATTTTACCATGTCTTTTATTCTCCCTCATCAGTCCTCAGTGAGATACCTATAATTTAGGGTCAATCGGGAAAAATAACTCTCTAAGAATAAATAATCTTCATATTCTGACCATATTCCTTCGCCAGTAACCCATTTCTCCTTTTTATTCTCACCTTCTTTTAGCGTCATCACTGTGACTAGAACGATTGTGATAAGCCACTCGGATGAATAAGAGCAAGCAAATCACTAGGATAACTACCGACGAGCAATACTACCAGAATCAGGGTTTTTTATTGTGCAAAAAAAATAGGGCTAACACATCTAGACTAAGTTAGAATGGTTCTAATACTAAAAAACTATTTAAAATCATAAAAGAGAGTCAAGGAATAACACAAGTCTCAACATATATTTTTTATTGATGATTTGTAGAACGATAAAAATTGCAACGAGTGTTAACTTTTGTGAATAGTTGTTTTTCTCTTACAAAGGTAAAGTGATTGTTAAAATAATGAAGTACTTCACAACCTTAGTATGTTGTTTGGATTTCAATAGATTCCACACTACACACGTGATATGACAGCAGTTGTCACTCACAATAAATTAATAACCATGTTTCATTAGAATCCAAGCATCATTTTTCAGCATAACAACTTTTGTATTAGAACCGCTGTTTAAAACACGCTGCATGATAACCTCCACATGTCGCACTATTGGAAGTTAAACTAATCCATTATTACACAAGGTACGTCACGAGTCATATCTCTAACATGATTAGTTCGACATTAACAGTTTCAGGTGCGTTACCGTAGAGCACATAATCAGGCATCCTGGTTTAGCCCAAGACAATAACTTTATCATGTATTGTCAGCTTCCCTGAATAACATATTATGGATTTCCCATTGACCTTATCAAATTAGTGTAATATTGTTATTTTTGTGTCATTAAAACAACTACCCATGTTAAATAAATTTTAACAAATAATAACATAATTAAAAGAATATATAGATTATACAAAACTCTTAATCACCCAAAATCCACCACCAAGAAAACTTGTCACCAAATTTATCGAGTAGATGAATCGGTTAATCGAATTTGGAAATTTGATCGAATTTGGAATTTTGGACGAATTTCAAATTTTGACCAAATTTTAGATAAAAATATAGATTTCAAATATTATAGAATAATAAATTTGTGTGAGAAATGAGAGAATAGTAATATATAAGAGGCTATATTGTAGGGAAGATAAGGACTATAAAACAAAAATAGAATTTGGCTTTAGTCATGTACCAAACTAAAGCTAACATCTAGTTTTTCTAACCATTAGACGGGTAGAGGAATATGAGTGTCGGCTAGAAAAACTAGTCGTTGGCCTTAGTCAGGTACCCGACTAATGTTAACTCTATTTTTTATAACATTTCTCTTCTCTATAAATACATCATATATTCTCTCCTCCGCTACTTATTCTTCATCTCTTAAAGTTCTTTCATCTTAAAAAAATTTCAACCCAACTACTCGCTCTCCTCCACTACTCATTCATCTCTTTTAAGAAAATTATACTCCATTTTTTAACCTTATATTATATTTTTTTACAGATAATGTATTTTTTAAATACTTTCTAAAATGGCTTTAAAATGGTATAAAGTATTATACACCCATGGTACCAACACATCAAGAGGGATTAGAGTCATAAGATGAATAAAAATTAATAAGTGACGTTTAAAAAGACGTCGATGGGGATGGGAAAGTACCCACCGTTGAGATCATAACTAGAAGAATAATATTCTCTAGAATACATTTGGCTAACGGGAAAATAAGAGGAATTCCATGTATGGAAATTATTATTGAACGTCTTCGCGACTTAGGTTGGTTGAGATTTGTTAATGGTCAAATGTTTGGTATAGTTATCTAGTTGAAGAATTTTATCGTAGTTATCGGTTATATTTATCGATTGAAAATAATCATGGTATGAATTATAAAATTAGGAATGTATCGGGTATGATTTATGCAACTGACATGCAAAAATAATTTTGTATACCAATGAGTTATTTTAGTAATCAATATATGGGATTAAAATACCCTCCTTATATGTAGGATAGTTATTAGCCTTCATATTAGAATGTTCAGTTGGCTTATTGAATAAGGATAGAGCTCCTACCGTTGCTAAGCGTAAAGAGAGGGTGGTTGCTTGTAAACTATCTTTAATAATAAGTCAAAGATCAGTATTTAAGTTAATTAGTGATTGTGTCATTACGGTTAATAACAAATATTTACGCGTGACTTATATTTAAATATTTGGAATCGTTCCACTATTTCGAGAGGAAAAATAAATTTATCAAGTTCGATGATTACACATATGGATAATCGTAAAAAAATATTTATCTTATCGGATATTGATATCTTATTTGCTTGTGAAAAATGGATAAATGTTAGTGAATAAAGCTCCTAATTTCATATATAGTTAGAATATGTAAGATTTTTCTAAAATATTAAAAGGACATATACCCATGATCATCGCATTTTGTCAAAGTGGGAGATGTATAAATACTTAGAAGTTTATTTGCATGACATATGGGTAGTCAATGATTGATACCCTTCAGGTGGACGTACCTTTTCATCGTGCATATATAGTTTTTTGTTTAACTAGAACTGTATTAATAAAATATGGGAAAATGAAAGAACTTGAATTGGAAACATATAATAATGGTGTAAAAACATTAACCATTTTATTTATTTGGTTGATTATATATTGTATCGAAAAGTTAATTTAATTTAATCTTTTGTTATTTTGCATATTTTATATATTTAGTTTACGATAACTACTTTAGTTTTTTCCTTTTTGACTAATTTATTCATAAAAATTAATTATTTATTTAAAAAAATATATCTAATAAATTATTAAATAGATAATTCACAGTTATTTTTTATCAATTAAATCACAACAAAACTAAGTCACATTTATAGCAAATTATAACGAGATTTGATTTTTAAAATATTCTTTAGTCACAATACCATTAAAGGTGATGAAGCTATTCCCCTTTCAAATTTTTTATTTTCCAAAAAAAACTTCACTTTGTTATTTCCTACCTACAGGATATAACATATTTACCCTTTTCTTTATTTTTTATCCCAAAACTCGTTCATTCTCCAGCAACTCCATCGATTTCTACCACCATCCCAACTATTTCCCACCCTATTAACTTTTGCACACCCAACCAGCCCTATTAGCTTCTTACCATCATTCACCCATAAATCCTAACCCTATCATAGCCACTATAAAAACGCCTCATCTTCAGATTTCTCTTCTAATCTTGAAAAACAATAAACCCTAGCCACCTACTCGATTTCTCTTCTAATCTTGAAAAACAACGGCTATTTCTCTCGAATTCATCTAAGGTAGAAATTAATCGTTATTTTAAAAAAATAACAACACTTAAAAATGCACCATTATTTATTAAAACGAACAAAATGCACCTAATTCCGAGACGGCATCTCGGAATTAGGTGTGTTTTTCTATATAAAATACACCCGATTCTGAGGTGTTGTCTCGGAATAAGGTGTTTTTTTTTTATAAAAAAAAACAACGCACCTGATTCCTGGGTGTTGTCTCGGAATCAGGTGTTTTTTTATAAAAAAAAAACAACGCACCTGATTCCTCGGTGTTGTCTCGGAAATAGTTTTTACTACTAAAACCTGCACAAATCATGATTTTCGAAAATATGTTTTTTTAACACAGATTTTCAAATTACATGAATGTAAAACTAAAAAACAAGATTAAAGTACTTTGTTGGTTAATTGAGTGATGTTCTCCGGTTAAATCTTTGGTTTGAGTGTCTTCTTCTTTCGTGAGTAATCTTTAAAAAATTTAAATTTTTTTGTTGTTGTTTTTAAAATTTAATTTTAGAAACTAAATCATATATGTTAAATTTAATTTAGCTTAATCATGTGTTTGTTGATGTACGGGTTTTATAATCGTTAATGACATCAATTATAAATTAGAAAATCATATGGAGACAAAATAATAAAAATAAATGATTTTTTTTAAATACAAAAAAAAATAAAAAATGTGATCGGAGCTTCCCCAACCATTAACATATTATCCCGATCAAACAAATATAACATAAACTATTCGTCCCCAATGGGGTAGCCGAGTTGGTTGAGTATGGTATGCTTGTGACCAAAGATCATGAGTTCGAGTCCCTCTACGTACGCTTTCTCGGTTGAATCTGTCACTTTGTGTGGTTAACCTTCTAGCGTTGGTTTGCAGGCTATCGCGTCAGACTGAGGATTTACCCTATGTGTACTCATTGCACTCTTAGTAACGGCTACGGGTTCCCTCCGAAAAAAAAGAAAAAAAAAACTAATCTATTCTGTCACGTTGACCGAAGTATATCGACGCTTAAACATGCTTTGATTATGCAGTCTAACCAAATATCGTATTAACTTAAGGTTATGTTTTAGCTACCTAAATATTTTGTGAACTTGAGGGATTTCGAAATAGCATCTTATATTAAAGATTTACTCTTGCGGTATTCCAAATTTAAAATCTAAAGAAATAATTTTTGCTACTTTTAAATCTAGTATACTTCAACACCTTTTCCATAAGATCCATAGAGAGGGTTGTATTTGTATAGTAGTAATATATGGATAACCGACTAAATCTATTTTTGGGAGAAGAATACCTGACACTGACACTGGGACCATGAACGAGTGATGATGCTTAAATATGGTCCTTAAGATAGTGACCAAACCTCCATGCATTTTTATCTTTCTTTTGTAATTTGTCTTTATTTTAAAATGTTGATCATTATCCTCAATTCGTTCAAACTGTTATAAGAAAAACATGGCATTGTTTTTAACTTCACTTAAAGTTACATTTTTTACCTCTAACTACATTTTTTATGATGTTTTACGATGTTGTTTTAGAGGTTTAAAACTAATTATCTAGATATTGGAGTTCATCTACCACACTTTTTTTTTCTTTTACACTTCCTAATTATAAAAAACTAATTCAAACTTTTGGTTGGATATTATCAAAGTAAATTATTGGCTTGACAAATGGATGGTTTTAAAAGGATATAAAAACTGTATTTGATTTGGTATCTGCAAACTTTGGCCTCTTGTAAAAATCCAAATCAGCAATTCCAATGATATTAAACGAATCAAGATTAACATTGAAACTTTCCTTTCACTCTTATTTCTCGTTATTTTCACATTCTTGTTTCTTCTATATGTTAGTACTATTTATTACTGGTATCTACTTTTACTTTCGTAAACTCACTATTGTCTTTTCGTGACTATTTTTATGAAAAAAATGGTGTATGTCCACTTTCACAAGTGATGCAAACCCTTAACAGTTTCTTATCTACCTTGTAATATTTTGAAAAAATATTTTAAAAAGGGTCACAATATTAGTAATTTGACACAAGTTTATATTACTTTTTATTGACAAAGAAAAAATTTAAAAGTTTATACGATAAACTTATGATATAAATTATATGAGTACTCCATCAATATGTATTAGAAAACTATATATTCAAAAAAATTGTAGTATACAAATAGAAATACAATAAATAAGTACCTTAACTTATAAATTTTATAACATAATTCCTCTTCTAATAATTCCTCTTCTAATGTTATTATTTTTTACATTTTAGAATATATAAAAATATAATATATCAATGTTTATAAAATAAAAATTTAATCCAACTATACTTCAATACCTACCCTTTTTAATTAATTCTCAATTTAACATTTTAAATTGAACTATGAGAGTTTTATATTATTATTTTTAAATCATATCTGTAAAAAATATCTTTATAGAAAATATATAAATAGAAATTAAGATTTTTGAGATTAATTTTTATGTATATAGATTACGTTTTATAATAAGACTCTTAAGTTTTTGAAATTTGATAGGATCAGATTGTAATTATGTTGATTAAAATTTTAGGAACCGTTAAAAATAATCAAAACTATTATATCGAAGGATATGTTTAAAAAGATTAATATTTATAAAATTAATATTTATTATTTTTTCTTTCTAAATTTTTAAAAATTTATTATGCTATTTATTTTCGTGTTAGACAAAATTATTATTCAATAAAAGCTTCTAAAAATTTTAAAATTCTATTTATTTATGTTTTTGTTTTTT
Source organism: Limnanthes douglasii subsp. nivea (assembly GCA_036936605.1). Lineage (NCBI taxonomy): Eukaryota > Viridiplantae > Streptophyta > Magnoliopsida > Brassicales > Limnanthaceae > Limnanthes > Limnanthes douglasii. The sequence continues at coordinate 70,738,248 of JAUPFV010000003.1, forward strand.
AAAAATACATAAAAAAAATTACAAATACATGGGCATCCCAAAGAGTGTCATAAGAACCATGAAAAAAGGGAATCGACGACAACTGACCTAAAATTGACTAAACAAGTACATTAAAGCAAAACAAAAGCTTAAGACCAATATGATGAGAGAGTAGCAACACGTAAGAGAGTAAAAATACAGGTGGCTAGTAATGATAGAATGTTGCAACAATAAAAAAAAACAAACAAAATTTAAGATAAAGAACAAACTGACTGAATTGGCTATATATGATCGAATAGACAAAGTAGCAACGTCGAAGTGAACAAAGACAACAGACCGTAGTGATAGATGGTTGCATCAATCTAAAAAAACAAAAGTAAGTTAGAGATTAAAGGTATTATATTGGTCAGAGAATCTTGGTACCATGAAATCTGAACCGAAGGTCAGAAAGCTTGGGGTAAGATACCGCAGAGACAAGGATAGGAAATAAACTAACAAAATCTAGCATTCTTCTCACACCAGACATGGTAACGATGACACCAAATCATGCACGCTAAAAGTGTCGTAAACTAGATTGTGTCGTAAACTAGAAGAGACCAGTTGGGTGCCTTATAGATCCAAGAGATCCAATAATTATGTAACTAAAATAAAAACCCAGTTTGGAGCGTGAGCCACTCCAGATGCTCTGAGTGTAAGTACATTCCCCAAGGATATGATTAATGGTTTCAGAGGTAGAATTGCATAAGACATAATTTGAGGGAGTGTTTAAACCTCAATTCAAAAGCTTATTGTGGCCATAAATTTTCTCTTGAATAACAAGCCAACAAATAAAAAATGGAAAAAATAATAAAATTTATTTATGCTTTAAACTATTTTACAGTATTATTTTAATTTTCTTAGTAATTCTCTAAAATTTTCGGTACAAAAGTTTGTATGAACAAACAAACGAGGTGAGCAAGTTAGAAACCTTCACTTACATACATTTTTTTGTAGTTACTCTCAAACTAATTTTTTATTGAATTTTAAATTAAATTTAAGGATAGTTGTTAATCGAAACTACAGATTTTGTTATTTTCCAAAGCTATTGTGTTATATCTTTTATTTATAATTTTGTTTTTTTAAGCTTTGAAAACGGTTATTCTATTGAGTTAAAATTGTATAATACTTGGGCTGTTTTTTTTAATTAATAGGGGCTTTTATTGAAAAGCTTAAAGAATACAAAGACTAAACTTTCTTTGAGCCAAAATTAGCCGGGAAATAAAATTTAAGAGACCCTCTAAAAGAACAAAAGCTTTCAGCAGCCTTCCTCTTCCTGAAATTCCATTCAAGACCAAATACCCGATTTCACCAAGCTTAACATTCCGATGACCAAACCTTACTTTCAATGACCAAGCCTACACCTCACACATGTTCTTGACGTACGAAGTTCCCATATTTTCCAGAAATATAATGGCTCTAAGGCCAGGAGGAGCAGAACTATGATTGAAGCTTAAGTTTTCAGCAAAACGCAGAGAATACTTAGCAGTCCAATCAGCAGCGGTATTTTGCTCCCGAAATATGTGTTTTATAGTCATAGACGAAGCAATCAGATTTCTACAACACTTTATGAGCAAATCAAGATACCATATTGATTTACCTTTGTCCAAAAGATCAATCCAAACAACAGAGTCTGTTTCAATGTGAAGGGTTTTATATTCAAATTCTTGCAGATAATTAAATTGTCCATCAAAGCTCTACTTTCAACAATTATAGGAGAATTGTTCCCATAGAGATTGCAAAAGCCCTGAACAATAGTACCATTCTCGTCACGAATAAGATCACCTCTGCTTGATTCTCCTGTGAAACTGCAGGCTTCATCGGTGTTCAACTTGTATCTGCAAGCCTTTGGATTAGTCCAGTTAAGATAGATTGGGATAAGTGGTTTCCTTAGGTGATTTATGCAGCCAAACAAAAAAGCCACATTCGAATCTTTTCCCCAAATTTTGTTTCGAATCAGCTCAACCTTGTCAAGACCAGAAATAATAAATGTAATGTGATTTATTAACGAGGTAGATGTGGGATTCTGCTCACGATGCTTTTTGAAGTTTCTAGCCTTCCTAATGACCCATATAATAATAGATGGGAGATTCGTTCCAATGTTGCAAAATTTAGAGCAAGACCAATACCAGGTACGAATAATATGATGGAGGTTCATCGATATGGAGATTTGAATACCCAAGATAGAACTGAATTGAGTCCAAACTTTCCAAGAAAGTTCACATTGAACCAGGGCATGACTAGTCGTTTCCAAATTGCTGCAAAATTGACATTTAGAGACGAGTTGAATGTGCTTCATCTGCATAGCTGAATCCATGGGATTTCAATTGAACAAGACACGCCACAGTAGAAAGGAGCATTTTTTGGAGAAACAGAATTTCAGATTTTTTTGTACAGGTTCGAAACAAAATATTTTTAGCTTTGATTACTTTCCAAGTCTTTTTTGTGTTGAATGTACCATGTTGAGTGATTGCCCATTTGATAATATCAGGATTGTTGTTAATCAACTTGAATTTTTGAATGCTATCAGATAGCACTAGGAGCATACATATTAAGCTTAGTCAAGTTCCAGGTTTTTTATCCCAAAAGCTACCAATATTAGTGTTGACATACAAGCTTCTATTGTAATCTTCGTTGAAATAAATAGGAGATTTTTTAGAACACCATTGATCCAGCCAAAATTCTATATGACCACACCCAGGAATCCAGATATTGAACATATCTGTTTTATCCCTGATCTTAGTAAGCCTCACCCAGATTCTAGATTTCCTTGAAGGAATAGGTGCAGCAATAGGATGATATTGGTTGTAGTATATAGCAAGCATTAGCCTAGACCAAAGAGAATTGTTGGATCTAAGATTGAACCAAAGTTTATAAGAGAAAGCTTCCTAAAAATCTGATATTCTTTTCAAGTTTAGACCTTCTTCAGGATAAGTTTTACAAAGTCTTCCCAATGAATACTAGTTAATGACATTAGAATCCACTTTATTACCCCAGAGATATTTGTTGAATAAGCATTCAATTCTGCCTATCACAGTTTTAGGGAGAATTGAGTGCTGAATATAATAAGTGGGATATGCAGAAAGAACAGATTGTATTAGAGTTAACCTCCCTCCAAAAAAGAGGTAGTTTTCACCCACTCTAGAATTTTATCTCTGATTTTAGAGACAAGGCCATCAAAATGGCTCACTCTACACTTTTTGTTGATAATAGAGCCCAGATATTTGAAAGGCATTAAAGAGTGTTTGAATTCCAGAGAGTTTTCAACAATACTAATCATGTGACGATTCAATTTATTAGAAACTATTACCTTTGATTTATCTTTATTAACTAGCTGGCCCGAGATGATCTTATAATGAGATAGACAACTAGTTATATTTTTTAAGGAATGAGCAGATCCATTGCATGATATAATGAAGTCATCTGCGAACGCTAAACATGGAATTTTGAGATTTCCTCTAGTCTTGAATCTAACGGTACCAAAGTCTTCATTCAATTTCTTAATCCCTATAATCAAAAACTCCTCAGCAAAAATAAAAAAAACTAAGGGACAAAGGGTCCCCTTGTCTCAGACCTTGGTTAGTTTTGAAAAATCCCTTTAGAGAGCCATTAATAGCTAACAACAAAAAATTATTGTTGATGTTCTTATTTATCAGGTGAACAAACTTATTATTAAAGCCAAAACACCTCAATATTTTGAGCATGAATCTGTGGGAAAGTTTGTCGCATGACTTAGCCATATCAATTTGCAGAATAACATTACCTCCTCTACTTGTCAGATTAATGTCATACCTTAACTCTTTAGCAATAAGAATGCTTTCATGAATGCTCATGCCCTGAACAAAAGCTCCTTGCTCCTGAGATATTAACTTGGGAAAAATGATTGCCAATCTATTGTTAATAATCTTTGAATAGATTATGTTCAGTAAGGTTGTAAGAGTGATAGGGCGAAAGTCTTTCCAAATATTAGGACTGTCTGTTTTAGGAATCAAAGAAATCGTAGTAGCGTGCACACCTTTAGTAGTCAAACAACCATTGAAAAGTTCTTTAATAGCTTTAGTAATATCACTGGAAATTATTAGCCAGCACACATTATAAAACTTTCCATTGAATTCATTAGGGCCGAGAGGGCTGTTAAGATTAAGCTTGGAAATTATATCATTAATTTCCATCTCATTAGGCTCTGCAGTTAACATACAGTAGAAACTCGATAAATTAATACTCGATTATTTAATAAACTCTCTAAGATAATATTTTTGGTCGGTCCTGACTCGGGGATAGGGTGCTAAATTAATAATTCGCTAAAATTATAAGATAATGCATTTTTGATTAATTTTTTTAGACCCCGTATAAAATATAAATTAATAATTCCTTATATATAGCATATTACATGAATGATTTATGAAGGTTTCTTGAAAAATGACTCAATTGTCTTTTGTTTTTTGTTGAAATCAATTTCCCCTTAAATCTCGTCTCTAATTTTCCTTAGCATGGTAAGAACTTATGGTGTTGTTTTCTCATAGCTCAATAAGAAATTATTCAATGTGATTGCCGCTTTAATATTTTAGTTTCGTGAAAGGGGCTCCATTGTAGAACTTTCATCATCTTCTTTATCGATATCATCTTTATTAATTCTAATAATGCTTTCAATAATTTCTTCATCAGTCAACAACTGTGCAACTATCTGGGTGATTCATAACATCTTCGAAATCTATTGCATTGCGATAACCAAACGCTTTGATCAAGTTCTGGAGTTCTTGAGTGCTTTCACCACCTTCATCTGAGTTCTCAAAATTCACGTTATCTGTTGATCGAAGTTTACAATAACAAAAGCAGTTCACAATTGTATTTGCACGAACATCCATAGACCATATTGAAATTGCAAGATTCATTGCATCTAACACATTTATTTTTGTTGGATTCGGAACCCCTAATTCATAACCCTCCAAAAGACTTCTATAAAAGTGACGACGATAATGCATCTTAAAAGCTCGTATGATCCCCGTGTCACAAGGTTGAATTTTTGAAGTTGTTTTTGGTGGTAACAAAAATAATGCAACATTTCGCAATCCTTTAATAATTTTTGGATGAGCATGGCAATTATCCACAATCAAGAGAATTTTTCTTCCAACCATTTTTTTATCAAGTTGGCGAACATATTCTTCAAATAACACACCAGTCATCCAAGCTCGTTTGTTAGCATGGTACTCACAGTTCAGACTGCTCAAGTTTACATTCTTAAAGCACCTTGGTTTAGCATATTTCTCAATAATCCATAAATGAAGTTTTTTTGAACCGTCCTCATTACAGCAAATAGCAACAGTTAGTCTTTCCTTGTCTTGTTTTTTCCCTTCAAGATGCATTGTTTCAAGAGAATGATCCGGATGAAGTGTAAAAAACAAATCTGTTTAAGATCAAAACATGTAAATAATTGCATCACTAAAGTACAAAATATAAAATAAAATAATAAAAAAACAAACTTGTTTCATCCATATTAAAGATGTATTTCATTTCAAACTGATCAACTTTTTCTCTTATGGATTTTAATTTGTCCTCCATGCCCTCCATTTCAACAGATCCACTCTCTCCGAAACGCCGGAAATTTTTAATTCCATATCTTGCTTTGAACTTTCCAAGCCAACCAATAGAAAAAGTAAAGTATGGAGTATCCACCGGATAAATATCTTTCATGAGCTTTTTCACCTTCTCGATGATTAGTTCACATGTCACATTCACATGTTCTTGATATTGAAGAATCCATTCATAGAGATATTTTTCTAGGTTAGGAAATTTTGTCGGTTTGTGTCGCTTAACATCGCCTCTTTCGGGAGCAAGTGAGAGATTATCTAAAGACCGTTTAACTGTATTCGATATTGTTGCTTGACTCACCTACAAACCATAGTTACTATGAACCCATTCTTGTAAAAAAAAATTGAGTGAGACTTGTATTATCCTTGTTGTGCTTGCATAATGCTCTTCGAATCTCGTATATCATTATAGTTTTTTTCACACCTTTAAGATGGGAAGCCATGTTGTGTGTATGATTTGTTTGTGTTAACCTATTTTGATCTTGTATTTATATAGAAAATATTTTTAATGTCCATAAAGTTATACATTGAACACAAGAAGCATAATAAGGTGGAAGATTGAAGGTTTCTTTCAAATTGGGCCCTTCATTTGATATACATGCATTGTATACTGTACAAGTGGAAGCTTGAAAGGTGTTTGTAAACTAAATATTTTACTATAAATTAATAAAATGTTAATTAATATATAAATTATTAATTATTAATTTATCGATTAATTAATAACTCTTTTAATTAATAAATTTTGGTGGTCCCAAGTGTATTCTTTTATAGAGTTTCTATTGTATTATTATCTTCCTCAGTAACCATGTTAGGAATGAGATCAAAGTAGGTGTCTGAAATAGGGACATTAGAAGATTCTGTAAGCAAAGACTGAAGTAAGTAATAGCAGAGTTAGAGGTATCTTCTTTATCATCCAACCAATGATCATCCTCCTTAATTCTCTGGATGATGTTCTTTTTATATCTTTTCTTCACAAAATTATGAAAGAAAGTTGTGTTTCTTTCACTATCTCTCAGCCAAACAATATGAGTCTTCTGTTCCCAATAGCTTTCCTCCTTAACCAGCAGAATAAGGTGATGATTCCTAGCTTTTCCAGCAGATCTTTGTCAATTACTGAGTTTGAAGACTGAAGTTTTGATTCCCTAAATTGAATTTCTTCTTCAATTTTCTTAATAGCATAAAAAACGTTACCAAACTTAGTTATGTTCCAAAGCTTTAAGTCATCTTTTAGTCTTCAAAGCCTTTGCCAGAATATTTGAACCGGATTCCCACTCATATGACCATGCCAGCTTTGCTTCACCGTTTCAAGAAAGCCATGATGCTACACCAAAATGTTTAGAAACTTAAAAGAAGAACTGAATTTGTTTAAATTAGAGATACCGAGATACAAATTGGGGAGTCATTTGACCAATTCCTAACAATATGGACAACTTTAGTGATATCAAAGTAGTTCAACCATGACTTGTTGTACATCACCATACCCAGACGTTTCCACTTCCTCCCATTGGACCAAATATATTTATGCCAAGAGAAACCTCTATCTATAAGGTTGCAGTAGAGAATGGTATTATTAAAATCATCCATAATATTAAGGTTGATACTAGAGCAGGAAAGTTGTTCATCAGCATTCAAAACTGTGTTAAAATCACCAAACACAATCCATTCAATAGAATCATCAGCCAGATTCCTTAGAGAGTTCCACAAATATTTTCTCAAGTCTCTAGAGCATTTTGCATCAACAACAGAGACCCTGAACTTCTTATTCAAAGTAGTATAATGTACATTCAAATATATTAATTGCTCACTATCCACCAGAATTTCGACAGAATAGTCACTACACCACATGAGCCAAATCTTGTTGTTGATGTTGCCAAAATAAGAGTTGTATTTATGATTTTTGGCTACCTCTTCTAGATTTGAAGAGCTAATCATAGGTTCTAGGATTGCTCAAAAAGCTGGGTTTTCAGATCTCTTTGAAGATTTCAGTCTTCTAATAGTTTGAGTATTCCTTAAACCCTTTACATTCCAACTGATGATCTTGATGGTCATTTAGAAGAGGTTTTCACAGATTATTTAAGTTGTAAGAGTTTGGATGATGAAGGGGCCCTAGAATTCAAACGTTTTAGTTTTTTAAACTTCTTATTTTGGGCTCTCTTGAATTCTTTATCACTGGTTTTGTGTGTAGGAATGCAAGAGAGGCTTCTAGTAGTATTTTTTTTTTTAAGAAATGGGTTCAGGAGGATCTAATTTTCTGATTTGTACTTCAAATATAGACTTTCTTTTCAGAGTAAGTAATGCTTCAATAACTTTGGGCTGAGTATTACTAGTCTGGTAATGTTTCCTAGTTTCAAATGTATAATCAACTTTGGAGCTTTCCGGTATCATAGAATGAGAATGTTGACTTGTATTTTATTCAGATGAATGTATTTCATGTATGTTATGGTTTTGGCTATTTGATGTGTGTTCATAATTTTCATATCTGTTAACAGCAATGGAGTTCAAGGGATACTGTTGGAATTCAGTATTTTGTTGCTGACTCTTTGGGCTTAAGCTTTGATATGCAATCCTTTTCTTGCATACATATTCATGGTGACCAAGATGATTTCAATATTTTCAGTATTGAGGGAGCTAACCATGTCTAACATTCAATCAGAATTCTTCTTCTTCCCTAAATTGGATCTTTATCTTATTCTTTATTGGCTTAGAACTGTCAACTTCAACCATGAACTTTACGCAGTTATGTCTAAATCTGTTAAACTTAGGAATCCAGACCTTCATGGGTTCTCCAAAAGACTTAGCAATTTCCATAATAGTGTTTATATTATACATAAATTCCGGTATGTTTGTTAAGGTAATCCAAACGAGAGATACTGGGCTCTCTTTGTTTGGATCAAAATGGGAATCCCATTTCAAGAGACGCACAGTTTTGTCACCTATTTTCCAGATGTCCATGTACCATATTTTGTGAAGATATTCTTTGTTATCAAATTTAATAAAGATATGACAAATTTCATTAGGTAATATTGAAAGAACTAGTGAATTTGAATTTCCCCAAGAACTCCTTCATGATTTCAAATTTTGGTGTTCCCATGGTAAACTTCTCAATGATAGTATGTTTAAAATAGTTTTGCAAGATCTCTTTATCATTTCTTTCAAATATGATAGCATATTAATCTCGATTGTGATAAACAACAACATTATTATGAATGTATTTCTCTATTTTGGCTTTCAATGTATCAACAAACGATTTACGGAATAAGACTTGATTCTTTACGGTTTCCTAACTTCCTGCATGATTGAAATAAGGAATTTCAGAACTCAGATTAGATATAATGATGGTTATATTACCAAGAATGTTAGAAGTAGGGAATTTTCGGCAGTCGAACCTTGATATTTCTAAGGTAACATAAGGAAATCGACCAAATTCAGTGGCTAATTTGGCTCTCATTTTGCTGAATTTTTTGATGCAATCAACAGTGTGATTTCTCCTTCTTCCATGGGAATCGAATGCTTAAATTAGAAGGAGAAGCAATAGCCGTGATTTGGAAATCAAGAAGACAAACTATGTTGTTGAAAAAGAAAAACAGAGCTCATCCCTAAGAAAATCTCCAATAATAAAACATTTGAACCCTCTACTTGGATTGTTGTTTTAAATAAAATATTAAATTAAAAATAAATTATTCATGGTATATATGGCCGGTGCGTATTTTTGTTAGAGCAGTATTATACTAAAAACAATCTATACGAATTTTACTGAATAACTCACACAGGATTGTTTGTCTATTTTTTTCTAAAAGACATTAGAATTTCTGTTTCTTAAATTTATATCCCTTAATTTAAAAACACTTCGGTCTAAAAAAAATAGCTAAAATTTATTTTTTATATATCTTTTGATAAGACATGATAATTATTTATATGAATTAAATTGTAGAAAATTATGATAAAAACACATGATGTTGAGGTTGGTGAGGTAGTAAATCTGAAGTGAGGTTGAGTTAGTTACAAGTTGTTATGGAAACATTTGATGTGATTATTTAGAGTCTTTTTAACTGATTAAAAATAGCTATGTAAATGACAGTATTTGATCGATATCAACGTACGAGAAAACAATTATTATAGTTTTTTTTTAAATTTTAAAAGATACAAAAATATATAAAAGTAATAAACCAAACAGTTTTATTTATTATATTTAACAAAAAAAATAACAAATATATCTTTTAATAACATGTAACAATTAAATATGTTTCCACCTTTTATATTTGTTTTGGTAGATTTATATACACCATAAACCTATTTGTGTAACAAGTATTTAGTCAGTAATTTATTCAGAATATCTTTTTAACATTATTTATCAAAAATATTTTTAATATAAAAATAATGTTTAAAAAATAACTAATAATTTGAATTTCGGTTTTGAAATTTTGGTAACATAAGGATATAAGTAAACTAAATTAAATTATACAGACTGATAGGATTGGGAGTATGATTCTTAAAAACTAAATATAATTTTTTTTAATTACATTCGTTGTTGTATCGATATCGTCAAAATTCAAAAGTGTGAAAAACTATAATATATAGATTATTTTGGCCATTATGATCTAATAGAATATAAAATAATTTTGACAAAAAACAAATACTGATAGAGGAATTGGTTTTTTAAAATATATATATCTAAATTTTGAATAACATTATAACGGAGTCTATATAATTGTCATGGTTCGTGTACAAGATGGTTTTATATATTGAAAGATTAATTATCTTGTGCATAATAGTAATAATATTATTGTCATCGAATTTAGGTTAAATTAAATAAATTGAAATTAATTTCTTACATAATATCAATGTGAAAATTAACATTTTAGAGGATGATAGCAAACATTATGAAATTGTTTGATAAAATATATGTTTGATGCATGAAACCATAAATACATATGTATTGGTCGAAAGAATGGTACATTTATAAAGGCAAATGTCTTAATACAATAAACAACAAAACTATCATGTTGATAAGTAGTTGAAGTACAATAACAAACGTGACATATGTGACATCCTAAAGCGAATGTAGTAATTATTTTCATAAGACATAAAATATATTTCTAATTTTCTTTTTGAAATATTAGAAACCAAAGACACTAACGGATTTGATTTTCTAAAAATTCAAATATATGGTGTAGAGAAAGGAAATAGACGACCAAGAATCTTAAGATGGTTTTATTTATGTATTTTCTTATTATCTTAATTTTATGTTGAATAAGATTTAAGAGTTAAAAAAGAGTTAAACTTGAAGATCATGTATTTTCTAAATAAGACATTACTATTTATACTATTCTTCTTTTTATATAGCCATGGATCTTAGATGATACAACGCAATGGGCTCATAGAAGACCACTAACAGGATACATGTCCTACTACACGATGGTTTCATCTCCTGAATATTTAATTATCTACTAGAATTCTTGTCACGAATGTTATACTCTATCTTGAAACCTACATAAGCATACTTTTAAAATTGTAAATTTTCAAAATATATTAAATATCTTTGTATCTCATAAATTTTTTAATCAATCTTGAGAAATTTACTAAGGTGCTTTATCTTGTTTTACCTTAAGAGAATTTACATGTTTGTTATTTTCAACAACATAACATTATAGATGCTCTTAATATAGGCTTTGAACAGTGATTCGTCCCTCGACTATCGCGTTTGGTGGCAGATAGTCCCTGGACTTTCAAATGTCCGTTGGCAGTCCCTGGACTATCGCGTTTGGATAAAGTTAGTCCAGAGGATCCTCTGATCTACCAGATGCTGCCACCTGTCTCCATACTCCTCAGTTTTTTGTGTCACCAGTGGTCCCTTGACTTTAGGTACGATTTTTCCCTTTGACCGAAATCCTTGTTGGCAGCTCTGTTGGTGAGATGGCAAATTTTTGCTACGTGGCACCTATTAAATGAATCCTACGTGTCATTTAATCACCTAATTTATTTATTTATTTTTATTTTTATTTATTTTTATTTTTATTTTTTTAAGAGAACTTAGAATCGAAAAATTTCTACGTAATCACCTAATTTTTTATTTTTTTAAATACAATATGCTGCATCATTATTCTACACAATCACCTAATTTCTACATAATCATTATTTGCTCATAAATAATTTGATTTTTTTTTAAATCGCATTATTTTTTCATAAATAAAATAAATTATTATTGAGCAATACATTAATTATTGAAATTAATACAGCTATCAAGCATTCCAAAGTAAGATCATTCCAAATTCTGCCCGACATAATTTATCTTCTATTTTATGTATCACTTCTATACATTTCTTTTTTTGAAGTATATATTGTTACTTAAAGGTAAGATACCAAGCCAACCCATGATATAAAAACTTACAGAAATAAAATAAAAAATTAAAAAAATTGAAAGATAAAGAGAAAGAGACTGGTGTTGTATGAAACTGCAACTATTGAAAGAACCGACTATTGACTCCTTCTCTGTACAGCTTCAGATCCGATGCCGCAGTTACACGAACCTCAATGTTGGCTGGTGCAAACATTACATCACCCATGCCAGCAACATTGCTGTAACTCGATCCTGTAACCATCGTGAAGGATCATGATATGAAAGAGAGGTTGTGTTTGGAGGTGGAGAGGTTAGGGTTAAGTACTTTGATTGTTGGAAGTAGAGGCTTTGGGGTTGTAAAGCGGAGTAATAGTAAAGGGAGATTAGGTAGCGTGAGTGATTACTCCGTTCGTCACTGTGTATGTCCGGTTGTAGTTGTTAGGTTCGCCGAAGAGACCGACGGTGGGCGTAAAGGTAGTGAGACTGGTGGTGCGAAGACTAATTCGCTGGTCAGTGGTGGAGGCGGAGAAGAATAACTGATACATAAAACAAAAAAAAATCAAACTCAATTGATGTTTTTCCTACAAAGAAAGAAGATTTAGGGTTTGTGTTTCGATTTGGGTATAGATTTAGGGTTTAGATTAGGGTTTGATTTAGGGATTTGCTGTAGAACAAGGGAGAAGGGGATGAGAAAGTCCAGGGATTGGAATTCGAAAAGAGTGAAATCTGTTGAGGTTTGTAGAAAATCTTGGGTTAGATTTGGTTTAATTATTATAATAAATTAAATTAAATTAATTAAAACAAAAAATGTAACAATGTAACGCACCGATTGATATAGTTATAAATGAATTTCGGGAAAAATATTACACGTATGCATAGTAATGCCACATGGACAAATTGATTTAATTTTAAATGCCAACGTGGAAATTGAAGGGGTAGGTGGGTCATTTAATGTCTCAGACTAAGTTTGGAGTTTGACCTAAAGACAAGGGACTACTGGTGACACAAAAAACTGAGGAGTATGAGGACAGGTGGCAGCATCTGGTAGATCAGAGGATCCTCTGGACTAACTTTATCCAAACGCGATAGTCCAGGGACTGCCAACGGATATTTGAAAGTCCAGGGACTATCTGCCACCAAACGCGATAGTCGAGGGACGAATCACTGTTCAAAGCCTCTTAATATATGTCGTTTGTGATACACTCATATAAAATCAAGAATATATATAATAAATTTGGGCTCCTAACACATAATTATACCTCACCCAAAAATTTCTTGTCAAATTTCTGTAACTTAAATTTATTGGTGACATACAACAGATTCATCTAGTATATGGTAGAAAATATTTCATATAACATTAATTATGAATCCACCTTTTACCGAACTTATGAAATCTACAATACTCTATTAAGTTTATCTAAAAAGTAAATGAGATTGTAACTTTTAGAATTCGTGGTTGCATTGTTGGGAGTCTTACTTAATAACATAAATATATTTTTTAATTGTCCAAACCATTGATCTTAACTAAAATTTACATACAATCATTATAGACATTTTATATCATTTTTAGGATGATTAACATTTGTAGCCTCTCATATTCATAAAAACATTATCTTAATATTTGATTTCTAATGTTAAACTATGTACTTTGTAGTGTGGTTGTTTTGAAATAAACCTTCGTTTGATTGAAATAAAAGTTTTTTAAAAAGAAAATCTTTGTATTAAGTGAAGTTTATCTGATATATACCTCATTTTTATCTTATCATGTTAACTTTCGAGTCAGACATGGTTAAAAATGAATTTGCAACCATCTAGACTTCTATATAGATAACATATAATAAAACCGAATTATTCTGCATCGATTTTTACTCTTGTATGTTAACGGATAAAGCTGGATTCTTCAATTACAACATAAGAAATCTTAATGTACAAATTAAAAATTTCAGACATCTTAATGTACGAATATTAAAAATTATTATTGTATCATACTCTAGTTTTTTTTTACTAAACCCGTATGACTCCACTTCCACTGAACATCCCTAAAATGTACAAGTTTCAGACATAGCTTTCACTAGGTTTGAGGTTAATGCATTAGTTTTAATAACTACTTCTAAATGTATTATTTTAACAATGAAACCTTTTTACTCTTTAACTAAAAAAATCATGTCATTGTTCATCCAATCGTCATACCTCTATAGTTACTTGAATAACTACTTTGTCAGCCTTTTCTTGAGGGATTTGACATGAATGCTTGTCGTAAAAGTGTACTTATTTGTCTCAAAAAATTAATTTAAATTTTTTGTTATATGATCCACAAAAGTATATTTCAGCATTATAAAAGGTAATGTATATTATATATAGCATATCTATTTTGCAAATCCTTTATGCACGAATAACATTGCATGTAAAGATATTTTATCATCACTAATATTATGGTAAATTAATGTATCTTCTGGATAAAAAGAAACCATAATGGTTTTAGTTATGTTAATCCACCAACCGTCTTTAAGAACTAAGAATAAATTAAAATAAATACCATACTGAATGTGTGAAAGAAAATTTATTGGTCGAGCCAAATTTCAAACCTCTCACTGTGTTTTTGAATCTGTCATAGACTGTTTAGAAGAAAATTAATATTGGTGCCAAATTTTATTTAGGCTTTCATAAGATATGAAAGTAGTGTACCTAACCTATCATTCGACTTACTAGCATTTTTGTTAGCGTATTTCACTATACAAGCCTCTTTATTAGTCAAAACTAAATCGTTTTTTCTTATTAGTGTACAAACTTGACATTGACAACAAATAAAAAATATCATGATAACTAAACTCAGACGGGAAAATATGAAGTGTATAGTTAATAATGATGACCTTATAAAGATCAATAACAAATAAACTATAAAACTTGACCTTATAATTTACTTATAACTAATATTCTTATAAATTTCACCATTGACATAATCTATAATGAAGTGCAGTGTTAACATTTAAGTCCTTACCATTTTTTTGAATTTAACAAACTTTAATAAATCTGGAAAAAAAATTAAAGCACTCAAAATGTGAATTTTGACAACAAAACCTACAACTACATTAATTTTTTCCTTAGAAAATTATCCATAATATGCTAAAATAAATCCCCACATAGCCCCTAAGGGGTAGACGAGTTGGTTGAGTAAGGCATGCTTGTGATCAAAGGTCATGAGTTCGAGTCCCTCTACATACACTTTCTCGGCTGAGCCTGTCACCTTGTGTGGTTTACCTTCTGGCGTTGGTTTGCAGGCTATCGCGTCAGACTGAGGGTTTACCCTGTGCGCACTCATTGCACTCTGAGTAGCGGTTGTGGGTTCCCTCCGGAAAAAAAATCCCCACATACTATCATTAGACTTCTATGTTTGGATATTACCCTCCTTATTATGGCTCTATTATCTTTTATTTAAACTTTCAAGTATGAAGAAAAAATGTTGAAAATATGAGGATGCATATTTTGTTTCCATAAATAAGTATAAACCAATATGATCTTCGCACTAGTATATTATTGTCCACTTTGGGCTTGAAAGACCACACGACTTTGTTTTTAGTTCACGCGTAAAAGGCCACATACTAATTGAGATATGTCTAATCTTATATACCACGGATATTGTATATGTTTAACCGATATGGAACTTTGGTCATAACTCAAAATCTTCCTCTCGAAAAAAATACCACTTTACTCTACTTTCCAATTACTTTCGAATGTTCATTATAATTTAATCACGTTGTATAGTCTATAGAATCACTTCACTATAACCATGTCATATCACCTGATACATTGAACCCCTCCATCTAGGTCATATTGAGATTTTAATACAGATCGTTCATCTTGAGCATGATTGGTTTTTCGTGTTCAACATCTAAGGATTTGACCCACATCGGCACTTCATCTGATTTAGAGCTTTGATAAGAATTGTTAGGAATATGGGCAGTGTATTTTTCTTGTGTATAAAAGTATAGACCAACTCAATCTTTTCACTGGTATGATATTATCCGTTTTGGGCCTGAATGACCACAAGGCCTCATACTAGTTGCGATAATTTTATACTTATATATCAATGTTTCTTATGTTTAACCGCTATGAGACTTTTGTCGTTTCTAACAAAAACATTTTCCCGTGTAATAATTTGAGAGATATCTTAACATTCCTCATGAACAAGTATATCATATTTCTATTATACTAAAATAGCCTTATTTTAATTTGAGATTTGGTTTTTTAAAGGTAAAACTATAATTTAATTGTAATATCAATGAATAATTACATATAACTAAACAGAAAAAACTTAATCTTAAGTATCATATAATTTAATATAAATTTTTGAATTTTCAAGTTTTAAGTTTGGTCAGGCCCTCCTATGAACTGATTTATCATAATCCTTAGCATAGATGTTAACAAGAAACATGTTGTACATTACTTATACTTACCAACTCTTTAAGTAAAATATTGTTTGGTAAGATCACATTTTAAAAAGTTTTAATACCTCCATACGGTTAGTCTAGGGTCTCGTGACATACTTGAACATAATCATTCAACACTGAATTCTAGGTGCTTATAAGTACGCGTGTGAATTCGTTAATGATATCATCAAACATTTTCTCATTTTTAAATAAATGTGTGCATAGTATTCATGTGTGCCTCATATACACACAAGCATTGTTATTTGTCATCAGTGCTCAAACCCCTTTCTTATAAGGCTAGCATACATAGAGGCCACTCAGGTGGCATGACCACTATGTCATACAGCTTCCAGAGCATGAACACTAAAATGTCCATATGTAAATTATGTTGAATAATAATATTTTAAATTGAAAAGAAAAATTATGTTGAATAAATCACACCATGAACATATAAAGTAATCATTAAGATTTATCTGAAAGGAGATTAATTCTTTTTAAACTCCAAACCTAAAACAAAGAATCTTTGGGAATACAAGACATCCTCATCTACATCTCAAGGTATAATTACTCAATAATTTCTAGATCAGTACTCATACATTGAAGGTCATACATTCACATCATCACTATTATACTTTCTCATATGTGGGAAAACATAATTATACATCGCTTAAAATACCAAAATAACATACAGATATACTTATCCTCTTTAAACACGTGAATATATATATATATATATAATAAGCCAATTAGAGTTTAGATGGGTCACTGCATGTAGGAAAATTTATAACAAATTTTATTATCTCTCTCATTCATATTCAGTAATATTTTTTTCTTTTATTCTTAATATTTCGATGATGTTTGCAAAAGTTTTCATATATATATATATATATATCCAATTCGATTTACTTTCGGTCCTAGTATTTTTTTAACCTGGACATGTATTCTCTAAGTTCAAGTCTTCCAATATTTTGAAAATAGTTTAATCTTTCCAAAATTGAATTAAACTTATGATATTTTGAAATATTTAATTAGACATCGTGTTTAACGTTTTTGGTCGATAACTTTTAAAAAATAAATGACGATAATAGATTAAAGGTTCATGAATAAATGATAGATTTTTATGATTTTTTATTTTCTTTTTTATGTATTCGGGTAGGGATGGGTTAAAGCGGGTTTATCAAATGGATCAAGTCAATATAAGCTGGGCGTGTTTTTTGATTGAACGTATATCATTAATATTTTGATAAATAAACATTGTCTTTTATGTATTTTGGGTAAGGAAAATATGGTATGTCTAGTTAGGATGACAACTTTTTATCATCATTAAACATTATAATCAAAGTTAGGATGTTATTAATACTTTTCACTTGTATTGTACTATGTTTATGTTCTAGATGTAATTTTTATGAGTGGTTATAAAAAAATATTGTTTTTGTTATTTCTAGTTATAATTTTTGTTTTATTTTTCAATTATAAAATTATCTTCATGGTAAAACCAAAAAATATCTATACTTTTCTATCTAACTACATGGTTGTTCCATCATTTTTTAAATATAGTTGCAAATATAAAATTTCAAAGAAAACAAAATGTATCTAATTCAAACAACCAATATCTCTCATTTATCTTTTAAAAATACAATTCAAAACATCAAATTTATAGCAGGAAAAAAAGACAAATAATCATTATCTTTTACCTCGCCAATTTATCCGAAAGAGGCACGAATGGTTCAATTTATTGTTTCTTTTTATTTTTTAAGTGTCAAAACATATACCTAGAAGAGTTTAGTTTTCTCAAACACAGAAAAAAAATATGGCTTAACTTTTGCTTGACGAAAATCAAGGTATTTTTTGTTTGCTCAGATTAAAAGTATTTGTGTTTTTTCGCCAAACTCTAGCAAACAACAATTATTATTTTCATAGTTAGCAAAATATATGTAATTTGTTAGACTTTAATTATTTTATTTAGGGTAAAATTAATTATCTAATAGTCTATTATAAATGGTTTAATTTTTCACGTTAACAAGAAAAGAAAAAAAACAATCATAAAAAGTTACGGGTAGTAAAAATAATTATCATCTAATTAATATAGAGACTAATTTATAGTGAAGATAATTGGTCTTTAAATGTTCTTTTTACGCAGATAATAATGCACAAAATACTTAGTTTTAAAGATATATAGTCATAGAAAAAAGGAAAAAATTAGTAAAAAATACTCAAATCGTCCTAAAACTTCGTCAACGTTATATATTTATTAGTTTCAAGAATATCGACATGGAAAATGCTTTCAGTATCTATAACGTATATAACTACTACTAAAATAATTACTTGATAAAATATAGGATCAATCACAAATACAATGTTTGTAATCTAAATCACAAACACACGAGTACATGCAATTTCATAGGACCACAAACAAAAGATCTGATGTTATTGATAGATTTATTTTTTACACATCTACTGAGCATTAATTTGTTATGGACATTCCCTCGAATTGCATCGACCATCTTGATTTTTTGTTTTGGGTTTACATACATATTGTATGTGATACAAGATAGCTACAAATGGTTGTTTAGATGTTTGAGAACATTTAAGGAAGAAAACGATTGTGAGTTATCTTATGTTATATTAATTGATTTGAGCTACGTTGATGAACATTATGTAAAAAAAACATTTTATTGTAGTATACAATTTGTGCAAATGATATAGCAAAAAAATATTATAATTTATGTAAAGGAAGTGTTCAAATATGATAAGGAGTATTAAAAATTAATAAAGACTTAGAATGATGTGGTCGACTCTGATAGGGTCAGATTATATTAGAAGTGGAATGTAGAGAGTCGTTCGGATTTTTCTTAGAGGACAATTTATATTTTTAATAATAGTAATAATGAGTAAGTTGCATGCCTAGTATAGCAAGCCGAGTGCTTACTTCACCTTATCATGGGCCTCTAAGCCCACCTAATTAATCCAAATAAATGATCTGATCCTGTGAACCCATGGATCTTCAAAATCTTATAAATAGGGTCAAAAATAGTATTTAATGGGTTGGTTGAACTCTCTTTCTCAAAATATTAAATATAATACCTCCCTGCGCGACCAGGGTTGTAAATATTTACTTTATCCTAGCTTAATATAAATATTAAGGGACATCAAAATAATAATAACATCAAAATTTTGAAATGAAAGAGATCTTTAAAAACACTTACCTGAGCTTTTCCAATATCTGGTAAGCATACTCAGATTTCCTTTAGATGTCATGTTTCTCCCATTTTCCTAAGCACCACTAATATAAATGAATTGAGTCCTTCATGGCTTTCCAGCTTCTAACAAATCATCAACTACTTTATAGTTGTTCTCCATGTTGAAATTATAAAAGAGGATGTTACCATTCCTGCACAAGTCGGCCACAACAACTAATTGCTCCATATGCATTGGAATTTTGGATAGCCTGGAAGTTAAAATACAAGCTAGAAGCATAAACCAGGCATTAGGACTTAGTTGGCTTGGGCACAATTTTATTTCAACTGAAGACCTCAATTGAGTACTTCAGTATAAACCACCCACTCTCCGAGCTTGTAGTCTATCGGAGTATCTTCAGGCAAAAGTATCCTTATTTTGATCGATT
This sequence comes from Limnanthes douglasii subsp. nivea, assembly GCA_036936605.1. Taxonomy (NCBI): domain Eukaryota; kingdom Viridiplantae; phylum Streptophyta; class Magnoliopsida; order Brassicales; family Limnanthaceae; genus Limnanthes; species Limnanthes douglasii. The sequence continues at coordinate 70,758,240 of JAUPFV010000003.1, forward strand.
CGGGAAAACCTCATTTTTATGAATCACATACAATTCGGATAGATGAAAGTATATGCATGATATCTTTTGTAAAGTCAGTAGATACTTGATGCAGACCTTAGTAAAATTGGGCCCGACTCGTCCAACAAGACATGTAAGAAGTAGTTCGGATTCTCGCAAGGCAATTTTACTTCTTTTTTCTTGTGATATTTTTTGGGTATCCACAGTTTCACCCGATGTTTCTAAAGACGTGTATTCATCACTGTCATCCATTTTCTCTTCCATCATTTGTGGTCTTGACTCTGTTAGTTTATTAGGCTAAGTATCGAGGTTATCTTCCTCAATGTGAGGAGGCTCAGTTGACAAAACTGTTGGATTTGTTTTTAGAATCTCTTATAAATGAAGTTCACTTGTGATAGCTTCTCCTATGATCGGATTTTGTTGTGGGAGATTACTAGTATCAGTGAAAGTTTCAAATAGTTTTTTCATTTCCTTGCGTGATGAGGGAGGTTTATTCTTAGTTTTAAAAAGTCTTGTGAATCTACGAGGAGTGTTTTCTCTAACATCTGACCCCATGGTAATGAAGGTTGATGGAGTTTTACGACTACTAACAACTTTTGTTAAGGGTTTTTTAGTAGACTGAACGGATTGGTCAAGAGTTGTAAGAGATTGAGAAATAGAGCTAGGTTTAGAAACAAATGATTGTCTATTAGATAAGGAACTTCTATATGGTCTAAGAATTTGAGTCACAATTACTCTGCTTGGTGAAGAGGGTAATCCAGGAACGGTTTTGACTTGCTTTTTTTCTTCCTCCAACTCGGATAGATTGAGCCAACCTCATTCGATTAATGTAGTCTTCGCTGTAAACATACAAACTCTAAAGAATATTAGAATAAAGATACATATAAAGAGAATTCTATTTTGAAAGTTAGGTCTTGTCTCTATCAAGAATTGTAGATTAAACTATTTCTCACTTTAAAAATAGAAACATTGAAAAAATTACCGTTATATAGGTAAGGAAGACACAATTGAGTATTTTAACTAGGGAATAAGAACCAACAACAATGATTAAAAGAGGATATTAAATGTAACCACTTTATTTTTTGAGTTTAGATATAATTACCATGGGTAGAACCTGTCAGTATGTCAAATTACCACCTGACACGTGTCTTGGAAAATTAGACGTGTAAAGTCGTGACCTTTGGGTTATAACTGTTTTACTTTAAATCCTTCGGAATCGGTTCGGAAATCAATTGGAAATCATTTATCGTGTTAGCTCTCCCGAAATAATTCTCAGAGAGCTAAGAGGGCTAGATGATAGCGTCAGATTATATTGGAAGTGGAATGTAGAGAGTAGTTTGTATTTCTATTATAGATAGTTTAAATTCTTAATAAAAGTAATAATGAGTAAGCTGCATGCCTAGTATAGTAAGTTGAGTGCTTACTTCACCTTATCTCGGGCCGTCAAGCCCACATAATTGACCCGAATAAATGATCTCACCCTACTAACCCATGGATCTTCAAAATGTTATAAATAGGGTCAAAACAACATTTAATATGTTGGTTGAACTCTCTCTCTCTCAAAATATTAAATAAAGCCCCTCTCTTCTCTCTTTATTCTCTATTCTAAAATCTATTACACAAATAAATTCCATAAATACCATTCGATCAGTTTTAACCACCACCAAATTCTAACGTCATTTATGACATTAATGAAAACGTAGTAAAAATACGTAGAATGTACACAGATTTTACACAACATTCGAGCACGTGCTTTATTCATGATTACATTTTATAAAGTAAAGTCTATCTACGCATATATGATTAAATTTTTGTATTTTAAAAAGACGACTAATATATAGCATATTAAAAAATTGACTTGTACATGAAAAAATAATATCTAAATTTGTATGCTCATAGAAAAATATTATTTACATTAACGTTTATAGAAAAATATTATTACATGAATAAAATAAAATAAAATAATTTAGTTTCATAATAAATATAAAATATTACTTAAAATTTGAATAAAAATATAAACTAAATATGTATTTTAATATAAAAAATTATTTGAACTGGAACGTGCATAAATATATTATTTAAGTTAGTACATAAACATAACAAATTACGTAGATTTATATGTAATTATTGAACATATTATTTAGATGTACGTAACAAAAAATATTATTTAAGTCATAGACGAATAAAAGTATTATTACGGTAATATATAAATATTAAATTATTATTTAAACTGGTGCAATTATTTAAACTATTGTTTATGGTCGTACACGAATAAAACATATCATTTAAGCTTGTGCGCAAGCATAACAAGTTGTTTAGACTCGTAGAGTAAAACAATGTCCATTCAAACAGTTTGGAAGGATAGCCGAGTTGGTGGAATAATGCATACTTGTGACCAAAGGTCATGAGTTTGAGTCCCTCTAAGAATGTTTTTTTGGTTTGAACATATCACCTTGTGTGATTTACCTTATGGAGAGGTTTGCAGGATATTACGTCAAACTGCGGGTTCCCTGAAAAAAAATATGCATCCAAACATGTGTTAGAGTTATGCATCAATGTGCATCTCCTGATGTTTTCGATTTCAGTAATAAGATTTGTCTTGATATTGATCGTTATTAAGTTTTATATGTATAGAAATTAAAATGATTTTCATGTATTTACATCTATCCGACTATATCTTGTTAGTCTCAATGTTCAAAATATACAAAAATTGATTATAAATTTCATCTTTGTCTACTACTTTATAAACCTATACAATAAAATATGTGACTTTTAGTCTAGTGGTGTTATAAACACTTTTTATGGTTATCGCAATTTCATTAAATTTGAAGTGGGATGAATCAATAAAACATTTTTTTAACATTCTTTGCTGACCATTTTAACATTTACTTAACCAGTAACATGTCCTTAACACATTTGGTAAGAACATGATATTGGTCATCCATCAAGAAAGTACACATTCGCTCCATTCTTCCTGCTATAATCGTCTGGGTGATCTGGTTTGCCAGAAACAAGTTTAAGATGGAGGGAAAGAATTTAAGGGCTGAAAACATGATTGATTCTCTATATCTTAGCTAGTCTTGATAATGCTCATTTATTGAAAAGGAAATATTAGGATCGAGACAGCAGAAAGGGGCCTTCATTAGGATGTGTAAACCATCTCAAAAAGAGACAGTTGCCTAATCTACTCAGTTGGAAATGTCCTAAACTCAGACGATTCAAACTTAATATAGATGGGGCTTGTGGTAATAATGGTGAATGTTCTGGTGGTGGTCTGGTCAGAAATAGTGCTGGAAAGATTGTTTTTAAATTCAGCATGGTTTATGGTAAAGGGAGCCCTTAAATTTCTGAAACTAGGGATTTGTTGGACGGTCTCCTAATCTGTCACTCTAAAGGAATTAACAGTCTCGACATTGAGACTGATTCTTGAATCTTATGTGAGATGATTCTCACAGGCAGATGTCCTTGGTATCTTAAAGCCTCTATTGATTGCTGCTTCAAAGTAGCCTCCTCGAATATGAAAATTATTCATATTTTCAGAGAGCAGAATGAGGCAGCAGATTGGCTTGCTCATTCTGCTCATGAAGTTAAAAACAATTTCGATTTTGATGAAAGTGGCGCTCCAGTGAGACTGAGAGCCATAGTTTTTCTTGAAGAATTGGGGTTGTGTCATCTCAGAAACAACTCCAATTCGTAGAATTAGTCGCAAACATGTTCTGAGTTCTTACATTTTATCCTTTGTTGTTGGCCTCTGCGAATTATTGTTCATGTTCTTGCATATTCATAGAATCGGGGAGAGAGGGTTGGTTTCGTTGAAATGTTTTGAAAATCGGGTGTCGATGGTAATGGTAAGGAGGTTGAGCTTTGATGATTTGGGTGTCGGTGAAGATGAAAGCGTTAGGGTTTTTAATTTTTGGAAATTCCTGTTTTATTCTAAGCTGATTCATAACGTGTATTTCGTTAATGAATAATAAAATAAGCCAATTTCGATTGAAAAAAAAATGAAACATTATTTAAAATTTGTTTTTTTAAAAGTTTAGTAACAAATTCTTATTAGTATGTAAAACAAATCATAACATTGAGGACTCCAAATAAATATGTTATTATAATACAAATATAAATCTAAAATTTATTGTATAACATAAAATATTAAATACAATATAATAGTAAAACAAACTAAACTAAATACCATTTAATATTATTATATAAAATAAAGTGATTGATAGATTTTATTATATATTTATTATGATATGGTTAACCAAAATGTTACATCAATTAGTTTTTTACAAAAATAAATAGTTTGTTATCAAATTTAAAAATAAAAGATTAATCATATGAGTACAATATGAGTTATCATATTACTAATCAAAAAATCTTCCAATCTAAATCATTGGATGGGCACTATCAATCAGTTTTTTATCTTTATTTACATAAAAATTGTATTATTAAAGAAAATATTATTATTATTTTTAATTTTTTTATTAGTTTGCTCTATGATCTTTTCCATTTGGTTCGGTGTCTAAATATATATCTTATAAAAAATATTCAACATGTGATTTAAACAAAATAATCAATATACAAACTGTATACAAAAGTATCCAATAACAATCAATATTATTATTTTTAAATATTTTTTTGTCCGTAATTGAGCTAAATAAACTTGTTATTCATCATTAGTCGAATGGTTTTATCCACTATATTCACGAATCTAATAGATTTTTCACCGCAGACAAAAAACCAATTGTAAATTTAAGTGTTCGGAGTATGCGATTTTATTGGTATTTGCTTTAAAAGAGAATTTTATTTATATTTATACTCAAGTGAAAGTTTTTATTATATTTTTTTCTATTTAAAATATTAAATAAATAATAATTATATTTTTACAAAATTACGGGTATGATAAAATGATATAAGACTCAATAATAATAATAATAGTGGATACATCAATTATATCAGGTAATATCCAGAACAATTAACTAAAAATAAAAATAAAATATTGTGAATGAGAGCCTAATAATTTAGCTCAACATATAAACACTTTGACAAAAAATGATTTTTAAAAAAATGTTAAAATCAAATAAAAAATCAAAATATAATTATATGTACGGTTTATTTAGAAAAATCGACATCAATTAATAATTCAAAAATAGTTATCGCTAACATATTTACATTTTATGCATTATAGTGAAGTGTGGCCATCTGCTTACATTCAGATTGTATTAAAAGAATCCTAAAAGGGGTAGCCGAGTTGGTGGAGTAAAACTTGCTCGAGGTCGAAGATCATGTCATCGAAGATCTCTACAAACGCTTTCTTAACTGTGTCTGTCACCTTAAAAAAAAGTTATATTAAAAAAATATGATAATTGATTACTACAATTGACTATATTTTGGAATAGCGTAGAATAATTTTAGTTTTGGCTGATGTTATAGGTGGAGCAACCAGAAGGCTAATATCCATTTTTCCAGCTAAATTTTTTTAATCTTAAATCATTATATCATTAATTTAGAGAACAAAAAAAATTTAATTTTTTGATAACCTAAATTTTTTAATTATATCACTAATGTATCTTTAAAGTTGAAATGAAAAATATCATAAAGTTCGCGAAAATCATAAAGTTCTAACAGACGAACCAACTTTTTTACATTAAAATTAAGATCTGAAATATAGATATTTTAACGTTGCAAAGTAAATATTTTAGATGTATGAAATTTTATAATATAAAATGAGGAAGTTATAAATCAGATATTAAACTTATAAAATGAGGAAGTTATAAATCAGATAGTAAACTATAGGTTTTGTTAAATTCGGGTCTAGAAAATGTTAAATAAACTTCCAAAAATAACCGTTATTCAACTTTTACTATTTTATCGTTGTCCCGACAGTTGAACTCTTCTCAATCGACGGATGGGACCTTCTCAACCGACGGATCAAACTTTTTCGTCAGTAGAAAGGGTTTCAACCGACGGAATAAAAAAAACAATTTTGGTAAGCTTTTACATTTTGAGATATAGCGAGCGGTCCTAATTTAGAGAGCCTAAACTATATTAATAAATAATTATTAAGACATGAAAACTCCGAATTTCTAATGAAAGTAGGAATAATAAATGTGCAATAAAAACATACAATATGATAGTATATAAGTAGTGTATTCGAATTTTTGTCATAATGTTTCTTATGGTCGTAGCATTCAGCTTTTATTAGTAGTTAAAGTTAAACAGTAACCGTTTCTTGTCCCCATATATTAATATTACTAGACAAACAAACACTTGCTTTCCGTGTCTATTATTACACATAATTTTGAATTTAGATATATGGATTAATCAAGTGGGTTTTTTATATTTTGTTTTTACCTTAATAAATATACTGAAGGATGATTAATTGAATTAGAATTAAGTTACAAGTTCTATATAAAGGATCGAATTATTAAAAAAGAGTAAAACTAAATTTTATAGAAATCAATTGAAATTTTAGCATATTTTATTAGAAAATTGACTACAATAATTCATAATATTTTAATACCGTTGTAGAATAGTTTTATTATCATTTTTCAAAACAATATGTTTTGTTGTATAGAACTAAAATATTAGCTATCTAAATATCGTTTATTCCGTAATTATATTTTTGTAAGTTTCGTTGGAGAAAATATTCTCCTACCTGGAGTTGTAGTCTCCGGAAACATTAATGTCAATTCAATTAAATGGAAAATTTAATATTTTTGGCCACCAACTAATATTTTAACGAAATTTTTTAAATTTTAAATATTAAAATGTCGGTTACATAGATAAAGTTTTTCTAGAGAAATTAATTCTTCAAGATCGAAATTACAATATGAAATTTAGGATATAAATTTAAATTAGTGAATTTCAATTCTAATTATTTTTCCAAAATCACTTTTTAAATTAAATATAAGTTTTCTCTAAATTAAATATTCTAAAAATTATAATTTAGGTATTTTAAATTAAAATAAAAAAGCTATATAAATAAAATTATAATTTATGAATTTCTAACTAATGTAGGCGAGTGCCAAATCTGCCATAAAGAAATATATATTATATTAGTAAATGTATTCAGATTTTTGCCATAGAATGTTTCTTATCGTTTTTACCATTCAGCTTTTATTACTGTAGTAGTTAAAGTTAAACAGTAAATGTTTCTTGGACTATATATTAATATTATGAGACAAACACTTGCTCTCATTGTCCTACCAATAACACAAACAATCTAAAAACAACATCAATGGCTTCAAGCTCATTAGGTTCAGGTGGTTCCTTTTGGACAGCAAAACAGAACAAAGTGTTTGAAATTGCGTTAGCCAAGTTCGACAAAGACACACCCGATAGATGGCAGAATATCGCCAATGCTGTTGGTGGCAAATCCGTAGAGGATGTAAAAACACACTATGAACTTCTCATTCAAGATCTTAAACATATCGAATCCGGTCAAGTCCCTTTTCCTAATTATAACCCTAGCAACATTACTCTTACGGATGAACAAACCAGGTAACTTTCTCATTTATTTTTCTCTCAATCCAAATCCAACCTAGATGCGAAATTTACTTTTATGATCTAAATCTTATATAAATTTCATTTTGCCTAGTACTTTTTCTTATCTGTACCCATTCGATACAAATTATGATTTTAATATCTGAATATGACATGTATGTTCTAAGTCAAAATCCAGACCCCACCCAGATTTCATATTGGATGATATTTCTTTGTCTGAAACTTAGATTTCGGATAAAATTTGTTTCCTCTATAAATTGGAAAAAAATATAAGGTAATTTGGACAAAAGATTTTTATTTCTAACCGTTTGTTAGTCGATGTATTTCAGGTTAAAAAGTTCTTTACTACAAATTTGATAGTAGTTATGGCATTATACTCTGGTTTGTTGGTGGTGCTGAAGACTGACCTTTTCTTGTACAGGAGTTTGAAATGCCTTGGGCTGCAGTGAAGCAGATCTTGGGAATAATAGATTTGATGAGATTTACTTATAATTTTGTTAAGGTAGCATATCGTTACATCTGTTATTTATATTAGTCACAACTTTGTCTTTGTAGCTTTATAATTTTGGTGAAGAGTTTAATTTATTCATCTTTCTAATATATTACTATTAGTAGATCAAACTCATTCTAAGTATCGTTAGTGTATTCAATACCATATGTGCTAATATAAGTTTGGGCTTGGGAGATGATTTTTTTTGGTAGTATGTGGCCACTAGGTGGTGTTAGTTGTTGGCTGATGTGGTCTTAACTTTAAATTTTTGGATTTAGTGGGTTGATTATTCATTTTATCTCGTGTTGATTGATTATTTATTTTTATGACGAACAGTGCATCAATTATTTATTTCTACAAAGTTAATCGTTTGACTATCTATTTTCGATATAGTTATTTTCTGAATTGGAACTAACTTTATCCAATATAAATAATCAACCAAAACTGGACAATTTTTAAAGGATAGACTATATATATCACGAAATTCGGTAATCAAATAATTAAAACCGAATATTCTTTAATTGAAAGACTATTTATCACGAAAATAAATAGTCAATGGACTATTTATTGTCCTTCATAAGAACTAGGGGCTACGAATAAAGATATAAAATATTTAGGGTCTAAATGTAATAAAACTAAGGTCATATATGATAAATTGTATACTTGTTAGATGATTTTTAGACTATTTGTGAATATGGAGGGCTGTAATGCAATTAACCCATTTGTGTAACCAAATCAGTTTAACAAATCTCTACGCCTACAAATAAAGACAGAGGCAGTAAATAAAAGGAGGACATTTTTCATAAGACTATTTCGAATTTTCTCGTTTACTTTCTCTCTCTACAATTTAGTTCCCTTTTCTTTTAACTTCTTTCTCACGAATTACGATTTATACTTAACAAATTGGCGACCACAATGGGAGTTCTATTCAATTGGTACACTGATTTCATGTCAAAACCCAGAAATTGTAGAGTCTTGCTTAATTGTATCACTCTAGATCGATATGGATCCAAGAAACGAAGTTGATCTAACGGTTCGAAAAGCAATTGAAACTTTGAAATCTGATCTGCGTAGGGAAGACAGTGGAGAAGATGATCAAGCTCCGGTACAGCAAGGTCATTCAGATATTGAGGCTCGAATGGATCAATTGTTAGACAAAATAACAGGATTGAATAAAAAATATGTTCAAAAAGACAAACATATTCAGTTAGGTAGGCTAAAATCTGAAGTGCGACAAGTTGAAGAAAAGTAAGAGATGGAAAATCAATTTGATCGATCATCTACAGATTATCAGATTCGAAGAGATCGAAAGAATGCGCATTTTGAATCTGACAAAGAACATCGAACTTCTCGAAAAGAAAATAAAGATAAACATAGGTATATCACATCTAGTGATGAAGAGTTTGACAGTTCGGAATTTAAGGAAGGTTTGTTTAAGTAAATAAAATATTGGGGATCTTCGAAAAAAGAAAAAAGCCGGCATCGAAATTCGCGCAAAGAGTATAAACCAAAAAGAGACAATGATCCTCGTTATATGAGAGATACAGAATGGTGTGAAGGAATACATCGAATCAGTCTATAGGTGTAGTTGATCAGAATTTGTATGTTGTAATGGGAACAAGAGGAGATGATCAGTACATACAAGGAGTGGACTGGAGAAATTCTCATTTAAGTACTGAGATCAGGTCCATTACTCTTATGAAGCGATTTGACATTTTTAAGATTGAAACAATCGATGGGATGCAGGATCCTGATGATCACATCAATCAATTTAAGAATTATATGATGAATTTCAAAGATGATGATAAACTGGTATGCGAGCATTTTCTCAAACCTTTAAGAGCACTCCATTGAAATGGTATAACATAATTCTGAGGGGATCTATTGCTAATTTCAGGATTTTATACACCATTTCGACGAAATTTTATGGGAAGTAAAGAAATGCAAGCAAATGGCGATACTATAATACAGTGTAAGCTGATGTAGATTATTTTTGGTTGAGGGTAATTTCGTCAAGTGTTTTGGGGAATTTCAATGGTATTAATGTTTGGGTGTTTTGTAGTGAGAGATTTGAGCTACCTGGTTGAATTAAATGTTCATTACCCTCATTAATGAAAGTGGTTGGGTATTTATACCCTTAATTATTGACCCATGGGCTTTCGGGTCAAGTTGCAAAACCGGGTCGTGTTTAAAGTCCCATTAGTTTTTTAAGTAGATTAGCACCTAGCTTAGTCAAAAGGTGCTTAGTGTTTTAGTACTTTTGTCCTGTCTGGATAGTTCAGTGGGTATCAATTGTCCAAATTACCCCTGTTCGGTTTTCTCAGCGAGCAGTGGTAAATAATTATGGACTCATTAGTAGCCATTTTTTTAGGTTTTGTCAAAGATCTTTGGCAGGACTAAAAAACTCATTTAGCCAATAACAACATTCTCCGGATCGCTCATGTATTTAGTTCAGGAACGGACAGAGTTCTTTCCAGAATTCCAAGAGTTTCGCTCTGGATCGTGGGACATGTGTCACGTTTTAATTCGTTCTACCAGCCGTTTTCTTCCTAGAACGACGCTCCCACTAAGCCCAAAAAGTAACTCTTGCATTTAATGTTTCTTACGTCAGCGCCGCCTTTAATCATTACCTTAGTCTCTTCGTTTTCTCCTAGGTATCAGTAACTTTTGCCTTACTAGTATAAATTACTTTCTTTTACTGTTTTACCATCTTCGTCACTTTTGCGATTTCTTCTTCTCAGAGCTTTTCACCTCTTTTCTCAAAACCTTTCTTGGGTATTTTATGTTCACAGCGAGAAACGCTCTTGTGAAAGGTGGTTGGTTAAATCTTTTAGAACTAGAAAAAACATAAAAAGTTGAACGTGAGAGACGAATCGGTGCTGGTCTTCCAGTCTCTCCAATCAGTAAACCTGATGCACCATCTTCAGAAGCTGATCGAGGATCATCCTCTGCCAAAAGTACAAAACCTAGGCGTTTATTCCAACCCAAACTCTCACCAATCCCTTCAGGCTCCTCGGTTCAGGAGTCTCAGCCTTCTAGCGTGCAAGAGACAGCGGTATCGAGTGTTAGAATGCCCTCTCCGTTCATTGCTATGGGGTCATATATCGAGAAATCTCCAGAAAATTCTAACTCTCGCTGGACAACGCGTTTAGTAAAAGGTCAAGCAACCGGCTCTCAAACCAAGTCTTCCAAAACAGGGCCCTCCAAGTCTGAAGCCAAAGATAAAGCCTCAAGATCGGATGCATCAATTAGATCCCCAAGAGACAAACCCTCTAGACCCGAGGCTACCAGAACCAGCTCTCAAACTAAGTCCTATGGACCCTTAAGAGAGGCTGATGCTCAACCGTCCGGACAACCTGCTGAGCCTCCAACTAGCACTCTTCCAACAACAACGGCTGATAAACCTTCCACAGTGATAGAAGAGGTGATGGAGGATAGTGTTGAAGAGGCTCCATTCGAGACTGAAGCTTCCGGACAAACTGGAGATGATGCCTCCGATAAAAAGGGAAAAGGCAAGGAGAAATTCTGCATGACCCATCCGGATCTGCCGGAGAGTCTGGAAGGCAAGGTGGGACCTTGCTTCCACAAGGTCAATATGAAATATCTATTGGCCATGTAGAATATTAATTATATCTACACTCACACTGCTGAGTTAGGCCGGATCTGGACCAAATGGGGGATCACTGAATCTGTTAAGGTGAGGGTACCAATCACACCGGAGACTCCGATGGACTACAAGCTTAGTGAAATCGTATTTATACTTAGATGTTAAACTGGGGGCTCAGATTCCCCTTGGATCCAGAAATAGTCAGCTACTTCCACCTGATAAAACTCTGTCCAAGCCAGCTGAGTCCCAATGCTTGGTATACTCTCATCGCCTGTATTATGGCGTCAAGGCTGTCCGGTATACCTCTTCCAATGGAGCAGTTTGATGCAGTGGCCAGCCTTTGTAAGAACCACCATATCCCATTCTACCACTTCAACATGGAAGCTGACTTTAAAATGGTGGATGACCTGCTTGAGTTAGAGAAAAACTGGAAGACCCAGTTCATGTTCATCAGCGGGGCGTGGGAGAATGGGAGGAAAATCAAACTTGGTGTCAATCCTAATATGCTCACCAGCAGGGGGAAAATCTCAGGTAAGTATTTTACTTTGTTTGTCTTCTTATTTTGCAAAAAACTTATCACTGAATGGCCTTTCCTTTAATGTCAGTATTACCGAAGGAGTTCTTCGATTACTTAGAGGAGGGGCAGACTACGTGTGCCAAATTAAATTATTGGGCTGCTGAGCGTTGGGGGAATGCTTTCCACAACTGCTTTACCTCAAGCAACTTGGTGAGTTCCCACCTATGGAACACAACGGGCCGGAGAGACCTCACCTGGAAAGAGTTGACTACACCACCTCATCCAATCGTTATTCTTACAAGAACGGAAGTGAAAGACGGTAAATTGGCCTTGCCTTCCAAAGCCAAAGCCCCAAGTAAAATGAAAGGGAAGAAAGGCAAGAAAAAAACGTTGCAATAGTGGTCGTTCGGGCTGCTGCAGAAGAGGTTGCTTTGGAGGGTCAAGGAGAACAAGTCCATAGAGGGATTGATGCTGCTTTACTTAAAGTAGCTGAGGACGAGTCCATTAAGGAGGAAGGTGAACCCCAAAGCCAACCAAAACCTCCTAAAAAGGACCAAATATGGGAGTTAGTAGCGACGAGAAGGCTGTTAAGAAAAAGAAGGTCTCCTTAGGAGATGAAATAGTCCTCCGCCCTTCGGAGTCTTTACCTCCGGTCGATCCAACTGACCCCACTTTGGCAGAACAAATCCCCACTGATCTACATACCGGAGAGGGTACCGGAGGGGATATTAATATTGATGGGGTAGATATCAATGGTATTCAGAATATTGGTCTCTATTTTGGAGAGTTTGAGAAAGACGAGTTTGTTGGACCCTGCCTTCCTCCAAGCTCCTCCAACATGGTAAATTTCAATGGTAAGTCCTTTACCGTCTCCGGGGAACATGAAGTGGTGACCCACTCTCTCTTGGCCCAGATTCAGCCAGTACTCAACTTGGAAAAGCAAGTAAAGAATCAATCTTCCCTCATCGACACCCTAAAAGGAGACAAGGAAATATTATCAACTGACCTTCTTAACGCCAACCAAAGTGTTGATGCCTTGAAGAAGGAGCTTGAGGAATTGAGAAAGGAGAAAGAAGATCTGGCAGGCAAGGTGGTGATTTCGGAGACAGCTAACACAGAGCTCCAAACCAAATGCTCTGGATCAGAAAAGGATCTTTCCAACTTGAAGGGAGACGTGAAGACCGAGGATGATACCATCCAAACCTTGTCCACTGCCAAGACTTCTCTCGAAGAAGTTGTGTCCAGGATCACCAAGGAGAAAGAGGATTTGGTAAAAGATCAGGAAACAACCATCCAGTCCAAGAGTATACCAATAAGGTGATAGACTCCATAGAGGTAAGAGATGCAGAGGTCAAATATGACATGATACTTCTTGTCCACCAGAAATTTCCGAAGTGAACCCTTGGAGATTTCTACAGGTATGTGGAGTTTGAGGACCTCCCATTTCATACTATGGCGGAAGGTGATCGACATGGCTATAGTAGTGGAATAGACTCCACTACTGATGAGGAGGAAGGAACCGGGGAGAGTTCCAGTTATGAATCCAAAGATCCCAAGAAGAAAGACGATGTAGGAACATTGAAGGGGAGTTAGCCCTGATACTTTAACTATTTTTTTTCTTATCCTCATGAAATACCAAAATCCTTGGAAGGCCAAGGCATTCTTGTAACTGAGTCCGGTTAAGGCTTTATTTAAACTCAAAGTCCTTGGATGGCCAAGGCATATTTTGTGTTTTAATATTATTATCCGGTTTTAGCCGGATAGGTTTACTTTGCTAAAAAAAATTCTATTTCATATTTGTTAAATTTCAGTGGCTAATGTTTAAACAGCCCTTATTTGTTTTACAAGTATTTAAGATGAGAGTGTTTAAAATCTTTGACGACAAATGTTAAATGGTCATCATTCCACCAGATCAATTGGATCTATGAAAGATCCTTAGAAGACTTTTAAGAAATTGTAAATCAAAACACTCTGAATGTTTTAAGAGGGCATCAAATTTTATTGAAAAACCCGGACACCTCATTAAAACCTATCCGCGCCACCAGGGTAGGAAAGAGTATGCCCCCTAATATTTACATGGACTTTAAACAAGTAAATATTTATACGACTTTTATTCCAGATACAACCGGAGGTGTTCAATATTCGAGGAGTGGTTTAAGATTCTTCCATCTTTGTTTTGAAGCCTGTATATCCCAGGCTTAATTTATTCGGAGACCTCATAGGGCCCTTCTCAGTTTGGAGCTAGCTTTCCGAACTGCTTCTCCTTAGTATGTAAGAATACTTTTCTCAATACGTTGTCCCCCGGTCAAAAACCCTTTCTTTTGATCTTGGAAGAAAACCTACTCCTCATCAAACCTTGATAATGGGTGGCTCTAAGATGAGCCTTAACCCTTTTTCTTCTATTAAGTCCAATTGACTTCTGACTGCCACTTCATTAGCATGTTCGGAAAAATTGTGGACTATGTATGATGGAAGAGTTTCTTTTACAGGAGCAATTTCATTCATCACATAAACCAACGCAAAAGGAGATTATTGTGTAGCAGTTCCAAGGGTAGTCCGGTACGCCCATAATACTTCTTGAAATAGCTTGGCCATTTTCCAGCAACTCCTTCTAAATTCTTTTTGAGACCAGACCAAATGGTTATGTTTGCCACTTCAACTTGTCCATTTGCTTTTAGATGGAAAAGGAGAAGAAAAACAATGTTGAATGCCCTTAGAGGCACAGAAACTCTCCATATCCTTGTTACCAAATTGTGGCCCATTATCTGTGGTTATCTTTTGTGGAACCCCAAATCTGCAACATATGTTATACAACATAAATTTTATAACAACTTTCGGAGTAGTTCCTGCCAGGGGGGCTTCTTCTATCCACTTGGAAAAATAATCAATGGCCACAATAATAGTTCTGCACCATCCGGATGGCATCGGTAGAGGCCCTACTAAATCCAGTCCCCAACGAGTAAAGGGTACTGGCTCAGTAATTGACTCCAGTGGGACAGCTGGGGTATGAATTTCATTACCATACCTTTGGCATGGGTCACATTTCCTTACTAATTCCTTGGCATCTGCCATTATGGATGGCCAGTAGTATCCGGCTAACAAAACCCTTCGGGTTAAAGCTCTATAGCCACAGTGTGTTAATCCTTCACCATCATGTAGTTTGGATAGCACTATTTGGGACTCTTCAATCCCCAAAAAATGCAAGAGAGGTCTACTAAAAGACTTCTTGTAAAGGATATCTCTTATGATTTAAAAACCACGAGCCTTATACTTCATTTTCCTTGATACTGCTTTTTCTGGGGGCAAAATGCCATCTGAAATGTATTGAAGTAGAGGATACCTCCAGTCTTTAGGTTGAACCACTTGTATACTTAAAATTTCATCCTCTTCCTTGCCCTGATTGGGTTGAATGGATGGGCAGTCTTGCACATGAATCCATGGGTAGGACTCAGAGTATGCTATGGTTGCCAAGGATTCTGCTAGTGTGTTCTCCGATCTCGGTATGTGCTCATAGCTAACACTTTTGAAGTTGGTTGCTACTTCTTTAAGGATGAACAAGTACTTAATCAACTGCTCATTCTTTACCTCAGATTGACCTAAGGCATGATGGACAAGAAGTTGAGAATCACTCATTAACCTGACTCTTTTAGCCCCACATAGAAAGGCTAATTTCAAACCAGCTATAGCAGCTTCATACTCTGACTCATTGTTAGAATCCCTAAAAGCAAAACATATAGCATGGTATAACTTATTGCCATACGGAGAGGTTAAACATATCCCAGCACCACAACTCATGGTACTTGAACCACCATCTGTTCGGACAACCCATACCTTTTTAGTTTTTTCATATGCAGCTTGCTTAGTACTTCTGTCTGAATGGAATTCAACCAAGAAATCAGCAACAGATTGAGCCTTGATTGCAGTCCGAGGGGCGAAATCAATATCATAATCACCCAATTCTACTGACCACTGGGTCATCCTGCTTGATATGTCTGCCTTCTAAAGAACATTTTTCAAAGGAAGAGACGTTCGGACGACATTAGAATGAGACTGAAAATAGGGCCTCATTTTCCTGGCAGCAATCACCAAAGGTAGTGCTAGTTTTTCAAGTTTTAAGTACCTTTTTTCAGCATCCATCAGGCTCTTGCTGATGTAGTACACCGGACGAGGAGAATTGTCCACCTCCCTTACTAGTACCGCACTTATAGCACATTCGGACACTGTTAAATATATATACAATATTTCTCCATCAATAGGTTTGTAGAGAGTCTTGGGGAAAGATAAATGCTTTTTTATTCCATTGAACGTTTGGTCGCACTGTGGAGACCAGTTAAAGTCTTTAGCACCCTTTAAAGTCTGGAAAAATGGGGCACACTTATCCGAAGACCTTGAGATAAAACGATTTAGAGCAGCCAACCTTGCTGTCAATCTTTGTACTTCTTTAATATTCCGAGGAGGATTCATCTGTAATAAGGCATTAAGCTAGTCTGGATCAGGCTGTATCCCTTTCTCACTTATCACATACCCCAAAAACTTCCCGGACTGTACCCCAAAAACACATTTTTCTGGATTTAACTTTAAATTAACTTTTACCAATTTGGCAAAAGTTTCTTGAAGATCTGCCAAGTGTAATTCTTCTTCCATACTCTTTACCATCATGTCATCAATATATACTTCCATATTTATCCCAATTTTATTAGCGAACGCTTTATTCACCAACCTCTGATAGGTAGCCCCATCATTCTTCAACCCAAAAGGCATCACCTTGTAACAATGGAGGCCCCTATCTGTAACAAAAGATGTGTGTTCCTGGTCCTTCGGATCCACTTGTATCTGATTATAACCGGAGAATGCATCCATGAAGGACAACAACTTGTTCCCAGAAATGGAGTCTACCAACTGATCTATCCGGGGGACTGGATACAGATCTTTTGGGCAAACCTTGTTGAGGTCAGTAAAGTCGATACACATTCGCCATTTCCCATTTTTATTTTTCACCAATACTGGATTGGCTGTCCATAAAGGATATTGAGATTCCTTTATGTGCCCCATTTCGGTGAGCCGGTCAACTTCTTGAACTATGACATCAGTTTTTTCTTTAGAGAAGGCTCTTCTTTTTTGTACAACAGGTGCTACATCCCTCCAGATGGATAATTGGTGTGAGATAACATTCGCAGGCACCCCGGTTACATCAGTATTACACCAAGCAAAAACATGTTGGTGGTTTGCCAAAAATGACAACACTTTGCTTTTTAATTCTGATGTCATCTTAGATCCAACTTTGACATTTCTTCCTTCAGCCAGAGAGTGGGTTTCAACCTCTTCAATCGGAATCAAAAAACCAGGGGTCTCTCTGGGGTCATCAATTTCACCCTCACCTCCAGAGGGCCCCACCAACTGCTAATCTTTGTTTACTCGGACTGCCCCCAGAGTTAGGGGCAAACGCAGTTGCATAACATTCTCTTGCTATCTTTTGGCTACTTCGAACAACTCCCACTTGTCCTTGAACAACATATTTTAAACACTGGTGAACTGTTGATGCCACAGCATGCATCCTGGAAACCCAAGACCTTCCCAAGATCACATTGTAACATGTGGGACAATCTACCACAACGAAAAGTACCCTGGCCATTTTCTTGAAAGGGCCCTTGCCCAACAAAACCTCCTCCTCAAACTCCTCGACCACGTCCGCGGAGCTTTCAGTGAAACCCACAATGGACCTGTTCGAACACTAAATCACTGCCGGATTCTTCATCTGTTTATAGGAAGTTAAAAAGAGGATGTTGGCTGAGCTGCCAGTGTCAACCAAAATTCGCCTAATGTCATTGCCCCCAATCGATGCTCCTATCACCACAACATCTTCATGAGGACCAGCTATGTCCTTCAAGTTATCTTCATCAAAAACAATGAAGGAAAAAAGAATTTTGGATTGATAGGAGGACATGTCTCCCTTTAACTGAGTAGCCAGAGTGTGAACATTCCTCTTTCTTGAAGAATGAGTGGGTGCAGTCATTGCGTCTCCCCCGAATATGGTAAGTGGCTAAAAAAATCTTTTGAGATCAGGATCCAAATACTCTGATTCTCCATCAAATCTTTCAATAATCACCATGGCCCCATCCGGAGTCGACGTCCCTGCATTGTTTGTTGGGCCGGTCCGATGAGCATTATCAGGCATATTCCCACTTCTTCTCTTGACATAGGCACCTAATTTTCCTCTTTCAATCAAATTATGCCCCTCTTGTTTCAAAGTAATGCAATCTTCTGTGTTATGGCCAATATCATGATGATATTGACAAAAACAAGTATTATGACTTTCCTTTCGAGATTGAAGCGCCGCTGACTTCCTAAAATGCACCTTATCTTTTGTTTTGTCATAGATGGTTGCCACATTCTCTTTCAACTCGGCAAACCACTCCGGTTGGACCCAAGGTCCTCGTTTACTTTTGGATTGCTGACTCTGAGCTGGAGCTGGGTGAGATTGAGCCTTGGCCCTGTTGGGACCCTGTTTGGCTTCCTTAGCCTTGTATCCGGAGTGATTCTGGTTTGGTGCAGCTGGGGCAGATCTTACTTTCCTGTGCACCCTAGTCTTTTTCGTTTCATCTACATTGATTTGCTTTCCCACCTGGTTCAGTAAACCGCCCCACGTCATGGCTTTCTTCTTGGTTACCGAATCGGCCAGGTTCCTAGGGTTCAAACCCTGTCTCATACAAGCTATTGCTACTTGTTCAAAGCAATTAGCTAAACCATTCTTTGTGTTCACGAACCGACTTATATAGTCTTTCAATGATTCATTTGGCTCTTTGGCACAATGGATAATAGTGTCTCCATTACCCTTCACCTCCTTACTTCCAACAAACTGCCTCCCGAAGGCCACCCAAAACGTATCAAAGTTCCTGATGCATCCTTGTGGTAGGCTATTGTACCATTTCAGAGCACTCCCCGTAAAAGATTGAGAGAAGGCTTTGCAGAGCAACTTGTCATCATCGTCAAAATTCATCATAAATTTTTTAAATTGTTCCAGATGATTATCTAGATCCTTGCTCCCATCATACTTTTCAATCTTAGTATTGTCAAACCTCTTAGGAAGTTTTTCGGATATTATTTTGGAGGAAAATGGAGATTGTCTCCAATTTCGGCCACGACTAAAGACAGTGTCTTCATTAGGTGTTGCAAAAATACATGGCTCATCATAGAAAGCAAAGGGATCCATTAGCAGTTGATCCACATGCATCCGGCCATGGCTGTGACTGTGAGATGACCTTTTTCCCAGACGCCTTTTCAAACTTCCATGCCTATCCCTCTTTCTGGAACACTTTTTAACCAACTTTTGCTTTTTCTTGAATCTGCCCTCATCACTACTGGATGACAGGGACTTCTCAAGTCCATCCTCATTCGAGGAGCTGCAAGAGGACTCAGAATCTGAGCTCTCTACCGGTTTAGACCGGTGAGACTTTTTGGAGATGGCATGGATTTTTTTAGCACTCAAATGAGTTTTTGTTGATGGGTCATTCTCCCTTGGATTGTCAGTGTGGTGAATGTCTGACACTTTCGATTTTTCTTTCAAGCCTAACTCCGCATTTTTAGCAGCTCTCAAGGCTTCTATTGCAGCTTTCAGTTTGTCCCGTTCTTCGATTGTGTACTCATCATTCTCACCCACCACTTCTATCAAAGGTGGTGGCACTGCTTGCTCGTCCGGATTTATCCGAACTGATTTTTCTTGATGGTTTTGAATGCTAGATCCAAGCACCTTCTTCTCCCACTGTGGTCGTAATTTGATGTAGATTATTTTTTGTTGAGGATAATTTCGTCAGGTGTTTTGGGGAATTTCAATGGTATTAAATGTTTGGGTGTTTTGTAGTGAGATTTGAGCTGCCTGGTTGTATTAAATGTTCATTACCCTCATCAATGAAAGTGGTTGGGTATTTATACCCTTAATTATTGACCCATGGGCTTTCGGGTCAAGTTGCAAAACCGGGTCGTGTTTAAAGACCCATTAGTTTTTTTTAAGTAGATTAGCACCTAGATTAGTCAAAAGGTGTTTAGTGTTTTAGTACTTTTGTCCTGTTCGGATAGTTCAGTGGGTATCTATTGTCCGAATTACCCCTGTCCGGTTTTCTCAGCGAGCAGTGGTGAATAATTCCGGACTCATCATAAGCAGGTTGTGGGTGAAAAATTGAAAGATTATACAAATTTTTTTGTTCTAACATAAGCAGGATTGGATGATTGTGAAGACTTAGTTGATATGGCAGCTTTTAGACAAGGTTTATTGTCAAGTGATTTAGCAAACGAAACAACAAAAAGAAGAGCGTTAACTTTTGGAGCATTTATGGCTCAAGACGAGGACCAAATTAAAGACAGAGAGTCAACTAGGGTCCGAGGAGGGGCTGGATCTAGTCAAAATATTTCATGACACGTGTCAAATAATCAAAGACACACTTTGAATTATCAGTCACCTCGTCTAAAGAATAACAACAATTTACCTTCTCGAATTGGAGGGTTTCCAACTCAAGCTACGGGCTATCAGTGTCAAAGACAATTGCCAAACTAGTGGATCATGCCAGATTATTATATTGATTTAACTTAGAATATTGCATCTATCTACGAGGATTCCAAACGCCGTGTAAGCTTTAAAAAGCTAGCTCCAATAAAAAGACCAAGAGAAGAGTACAACAACATATTTTGCAAGTATCATAATGATATCGTGCACGACACTGCAAATTGTATAGCTTTAAAGAATGAGATACAAGTCTTAATAGAAAATGGCAAGTTAGCTTCTTTTATTAAACTAAAAAGTAGTGGATCAAAAGCTCTGAGCACATCAACACCACAAGCTGTAAATCCAAATTCAAATGAAGAAAGTGCACTGATGATTCAAGATTCTAAATGCGATGAGTTTGATGCAGCCTCAGAATATTTGGACACAGATCCAGATTGATTAATTTTGATGGTTGTGGATGAGGCGGTAGTGCCAGGACGAGTTCGAAGCTTATGTAAGTATTTTGATTCATTAGTAATTTTTAGGGGAGATTCCATGATTAGTAATACTAATAACTTTAGGAAAGTGGATGTTGTTAGTTTAGCAACTCATGTAAGAAGGAAGAATGTCTACTCATTTATATGGCAAGCATGATACTCCTTTTAATTTGTTCGATGAATACGATTTGAGGGGAATAGCTGGCCCTCATGAGGATGCAGTGGTTATAGAGGCAGAAATATGTGGAGTTGAAATTTGACGTGTTATGATATATACAGGAAGTTCTATGAATGTGTTATTCAAATCTACGTATGATAGGATGCATAATCCGCCTCGAATTTATCGGTCTGATCATATTATAATTGGGTTTACATGGGTTACAGCTCAGGTGATTTGAGAATTTGAAAGTGAAGTGTATTTGTAAAAAGGCTCGTTTAAAAAGAAAGTTCAAGTCTTGATCATGGTGGTTGAATGTTCAACCAGTTACAATGCTATTTTTGGAAGATCTTGCCTTTCAAGAATGTATGTTGTATTGTCTATTGTTCATCAATGTTTGAAATATGTCATTAGAGATCGTGTGGGTGTGATTCGAAGTGACCAAAAAGTGGCCAAAGAATGTTATGCAACAGCAGTCCGAGTTTGAGGTTATAATTCTGAGGATCAGATGGTTGAATAAGAAACAAGGGTTTAAACCTCGGATGAAGAGAGAGTAGATGGTCCGAAGGAAACCTCGAGTTCTTTAACAATGAGTGAGGATATTGAAGAACATATTTTTTTCTAACGGGAACACTTTACGAATAGGAACACTGTTGTCTGATCAGCTATTATAATTTTTGTTTGATAATTTGGATGTTTTCGCTTGGAAAACAGAGGATGTGATAGGAGTTCCATCTGAAATAATATCCCATAGCCTGGCTATATATTTGAGGATAAAGCCTGTTATTAAAAAAATACGATATTTTCTGTGGAAAAATTATAGGCTATTGTTCAAGAAGTGGATCGTCTCTCGAGGATTGGACATATTAGGGAGGTATAATATTTTTTATGGACTTCAAATCTGGTGTTAGTAAAAAAGAAGAACATAAAATGGAGAATGTGTGTTGACTTCACATATTTAAATCGAGCATGTCCTAAAGATCCATTCTTTATCCCTCGAATAGATCAGCTGGTTGATTCAACTTCATGGAATAGAATTCTCTCTTTTATGGATGCCTTTGCAGGTTCTAATCAGACCCAAATGGATCCAAAAGATCAGGAACGTACTACATTCATCACTAATCGAGGAATACATTGCGATAGGGTCATGTCATTTGGGTTGAAGAATGTTGGAGCGACATATCAAAGGTTAGTGAATAAGGATTTTTCTCCTCAGATTGGAAAGAATATGGAGGTGTATATTGATGATATGGTGGGTCTAGCATATTAAAGGGCAGTGCATGGGTTCAATTAGTTGCTCCTTCTGGGGAGGCAATGTATCAGGCTATTCAATTTAGTTTTCATGCGCCGAATAATAAAGCTGAATATGAGGTTGCATTGGCTAGATTAAGGCTTGTAAATATATATAGAGCAACAACAGTTCGTTTGGAAACAGATTCACAGCTAGTAGCAAATCACATGGCACTTGCATCTTATGCTAAGAAAGATTAGTTAATTTTGTATCTACATGAGCTTTGAAATTTGTCTCTTTTGTTTGATAAAGTGATTATAGAGCATATTAACCGAGGAGATAATACAATTGCTGATTCTTTAGCAACAATTTTGTCACGGGCTCAGCCATTTTGCCCGTGCGGCGCCTATGCCGAGCGTACCTTACGGCACAGGTCAGCCTTTCCCATATGGCATACAAGCATTTATGAGGGTTGGATGAGAGGGATCGAGTATAAGTACCGGCATATGAATACGTCCGTTAGTATTGACAGGTCGTAGGATCATATGAAGATCCGCACATAGAGGTAGATGCTAGCTTGTCCACTTGGAAATTCGGGCCGTGACACTTTTCCTTCAATTTTAACCCGAGCAGAACAATGTAAATATGTTGAGGAAGTATTTGTCACTCCAGACATAATTTGAAGTGGCTGGAGGTCTGATATTCTAAATTTTATACTAAGAGGTGTGTTACCTCAAGTTACACAGCTGACTAAAAAGTTAAAATATAACGCTCATGGTTATGTTGTATTGGATCGAGTGGTATACAACAAATCTTTAAGTAGACCATTGCTGCGTTGTTTGGGAAAGAAAAAAATCTCAATAGATTTTATTTGAGCTGTATGATGGTGAAGGTTCAGCTCATTATGGTTTCAATTCTTTGACACATCGTGTTTTTATTGGCGGGCTATTATTGGCCTATAATTATGAATGATGTTAATATCTTAGTTTGAGGCTGTGATACTTGTCAACATTTTACCACTTTTATTCACAAACCAGCAATACTGCTTATTTCCATATCTGAAGCTATCCATTTTGATACATGAGGAATAGATTTGGTAGGGCCATTGCCTATGGCCTCTCGAAGAAGTCAGACGATTATAGTAGCGGTAGATTACTTTTCGAAGTGGGATGAAGCTGAACCATTATCTGGTACAAAAGTCAAGGATGTTATTAAGTTCATCATGAATAATATATGTTGTCGCTTTGGAGTCCCTCGGAAAATCACCACAGATAATGGTCTTCAACTCAACAACAGAGAAATGACTTCTTTTTGCGCTTCGAGGGGAATGACACGTTGTTTTTCTACATATTTTCACCCCCTAAGAAATGGTCAGGTGGAATTGACTCATAGATCTATTTTGAAGGCTTTAAAGAAAAATTTAACAAGTGCTGCAAAGAAGTGGCCTAATTATTTCCAAGAGGTATTGTGGGCTTATCGTACAACTCCTAAAGAGGTTACTCAAGAAAAACCTTTTGCCTTGGTGTATGGTATGGATGTTTTTAGTCCTGCATAGTCTACTTTACCTTCTTATAGAGTACTTTTATATTTTGAAGAGGTAAATGAAGAGTAAAAAATTACAGAACTAGACTTGATCGAAGATAAAAGAGTTATAGCTCATTTGAATATGACTCATTATTAGACTTTGATGAGGAGTCGATATAATTCGAAGGTGATAAGGGATTTTAAAGTAAGTGACAAAGTTTTAAGATAAGTATTCCTCCATACAAAGTACAAACAAATTAGAAAGATGTCTCCAAATTGGGAGGGTCCTTATATAGTGATGGAGAAAGTAAAGTCAGGTACATATCTCCTTTGTGATGAGTAGGGAAGGATACTCCAACATCATTGGAATATAGAACATTTAAAACTATATTAGGAATGATTTAGTCTTCTTTAAGACGTTTTTTAATAATCGACACATTTTTTCCTACCCTGTTGGCCCAATGAGGTTTTAATGAGGTGTCAAGTACATATTCGAAGATATTAATACAATTCTTTTTTAGCCAGTGACTGTTTTAAATTCAAGTATTTCAATTATCTTAGTAACTAGTCAAAGACTGGTCATCTTTAAAGTTGTTGACGAAGAGTAACTGTTTTGATTCAAAGTGTTATACGTTTATTATAAACACTAAAACAACCACATTTGAGGTGCTACGTTGTGCAAATGCATTACATATATTCGAGTTGCTGAGTTCTTTAAATGTACTAATTTTATTCGAGGTGCTACGTTCTTTAAATGCACTAAATATATTGAAGGTGTTAAAAAAAATTAATAACACCAATTGTATTCAAGGTGCCAACATTTTCTAAGGGCACTATTTTTATTTGACAAATTATAAATTTATCTGTGACATATGTTGGTATTCGCAGTGATAATGACTTGTTAATCAGATTAAAATTACTCATGATAAGTCAAACGAATGTGAAAAGAGGAAGGGTATTTGTTCATTGAAGTTAGAAGGTCTTACAAAAGATGTTTTGAATACCACACAAAAATAAGTCACCACAAAACATCATATGACTTTATAACTTGGACAAAAAATAAAACAACAATTAATTATCTTATTCGGAGTTCTCATCAGATGAATCTTCTGTTTAGTGGTATTTTCTTCGGATGAATCTGTTTCTTTAGAAGAATTAGTGAGGATACGATCGAAGGATTTGTTGGGACGGTTAGAGAATAATTCCCAAAAGCTTGACAAATTTGCCTTTGCGAACGCTGCGTGGAATTCGTGAAGCAAAGTAATTGTTTGTTGTTCCTCGACATTTTTTATTGCAACTAGTATGTCCATCCCAAACTGAGTCTTGACAATTTCCGCAACAACTTCTTTTTCTTCTTCGATTGTCGTCTTGAGAGAAGCTATATCATTCATTGAATTCTTTTTTTCTTCTTCACTCCTATTTATAGATTCTTGAATAGTAGAGTAATTTTTATGCTCCTCGGATAATTCCCAAACATGCTTGGTCTTAAGATCATCTATCTTAGCCTGATGAGAAGTCTTGAGCTCTTTTGTTTGTTAATCATGCGTAGAAAGTAGATGACGTTTAAGGTGGATGGCTCTTTTAATATATTGCGACCTGTCATGCTCCTCGATTTTTCTGCCAAATATTTATCTTATCTTTTTCTTTGTAGCTGCATCTTTTTATAGCGGACCATCTCTTTAGCCATAATTTTCAAATGGCTTCGAGAAGAATTTACTTTTGTGCACAATGCTTTTATCGTTGTTTCAAGATTGGAAAAAGGTTATAGTGCAAGTAAAACTTCTTTGGATGGATCTTTGATAGGGATGAACCTTTGATTATTGTAGGCATGAGAGCAGATGAGGAAACTGGGAGAATATCTGAATTCGGAATTTCAGGCAAAATAGGGGCAGTAACCTGATGGCCAATTTGTTGAAGTTGTTCTTGGATCTGTTTGACCCTCGGATTCATATCCTTGTAGAGGTCTTGAAGCTCCTCTGCACTAATAGGATCATCAGAAAATAAGTGGTCATCTCCTCGGTGATCTTCTACTGCAGTTCTACTTGATGATCTTCTACTGAATTTTCTCCTCGGTGATCTTCTACTTAAGTTTTTACAGCTTCGACATAAGGCACTTCTAATACACCTTCTTCAGAATGCTTTTCAAGCTATCTTAGCAGGTGAAGTTTTCAAAGCTCTCTTTTTCTTCTTCGAGGAAGTAGTTTTCTTTCTTTTTGAAGAAGGTTCATCCTCGACTCCTTCTTTAATTGTAGGAAGGTGAGTTTTAGTTTCCTTTCTTTTTTCTTCTTCTGCGGCCTCAAATTGTCTGAAAGGCTAGCACCATATGTACTAGATTCTTATTTCTTTTTCTTTTTTTGTGGGCGGGTGGCTTTCAGATCTGTGTCGAACAGGTAGACTGACCTTACTATTAAGTGCTACCAATATTTTCATAACCAAATTTGGGTTTGGTGGCTCCATTAAATTTTAGGGGAGGACAGCACCTAAGGTGATCCTCCACAAATGACTGTTGATTAAGTTTATAGGAAGAAAAACTTAGTGGAACCCATTGCCCCATTCATTTTATGCCCAAGTGGCCAACTTGGCAAAAATATCTTTCGCATCCTTCTTGCGACCATTGTACCTCTTCAAAATTTCTGAGTATAGTAGCAATACACGTAAAAATTAAATATAATTTATACAGAATAAAAGAAAATATGAAAAGATAAAAAAAAACTTATTGTTGCTTCTCCAAACGAGGTTGAGTTTTAAAGGGTTCTCCTTGGATATCTCCTTCCCATTCTCCCAAGCTCTATATATGAAGAAAAATATTTGCTTCCATTATTTATCAGCTTTGAGTATATCGTCAATAATTTTGAGAACATACACAAGTGTCAGATAGTATAAGGGCAATACTGATCCCTTAGAAATCACATTCATGGCAATAAAGTCTTTAATGGAGAGAGGGATTTGGCTAAGTCTAGAAGTCATAATTACTTATAGAAGTGTGAAACATATATTTGGTATTATTTGTGTAGGGAAGAGGTTCAAGAGTTCGAAGTACTCCACTATCATCCTATCCAATGGGAATCGAAAGTCCCAATTGATGATCTTAGGATAGACCACCAATTCATTTTCTCCACAATCAAGTGGAGTCTCTCTCTCTCTCTTTTGGTAGTTGAAGTGTAATGTTATATATCATTTCTCATTGCTTCTTCAAACAGCCAGTTTGAGCCTCGTTATAATACACGTATGGCATGTTTTTTAGCGCCATGATATATTTGGGGAGGAGTGGTTTCAAGTTTACACTCACTGAGACAGCAACACCCTAGGGAATCTCAAGTGGAGCTTTCTTTTTCTTTCTTTTTCTCTCTGGTTCTCCTTGTTTCAAAGCATAATCTTCAGTGTCAGATGCAGTATCACTTTCCTTAGCCTTAATATTTGAATGAGTCGTTTCTCAATCAGCTTCTTCCTATGAATCTTCGTCTATTAGCTGAGGAGGATTTTAGTTTGCGAATGGGTTTTCACAACCAAATTTTGGTTTTGTGGCTCCATTGAATTTTGGGGGAGGTCAGCACCCAAGGTGATCCTCCACAAATGAAGTTATATCAAGTTTATGGGCAGAAAAGCTTAGCAGAACCCATTGCCCCATTCATTTTATGCCCAAGTGGCCAACTTGGCAAAAATATCTTTCGCATCTCTCTTGCGACCATTGTACCTCTTCGAAATTTCTGAGTACAGTAGTAATACACGTAAAATTAAATATAAGTTATACAGAGTAAAAGAAAATATGAAATGATAAAAAAACTTATTGTTGCTTCTCCAAACGAGGTTGAGTTTTGAAGGGTTCTCCTCGGATATCTCCTTCCCATTCTCCCAAGCTCTAGATATGAAGACAAATTTTTGCTTCCATTATTTACCAGCTTCGAGCATATCGTCCATAATTTTGAGAACATACACAAGTGTCAGATAGTATAAGGGCTATACTAATCCCTTAGAAATCCCATTCATAGCAATAAAGTCTTTAATGGAGAGAGGGATTTGGCTAAGTCTAGAAGTCATAATTACTTATAGAAGTGTGAAACATATATTTGGTATTATTTGTGTAGGGAAGAGGTCCAAGAGTTCGAAGTACTCCACTATCATCCTATCCAATGGGAATCGAAAGTCCCAATTGATGATCTTAGGATAAACCACCAATTCATTTTCTCCACAATCAAGTGGAGTCTCTCTCTCTCTTTTGGTAGTTGAAGTGTAATGTTATATATCATTTCTCATTGCTTCTTCAAACATCCAGTTTGAGCCTCGTTATAATACACGTATGGCATGTTTTTTAGCGCCATGATATATTTAGGGAGGAGTGGTTTCAATTTTACACTCACTGAGACAGCAACACCCTAGGGAATCTCAACTGCAGCTTTTTTTTTTCTTTCTTTTTCTCTCTGGTTCTCCTTGCTTCAAAGCATAATCTTCAGTGTCAGATGCAGTATCACTTTCCTTAGCCTTAATATTTGAATGAGTCGTTTCTCAATCAGCTTCTTCCTATGAATCTTCGTCTATTAGCTGAGGAGGATTTTAGTTTGAGAATGGGTTTTCTTCTTAAGTATTCGAGGGAATTTATTGAAACTATGTGGTGGTCTCAATAATCTCTCTTACGGGAGAAGATTGTGGTGTAGGGTTATTTGTAGTATTTGGTGAAGTATTATTAGCCTTGAGATCTCTCATAGCTATTAACGATTTCTTTTTAACAGGAAGACTTTGAGAGAGATGAGCTTTTGGCTGGATCTGAGGAGTCTCTTTGTGTAATGTTCGAGGTTGATCAGAGCTGATGAGTGATGAAGTTTTTCTGATCTTCTCATAGTAAATATTCTTTCAGTTACTTTTCGATTCTTTCGAGAAGATATAGTTGTGGAACAATAAGGTGATGGAGAGGAATTTTGAGGTGGTAATTGAGGTGGTGATGATGACTGTCGATGAGATTCTGGTAAATGGTTGTTTTTTGGGTTGGATGAACTTTGAAGCCCATGGGAACTCTCATTAGGATTGAAATTACCATTGACAGTGGTTTGAGTTGATAACTGAGGAGAGTTGTTTATTACACTTGTCGCCTTGTATTCAGCAATCCTCTCATTGATACACAAGTGATCGTAGATACCAAAAATGGATATTTTAGTAGCTGGGGATTTTTAAATAAACTAAGATGAAGAAAAATATTCAAATTAGTTCAAGAAATTTGAAGGTTGGCTATGAATTATAAGTCTTACGACGAAGGTAGACAAGAAAATTAAGCTCCCAAGTGAAAGTTCTAAGGATTCTCTCAGGAAAAAGTTGTTTTCTCTCACTAGAAGGTATTTGTGAAACACAAATAATGGATGAGAGAATTATTTAGAAAGGAAATGAGAAAGAGATAGTGGTCAGAGATTTGGAAGAGGTGGTGATGATTATTGGGTAGAAAGATTGAATGTGAAACGGTTCTTGTAAAGAAATAATATGACACATGTTAGTTGTCAGACCTAATGACAGGCCTCGTGGGTTATCGCATGCGTGCTAGACCATTCCAAATGTTTCTGACAGTTATGAAAAAGCTGGCAAAATTCTTGTCTATGAAATTTCAAAATGAAAAGAAAAATATTGTACGTGAAGTGGTTGAGTCAAATTCGAGGATAATCAAAGTACAATTTATTCGAGGATTACAGTATAAAGTTTAGCAGTTTTGAATTGATTAGCAGGTGATACGTATTCGGGACATAATTTGGATATATATTTGTTCAAAGACAACATATGTTGTCATAAATCATTTTGACAACGAGAGGGGAAGATTTAATTCGAAGCATATTGAGTTTTGGCAAAGAACAGTTTTACCCACTATGGTTTCTGATGATTACTAATTCTTAGTTAACTGTTCTTTATAAGAACTAGGGGGCTAATGATAAGTATTAATATATTTATGGCATAAATTTAATAGAACTAAGGTCATATATGATAAATTGTGTACTTGTTAGATGACTTTTAGACTATTTGTCAATATAGGTGGCTGTAATGCAACTAACCCGGCATTTTTCACTCGACTTTTCTCCTTTACTTTCTTTCTCTACAAATCAGTTCCTTTTTCATTTACCTTATTTCTTACGAATTATGATTTATACTTAACACAGTTAAAACGAAAACCGTTCAATTGGTTTTCAATGTGATAAAACCTATTTAAAGATAACTATGAAAACAAAAACTTAAAAAAAATCTTGATATCAAACTAAAAAATATATTAAAAAAATCAAAATCGTGTTTTTTACCTAAACACTTATTTAGTGACAATAAATAAGAGAACATGTATTCAGCACATATATTATTTTAGATAAATTGGTCAATGTTTATTCTATTTATGGTTAAATAGATCGATTTGCTCAATATTTTTATATATATTTATAGTTGGATAGATCGGTCAATATTTTTATATTGTATTTATAGTTATATAGATTGATTAATATTATTCCAATAATTATACTTTTGTATCTTGGATTATTCTCTCTATTTAATGAGGATTGTTTTCATTTGTGGAGAAACAGTCTTTTCCAACTTATCATCTAATTTGTTGCTAATCGATTGTAATTAGCAACAGGTTTGTAATAATTTTTCAATAGATTTATGTTGATGTGTGAAGTCAAATTTTGGTTGATTTTACAACGAATTTGCAACAAATATTTCAAGACTAAATTTTATTTTTGTTCTCCCTCTTTTGTTTAATATATCTTTTTCATATTTTCTCGTTACTAATATATTTTATTTACGCCCTTTCTAATATATATTTGTTTATCTTTTTTATCATTTCTCTTATTTGCAAACAAACAAGTCTCATCTTTTATTAGGAAAGTCAATAACCTTATATATCTTCTTAAAACAATAACTATTTCCACATTCGATTCTTTTCACTAAAATCTCAAATCTTTTCTCAATGGATAAAAGGTTCTATCACGATTTTTGTTTATCAATCTCTTTTATTCTTTTTGATTTCTCTTCATCATCACCCAAATTTTGCTCGAGTTTTAGGATGTTTCGCTCACCTCCCGATCAATTTCGCATCTATTTTCTTTGATTTATTGTAGTACTATCTCTATCTAGGTACATGATCATCTATTCTTTCTAAAAACTCAACTACTTACAATTTTGGAACTTCAATTATATGGAGTTTTTCTCTCACATGTCTAGCATCTTATTTCTCTTGTTGAATCTTTTATTTCTTGCTAATTTGTTTGCTTTATAATCGATTTATCCCTTATTAGAAGTTGGTTTTCTGGTGTTTGAGTACAATATTGATCGATAATGTGGTATGAAATAACTTACAAAATTGAATTTTTTATTGAACTTGAAATAACATTTGATCATTTCTTCGTAAGTAGTTTCTTTTCTAATTAACGTTAGTATAGACCGACTTGAGGATCTACTCTTTATTCTTAAATAGATAGAATCATCTTATTTGGAAGTAAATAGGTGGACTAATTTAGTTTTTTATCTATCTGCATAAATGTATTCTTTTGCTATTTTTACAACACATTTTATGACAGTGTAACTTGATGTATTTATTCAAGCCTTATGAGCTTGGATTCTTAAACTTCTCTTTTATTTTTATTTATCGTTTGATAGCTAAGATGATGTGTAAGATATCTATTCATATATGGAGTGTGAGGTTTCTAGAGAAGTGGTGGATGGCCATGTAAATATTCAAAAACAAATCTAGTTCATAGGAGTGAAAACAGGTTTTGTTTCGTAAACTTCTTGGCTTTCGTATGTTTCATTTGATCAAACTATTATAATATATCTTATAATTGGGTGTGTAGTTTATTTTTATTTTTTTTGGTTTATTATTAAGCTTTAGGATTAGCCTCTTATGACCGGATTTTCCTTTTTAGGTGAAACAGAGGATTACTCTTTAAAAGGATTTATATTCAACATTCATATATCTCATTACCAAAAATAATGCTTTCTAGCAATGAATTGATATTTTCATGACCTGTCGAGACTCTTTGCAATGTCAGACTTACTTAATTTATTATTTTACTTAAACATGAATGATTTTTTATGATTTATTCAAGGGTTGGAACCTTGAAACTTATTGGTTTAAACTATACACACTAGTACTATAAAAAATTATTTGCTTTGTGTTAGTAGTGTATTACGTCCTTTTTATTAGTTTAAAACCTATTGTTTAGTGTTTAATATGATTATATGTCAATCAATAAAGAACTATATGTTTAGTTCAAGGGGTTAACAAGTCACACTCACACTTTAATTTTTTTTACTTGTCGATAAGTTTCTCATTAACGATTGTTATAAGTATTTTATGGTTGAACTTGTAGTTTTCTATCACCGAAACAACTTCAAATCTATAAAATAGTTTAGTAGCATCTTTTGCAACTTCATTTTTCTGCTCAATCCAATGTAGCATCTCCTGCTTTCAATCCTACTGGTAAGCATGACCTTTTAGGATGTACTTTTATATTTTATTATAAATTTTGAGAACCTTATAATTTCTTTGCATGAAATATGTAGGGGCTTCATAATATTGATGGGGGATATAATTTTCCTAGTATGTATATTAACTCCAAGAAACTTAATGTTGAATATTAATCCAGCAAGTATGATTCAACAACCTAGCATTAGTCTTTCTAACATAAGGTTTGGATCAAATAATCTACCTCTTTGTATATCTCAAGTAATTACCTCTTCTACATAAGCATATATGCAAGCATGTGTCTCCCTATCATTATCAAACCTTTTATTTTTTAAAAGTTTTCATCTAATGTACGTTGCAGTTATCTCATGCCAATTCCTATGGACAATTCGGCATCATAAGTTATGATATAAGTCTTATAGGAAATACGGGATATAGTAGCAGTGCAAACAGGGTTAAGGGTTCCATTTAACGAATATTCCTAACTTTTTCTGCAGCTGTAAAAAGGAATGTTGTATAATTTATGTCGATATATATTTGTACCTATTTTTAATGTATATTTTTATCAAGTTTGGGGTTTGGTATTATTATTTGGTCTCACAATATCATATGGACTACTGATTTTTAGATTTTCTATTTATGCATGATAATGCTCGTTATATGGGTGGCACATCTACATAGAGACAAAGAGGGGTGCCCCTACTTTCTCTTGTGTATGGGTTATTCGGCCATCAGCCTCATGTTTTTGCTTTTGAATATATATCAACAGCCTGATATGATCACTCATGGTGTATATTCGCAAAGGAACCATATGGATCCTATGAAGATCCAAGAGAATTTTGAGGTTCAACTAAAATCCTTAATTATATTTTGTATGTTGCTTTTGTATGTTTTGTTTTTAGATTACGGTGGGTTCGGTGAAATATGTAGTTTAATAATAGGCGGAATTAGTGTTGGAATCTAATTTTGCTAATTAATGATGATGATTAAGATGTGGATGGGGATGAGGATGGGGATGGGAATGAGGATACAAATTGATTGTCTATTTGATAGTGTGTGTTGGTCATCTTGTGTTTGTAGTATATAATTTGTTTGATTTATGTTTCTTGTATTGTTAAGAAACTAATTATCATAGTGTTGTTATATTACAAAAGTTTTTCTCATTACTAGTGGTGGAACTACACCAGCCAGTGGTCGATCTACACAAGGCCAAGGCTGGTTTTATTTTTAATGGAATTTCTCATGAAATTTTTCATAATACTTGAAGAAAATAATATCAATGAAAATTTATTATCGATTTTTAAAGCATAAGATAATAATCAAAATGGATAAGTCACTAATACAAAATCATAGTAAATTGGAAATTCACTTACACATGCTTTTTAAGAGTCGTCAATTTTTTAGAACATATGTTTTTCAGGTTACTAGATTAGAGAATTGATAACTTTTTTAAAGTGAAAAACTTTAGAAACCAAATTGAGTGAGATTTTCCACACTTGAGAGCCTCGTATGTTTATTTATTTATTTTTAAAATCTAGAGTCGAGTTTTACGTCATGTTGCATTAACATATATTTTTGGTTTATTTTGTTGCACGAGAAAATATTTTCATTATATTTTTATGTTCATTTTCATTTTGTAACACATCGATCAAGAGCGACTCATCAGACTACTTTTATTGTTGTAACTCTAGCATATATATTTCATTCATGTGAACTTATCGTCACAGTGATTCTCAGTCTTTTATTATTTTATTTTTATGTCCAATCAGTTTGTAGTTTAATGATGCCTTCAAGTACAATTTGATTTTTTTTCCTTCTCTGGTTCGATAACCAAATTATATTATGAGACATAAAATATTAACAAATACTTGCAAACTTATGATATGTGCCAATCTAGGAAACTTAACGTTGGGTAACTTAACTTCAACTAGTTCAAGTCTATTATATTGTGCATATGTAGGCTTCTCAAACAAAACTATACACACAATCTTTGTACACAATTCTACTTGCGTAAGTAAGTGCATTCTACTTTGAAACATATTTTTCATTCTTTGATTTAAATTTTTCTTGTATTCAATTTACACTATATATTTTGTTCGTTCTTATTCGACGAGTCTTTCAAATTACGCATTGAATATTTGTATGAGGCGGAAGTTACTCTTTGTATCTAACATGTTGTTTTTGTATAGTCTTCTTATAAAATTTTATTGTGTGATGTGTAAATGAATTTGTATGATATTTATCTATATGTTTTTGCTCGTTCTTTTTAAATAACATTTTATTAAATCATATTTCCTCTCTTGGTTTATTGTAACTGCAACGTCTTCAATTTTTTATAGATACAAGATTGGAGTAGAGGACTGTCACTTCAAAATATATTTTACATCTTTTTTACATCTTTAACATTATATGTATTTTAACTTATAGTGTATTATGATGTCATACCTGTTTTGTATGTTATTTTCATTTATCTTTATCGATCTATTTTTTAACACTCACAATTACCCTCGATTACCAAGAAAATAAAATTGGGTATTAACCGGTCAAGAATTTCATTCACTTTCATATTCTTTTCTTTTTCTTCAAGGTATATTCATTAATCCATCATTTATTGAACAATTTGGCTCACTTTAATTAAGGTGTTTGTTCTTTGCTATTACTTGAACTATCTCCATTTTAAAATATCAGTTCATACAAAATTTGTTCTATATGTTTACTGAGTATGCTTCTGTCTATAAATTGTGTATTATTGCCACGTAAAATGGGAAACGTATTGATATTCAAAAGGTATGTCCAATGTCTAGTCTAACATGAGGCCTTTTAATGCTCTCAGGATCTAATGATCTTATCTTAATATTTGGTAGACAATAATGGATTTTTTACTTAACTACATTGGCTCCAGGTTCTAAATAATGGTTTAATTGTTGACTTTCATGATCAATAGTCCATTCATGATATTCTCTTGATGTTAGTTTCAGATGAACAGCTTTGCAAGAGGTGTATGAATAATGGATTGAAAAGTATACAATTGTATTCTTAGCTAGAAATTTGCAAGTATGTATTGTGTTTAGTAATAATATTAATTATTTGTATATTGTATCTATTGTATTGTTGTAGATTGTAAATCATAAGTTTCTATTATGGAATCGATTATAGTTTGGAATTATTAAATAAGGATGCAAATGTTATATCGGGGTTGCATAGAACTTGTAGTTTTTTAACATGTTTTTAAAATTTAGCAACGAATTTGCAATGGATTGAATGTTTTATAACGGATTTAATCTTTAGGTGGACCATTGCTGCGTTGTTTGGGAAATAAAGAATCTCAAGAGATTTTATTTGAGTTGTATGATGGTGAAGGTTCAGCTCAATGTGGTTTCAAGTATTTGACACGTCGGGTTTTGTTGGCAAGCTATTATTGGCCTTCAATTATGAATGATGTTAAGGTCTTAGTTCGAGACTGTAATACTTGTCAACATTTTACCAAATCTATATTAACAAACCAACAATACTCCTTATTTCCATATCTAAAGCTATCCATTTTTATAGATGGGATAGATTTGGTAGGGCCATTTCTTATGGCTTCTCGAGGACGTCAAATGATTATAGTAACGGTAGATTACTTTTTGAAATGGTCTGAGGCTGAACCAATATCTGGTACAAAAGTCAAGGATGTTATTAAGTTCATTGTAAATAATATATATTGTCGCTTTGGAGTCCCTCGGAAAATCACCACAGATAATGATCCTCAAATCAATAGTAGAGAAATCACTTATTTTTGCGCTTCGAGGGGAATGACACAGTGTTTTTCTACACCTTTTATCCCCAAAGAAAATGGTCAAGTGGAAGTGACTAATAGATTTATTTTAGAGGGATTGAATAAAAATTTAACATGTATTGCAAATTAGTGGCCTAACTATTTGCAAGAGGTATTGTGGATTTATTGTACAACTCCTAGAGAGGCTACTCAAGAAACACATTTTGCCTTGGTGTATGGTATGGATGTTTTTAGTCCTGCATAGTCTACTTTACCTTCTCATAGAATACTTCTACATTTTGAAGAGGTAAATGAAGAGGCAAAAAGAACAGAACTATACTTGATCAAAGAGAAAAGAGTTAGAGCTCATTTGAATATGACTCATTATTACACTTTTATGAGGAGTCGATATAATTCAAAGGTGATGAGGGATTTTAAAGTAAGTGGCAAAGTTTTAAGGTAAGTATTCCTCCATACAAAGTAAAAACTACTTGGAAAGATGTCTCCAAATTGGGAGGGTCCTTATATAGTGATGGAGAAAGTAAATTCAGGTACATATCGCATTTGTGATGAGTATGGAAGGATACTCCAACATCATTGGAATATAGAATATTTAAAACTATATTGGGAATGATTTAGTCTTCTTTAAGACTTTTTTTAATAATCGACACACTCTTTCCTACCATGTTGGCCCAATGAGGTTTTAATGAGGTGTCATGTACATATTCGAAGATATTAATACAATTCTTTTTTAGCCAATGGTTGTTTTAAATTCAAGTATTTAAATTATTTTGGTAACTAGTCAAAGACTGGTCATCTTTGAAGTTGTTGACGAAGAGTAACTATTTTGATTCAAAGTGTTATACGCTTATTATAAACACTAAAAAAACCACATTCGAGGTGCTACATTTTCTAAATGCACTACATATGTTCGAGGTTCCTCGTTTTTTAAATGCACTGATTATATTCGAGGTGCTATGTTCTTTAAATGCACTAAATATATTCAAGGTGTTACCATTTTCAAAACACCCCAGTTGTATTCGATGTGCAAAAAAATTCTATAAGAACTATTTTTATTTGACAACTTACAAATTTATCTGTGACATATGTTGGTATTCGCAGTGATAATGACTTGTTAATAAGATTAAAAGTATTCATGATAAGGCAAACGAATGTGAAAATAGAAAGGGTATTTGTCCATTGAAGTTAGAAGATCTTAGAAAAGATGTTTTGAATACCACACCAAAATAAGTCACCACACAACATCATATGACATTATATCTTGGACTAAAAAAACAATAATTAATTATCTTATTTGGAGTTCTCCTTAGATGAATCTTCTTCTTCACTGGCATTTTCTTCGGATGACTTCGTTTCTTCAGAAGAATTAGTGAGGACAGGATCGAAGGCTTTGTTGGGACGGTTATCCATGGAGATTAATTCCCAAAATCTTGACAAATTTGTCTTTGGGAACGCTGCGTGGAATTCGCGGAGCAAAGTAATTATTTATTGCTCCTTGACATTTTTTATTGCAACTAGTATGTCCATTCCAAACTGAGTCTTAGCAATTTCCACAACAAATTCTTTTTCTTCTTCGAGTGTCGTCTTGAGAGCAACTATATCATTCGTCAACTTCTTCTTTTCTTCTCCACTCTTATTTAAAGATTCTTGAAGATTGGAGTATTTTGTATGCTCCTCAGATAATTCCCTAGCATGCTTGGTCTTAAGATCATCTATCTCAATCTGATGAGAATTCTTGAGCTCTTTTGTTTATTGATCATGCATAGAGAGTAGATGACGTTTGAGGTGGATGGCTCTTTTAATATATTGTGACCTGTCAATTTGGAACACATGAAATTGCTCCTCGATTTGTTTGCAAAATATCTATCTTATCTTTTTCTCTGCAGTAGTATCTTTTTTATATAAGACCATCTCTTTAGCCATGGTTTCCAAATGGCTTCGAGAAGAATTTACTTATGTGCACAATGCTTTTTTCGCTGTTTCAAGATTGGAAAAAGGTTGTAGTGCAAGTAAAACTTCTTCGGATGGCTCTTTGATAAGGATGAACCTTTGATTATTGTAAGGCATGAGAGTAGTTTAGGAAGCCAAGGGAATATCTGAATTCGGAATTTTAGGTAAAATAGGAGCAGTAACCTGATGGCCAATTTGTTGAAGTT
This sequence comes from Limnanthes douglasii subsp. nivea, assembly GCA_036936605.1. Classification (NCBI taxonomy): domain Eukaryota; kingdom Viridiplantae; phylum Streptophyta; class Magnoliopsida; order Brassicales; family Limnanthaceae; genus Limnanthes; species Limnanthes douglasii. Next base: position 70,796,598 of record JAUPFV010000003.1, read on the forward strand.
GTTCTTGAATTTGTTCGACCCTCGGATCCATATCCTTGTAGAGGTCTTGAAGCTCTTCTGAACTAATGGGATCATCAGAAAATAAGTGGGCATCTCCTCAGTGATCTTCTACTGCAGCTTCTCTTTGATGATCTTTCACTGAATTTTCTCCTCAATGATCTTCTTCTGCAATTTCTACAGCTTCGACAGAAGGCACTTCTAATACAGCTTAATCAGAATGCTTTTGAAGAAGGTTTGGCCCGACTCCTTCTTTAATTGTAGGAAGGCTAGTTTCAGTTGCTATCCTTTTTGTCTTATTTTACGGCCTCAGATTGTCTGTAGGGCTATGACCATATGTACTAGATTCTTTTTTGCTTTTTTCTTTCTTTTTTGTGGGCAGATGGCTTTCAGATCTGTTTCGAACAGGTAGAGTGACCTTACTATCAAGTACTACCAATATTTTCACAACCAAATTTTGGTTTTGTGGCTCCATTGAATTTTGGGGGAGGTCAGCACCCAAGGTGATCCTCCACAAATGAAGTTATATCAAGTTTATGGGCAGAAAAGCTTAGCAGAACCCATTGCCCCATTCATTTTATGCCCAAGTGGCCAACTTGGCAAAAATATCTTTCGCATCTCTCTTGCGACCATTGTACCTTTTCGAAATTTCTGAGTACAGTAGTAATACACGTAAAATTAAATATAAGTTATACAGAGTAAAAGAAAATATGAAATGATAAAAAAACTTATTGTTGCTTCTCCAAACGAGGTTGAGTTTTGAAGGGTTCTCCTCGGATATCTCCTTCCCATTCTCCCAAGCTCTAGATATGAAGACAAATTTTTGCTTCCATTATTTACCAGCTTCGAGCATATCGTCCATAATTTTGAGAACATACACAAGTGTCAGATAGTATAAGGGCTATACTAATCCCTTAGAAATCCCATTCATAGCAATAAAGTCTTTAATGGAGAGAGGGATTTGGCTAAGTCTAGAAGTCATAATTACTTATAGAAGTGTGAAACATATATTTGGTATTATTTGTGTAGGGAAGAGGTCCAAGAGTTCGAAGTACTCCACTATCATCCTATCCAATGGGAATCGAAAGTCCCAATTGATGATCTTAGGATAAACCACCAATTCATTTTCTCCACAATCAAGTGGAGTCTCTCTCTCTCTTTTGGTAGTTGAAGTGTAATGTTATATATCATTTCTCATTGCTTCTTCAAACATCCAGTTTGAGCCTCGTTATAATACACGTATGGCATGTTTTTTAGCGCCATGATATATTTAGGGAGGAGTGGTTTCAATTTTACACTCACTGAGACAGCAACACCCTAGGGAATCTCAACTGCAGCTTTTTTTTTCTTTCTTTTTCTCTCTGGTTCTCCTTGTTTCAAAGCATAATCTTCAGTGTCAGATGCAGTATCACTTTCCTTAGCCTTAATATTTGAATGAGTCGTTTCTCAATCAGCTTCTTCCTATGAATCTTCGTCTATTAGCTGAGGAGGATTTTAGTTTGAGAATGGGTTTTCTTCTTAAGTATTCGAGGGAATTTATTGAAACTATGTGGTGGTCTCAATAATCTCTCTTACGGGAGAAGATTGTGGTGTAGGGTTATTTGTAGTATTTGGTGAAGTATTATTAGCCTTGAGATCTCTCATAGCTATTAACGATTTCTTTTTAACAGGAAGACTTTGAGAGAGATGAGCTTTTGGCTGGATCTGAGGAGTCTCTTTGTGTAATGTTCGAGGTTGATCAGAGCTGATGAGTGATGAAGTTTTTCTGATCTTCTCATAGTAAATATTCTTTCAGTTACTTTTCGATTCTTTCGAGAAGATATAGTTGTGGAACAATAAGGTGATGGAGAGGAATTTTGAGGTGGTAATTGAGGTGGTGATGATGACTGTCGATGAGATTCTGGTAAATGGTTGTTTTTTGGGTTGGATGAACTTTGAAGCCCATGGGAACTCTCATTAGGATTGAAATTACCATTGACAGTGGTTTGAGTTGATAACTGAGGAGAGTTGTTTATTACACTTGTCGCCTTGTATTCAGCAATCCTCTCATTGATACACAAGTGATCGTAGATACCAAAAATGGATATTTTAGTAGCTGGGGATTTTTAAATAAACTAAGATGAAGAAAAATATTCAAATTAGTTCAAGAAATTTGAAGGTTGGCTATGAATTATAAGTCTTACGACGAAGGTAGACAAGAAATTAAGCTCCCAAGTGAAAGTTCTAAGGATTCTCTCAGGAAAAAGTTGTTTTCTCTCACTAGAAGGTATTTGTGAAACACAAATAATGGATGAGAGAATTATTTAGAAAGGAAATGAGAAAGAGATAGTGGTCAGAGATTTGGAAGAGGTGGTGATGATTATTGGGTAGAAAGATTGAATGTAAAACGGTTCTTGTAAAGAAATAATATGACACATGTTAGTTGTCAGACCTAATGACAGGCCTCGTGGGTTATCGCATGCGTGCTTGACCATTCCAAATGTTTCTGACAGTTATGAAAAAGCTGGCAAAATTCTTGTCTATCAAATTTCAAAATGAAAAGAAAAATATTGTACGTGAAGTGGTTGAGTCAAATTCGAGGATAATCAAAGTACAATTTATTCGAGGATTACAGTATAAAGTTTAGCAGTTTTGAATTGATTAGCAGGTGATACGTATTCGGGACATAATTTGGATATATATTTGTTCAAAGACAACATATGTTGTCATAAATCATTTTGACAACGAGAGGGGAAGATTTAATTCGAAGCATATTGAGTTTTGGCAAAGAACAGTTTTACCCACTATGGTTTCTGATGATTACTAATTCTTAGTTAACTGTTCTTTATAAGAACTAGGGGGCTAATGATAAGTATTAATATATTTATGGCATAAATTTAATAGAACTAAGGTCATATATGATAAATTGTGTACTTGTTAGATGACTTTTAGACTATTTGTCAATATAGGTGGCTGTAATGCAACTAACCCGGCATTTTTCACTCGACTTTTCTCCTTTACTTTCTTTCTCTGCAAATCAGTTCCTTTTTCATTTACCTTATTTCTTACGAATTATGATTTATACTTAATACAGTTAAAACGAAAACCGTTCAATTGGTTTTCAATGTGATAAAACCTATTTAAAGATAACTATGACAACAAAAACTTAAAAAAAATCTTGATATCAAACTAAAAAATATATTAAAAAAATCAAAATCGTGTTTTTTACCTAAACACTTATTTAGTGACAATAAATAAGAGAACATGTATTCAGCACATATATTATTTTAGATAAATTGGTCAATGTTTATTCTATTTATGGTTAAATAGATCGATTTGCTCAATATTTTTATATATATTTATAGTTGGATAGATCGGTCAATATTTTTATATTGTATTTATAGTTATATAGATTGATTAATATTATTCCAATAATTATACTTTTGTATCTTGGATTATTCTCTCTATTTAATGAGGATTGTTTTCATTTGTGGAGAAACAGTCTTTTCCAACTTATCATCTAATTTGTTACTAATCGATTGTAATTAGCAACAGGTTTGTAATAATTTTTCAATAGATTTATGTTGATGTGTGAAGTCAAATTTTGGTTGATTTTACAACGAATTTGCAACAAATATTTCAAGACTAAATTTTATTTTTGTTCTCCCTCTTTTGTTTAATATATCTTTTTCATATTTTCTCGTTACTAATATATTTTATTTACGCCCTTTCTAATATATATTTGTTTATCTTTTTTATCATTTCTCTTATTTGCAAACAAACAAGTCTCATCTTTTATTAGGAAAGTCAATAACCTTATATATCTTCTTAAAACAATAACTATTTCCACATTCGATTCTTTTCACTAAAATCTCAAATCTTTTCTCAATGGATAAAAGGTTCTATCACGATTTTTGTTTATCAATCTCTTTTATTCTTCTTGATTTCTCTTCATCATCACCCAAATTTTGCTCGAGTTTTAGGATGTTTCGCTCACCTCCCGATCAATTTCGCATCTATTTTCCTTGATTTATTGTAGTACTAACTCTATCTAGGTACATGATCATCTATTCTTTCTAAAAACTCAACTACTTACAATTTTGGAACTTCAATTATATGGAGTTTTTCTCTCACATGTCTAGCATCTTATTTCTCTTGTTGAATCTTTTATTTCTTGCTAATTTGTTTGCTTTATAATCGATTTATCCCTTATTAGAAGTTGGTTTTCTGGTGTTTGAGTACAATATTGATCGATAATGTGGTATGAAATAACTTACAAAATTGAATTTTTTATTGAACTTGAAATAACATTTGATCATTTCTTTGTAAGTAGTTTCTTTTCTAATTAACGTTAGTATAGACCGACTTGAGGATCTACTCTTTATTCTTAAATAGATAGAATCATCTTATTTGGAAGTAAATAGGTGGACTAATTTAGTTTTTTATCTATCTGCATAAATGTATTCTTTTGCTATTTTTACAACACATTTTATGACAATGTAACTTGATGTATTTATTCAAGCCTTATGAGCTTGGATTCTTAAACTTCTCTTTTATTTTTATTTATCGTTTGATAGCTAAGATGATGTGTAAGATATCTATTCATATATGGAGTGTGAGGTTTCTAGAGAAGTGGTGGATGGCCATGTAAATATTCAAAAACAAATCTAGTTCATAGGAGTGAAAACAGGTTTTGTTTCGTAAACTTCTTGGCTTTCGTATGTTTCATTTGATCAAACTATTATAATATATCTTATAATTGGGTGTGTAGTTTATTCTTGTTTTTTGTTTGGTTTATTATTAAGCTTTAGGATTAGCCTCTTATGACCGGATTTTCCTTTTTAGGTGAAACAGAGGATTACTCTTTAAAAGGATTTATATTCAACATTCATATATCTCATTACCAAAAATAATGCTTTCTAGCAATGAATTGATATTTTCATGACCTGTCGAGACTCTTTGCGATGTCAGACTTACTTAATTTATTATTTTACTTAAACATGAATGATTTTTTATGATTTATTCAAGGGTTGGAACCTTGAAACTTATTGGTTTAAACTATACACACCAGTACTATAAAAAATTATTTGCTTTGTGTTAGTAGTGTATTACGTCCTTTTTATTAGTTTAAAACCTATTTTTTAGTGTTCTATATGATTATATGTCAATCAATAAAGAACTATATGTTTAGTTCAAGGGGTTAACAAGTCACACTCACACTTTAATTTTTTTTACTTGTCGATAAGTTTCTCATTAACGATTGTTATAAGTATTTTATGGTTGAACTTGTAGTCTTCGAAACAACTTCAAATCTATAAAATACTTTAGTAGCATCTTTTGCAACTTCATTTTTCTGCTCAATCCAATGTAGCATCTCCTGCTTTCAATCCTACTGGTAAGCATGACCTTTTAGGATGTACTTTTATATTTTATTATAAATGTTGAGAACCTTATAATTTATTTGCATGAAATATGTAGGGGCTTCATAATATTGATGGGGGCTATAATTTTCCTAGTATGTACATTAACTCCAAGAAACTTAATGTTGAATATTAATCCAGCAAGTATGATTCAACAACCTAGCATTAGTCTTTCTAACATAAGGTTTGGATCAAATAATCTACCTCTTTGTATATCTCAAGTAATTACCTCTTCTACATAAGCATATATGCAAGCATGTGTCTCCCTATCATTATCAAACCTTTTATTTTTTAAAAGTTTTCATCTAATGTACGTTGCAGTTATCTCATGCCAATTCCTATGGACAATTCGGCATCATAAGTTATGATATAAGTCTTATAGGAAATACGGGATATAGTAGCAGTGCAAACATGGTTAAGGGTTCCATTCAACGAATATTCCTAACTTTTTCTGCAGCTGTAAAAAGGAATGTTGTATAATTTATGTCGATATATATTTGTACCTATTTTTAATGTATATTTTTATCAAGTTTGGGGTTTGGTATTATTATTTGGTCTCACAATATCATATGGACTACTGATTTTTAGATTTTCTATTTATGCATGATAATGCTCGTTATATGGGTGGCACATCTACATAGAGACAAAGAGGGGTGCCCCTACTTTCTCTTGTGTATGGGTTATTCGGCCATCAGCCTCATGTTTTTGCTTTTGAATATATATCAACAGCCTGATATGATCACTCATGGTGTATATTCGCAAAGGAACCATATGGATCCTATGAAGATCCAAGAGAATTTTGAGGTTCAACTAAAATCCTTAATTATATTTTGTATGTTGCTTTTGTATGTTTTGTTTTTAGATTACGGTGGGTTCGGTGAAATATGTAGTTTAATAATAGGCGGAATTAGTGTTGGAATCTAATTTTGCTAATTAATGATGATGATTAAGATGTGGATGGGGATGAGGATGGGGATGGGAATGAGGATACAAATTGATTGTCTATTTGATAGTGTGTGTTGGTCATCTTGTGTTTGTAGTATATAATTTGTTTGATTTATGTTTCTTGTATTGTTAAGAAACTAATTATCATAGTGTTGTTATATTACAAAAGTTTTTCTCATTACTAGTGGTGGAACTACACCAGCCAGTGGTCGATCTACACAAGGCCAAGGCTGGTGTTATTTTTAATGGAATTTCTCATGAAATTTTTCATAATACTTGAAGAAAATAATATCAATGAAAATTTATTATCGATTTTTAAAGCATAAGATAATAATCAAAATGGATAAGTCACTAATACAAAATCATAGTAAATTGGAAATTCACTTACACATGCTTTTTAAGAGTCGTCAATTTTTTAGAACATATGTTTTTCAGGTTACTAGATTAGAGAATTGATAACTTTTTTAAAGTGAAAAACTTTAGAAACCAAATTGAGTGAGATTTTCCACACTTGAGAGCCTCGTATGTTTATTTATTTATTTTTGAAATCTAGAGTCGAGTTTTACGTCATGTTGCATTAACATATATTTTTGGTTTATTTTGTTGCACGAGAAAATATTTTCATTATATTTTTATGTTCATTTTCATTTTGTAACACATCGATCAAGAGCGACTCATCAGACTACTTTTATTGTTGTAACTCTAGCATATATATTTCATTCATGTGAACTTATCGTCACAGTGATTCTCAGTCTTTTATTATTTTATTTTTATGTCCAATCAGTTTGTAGTTTAATGATGCCTTCAAGTACAATTTGATTTTTTTTCCTTCTCTGGTTCGATAACCAAATTATATTATGAGCCATAAAATATTAACAAATACTTGCAAACTTATGATATGTGCCAATCTAGGAAACTTAACGTTGGGTAACTTAACTTCAACTAGTTCAAGTCTCTTATATTGTGCATATGTAGGCTTCTCAAACAAAACTATACACACAATCTTTGTACACAATTCTACTTGCGTAAGTAAGTGCATTCTACTTTGAAACATATTTTTCATTCTTTGATTTAAATTTTTCTTGTATTCAATTTACACTATATATTTTGTTCGTTCTTATTCGACGAGTCTTTCAAATTACGCATTGAATATTTGTATGAGGCGGAAGTTACTCTTTGTATCTAACATGTTGTTTTTGTATAGTCTTCTTATAAAATTTTATTGTGTGATGTGTAAATGAATTTGTATGATATTTATCTATATGTTTTTGCTAGTTCTTTTTAAATAACATTTTATTAAATCATATTTCCTCTCTTGGTTTATTGTAACTGCAACGTCTTCAATTTTTTATAGATACAAGATTGGAGTAGAGGACTGTCACTTCAAAATATATTTTACATCTTTTTTACATCTTTAACATTATATGTATTTTAACTTATAGTGTATTATGATGTCATACCTGTTTTGTATGTTATTTTCATTTATCTTTATCGATCTATTTTTTAACACTCACAATTACCCTCGATTACCAAGAAAATAAAATTGGGTATTAATCGGTCAAGAATTTCATTCACTTTCATATTCTTTTCTTTTTCTTCAAGGTATATTCATTAATCCATCATTTATTGAACAATTTGGCTCACTTTAATTAAGGTGTTTGTTCTTTGCTATTACTTGAACTATCTCCATTTTAAAATATCAGTTCATACAAAATTTGTTCTATATGTTTACTGAGTATGCTTCTGTCTATAAATTGTGTATTATTGCCACGTAAAATGGGAAACGTATTGATATTCAAAAGGTATGTCCAATGTCTAGTCTAACATGAGGCCTTTTAATGCTCTCAGGATCTAATGATCTTATCTTAATATTTGGTAGACAATAATGGATTTTTTACTTAACTACATTGGCTCCAGGTTCTAAATAATGGTTTAATTGTTGACTTTCATGATCAATAGTCCATTCATGACATTCTCTTGATGTTAGTTTCAGATGAACAGCTTTGCAAGAGGTGTATGAATAATGGATTGAAAAGTATACAATTGTATTCTTAGCTAGAAATTTGCAAGTATGTATTGTGTTTAGTAATAATATTAATTATTTGTATATTGTATCTATTGTATTGTTGTAGATTGTAAATCATAAGTTTCTATTATGGAATCGATTATAGTTTGGAATTATTAAATAAGGATGCAAATGTTATATCGGGGTTGCATAGAACTTGTAGTTTTTTAACATGTTTTTAAAATTTAGCAACGAATTTGCAATGGATTGAATGTTTTATAACGGATTTAATCTTTAGGTAGACCATTGCTGCGTTGTTTGGGAAATAAAGAATCTCAAGAGATTTTATTTGAGTTGTATGATGGTGAAGGTTCAGCTCAATGTGGTTTCAAGTATTTGACACGTCGGGTTTTGTTGGCAAGCTATTATTGGCCTTCAATTATGAATGATGTTAAGGTCTTAGTTCGAGACTGTAATACTTGTCAACATTTTACCAAATCTATATTAACAAACCAACAATACTCCTTATTTCCATATCTAAAGCTATCCATTTTTATAGATGGGATAGATTTGGTAGGGCCATTCTTATGGCTTCTCGAGGACGTCAAATGATTATAGTAACGGTAGATTACTTTTCGAAATGGTCGGAGGCTGAACCAATATCTGGTACAAAAGTCAAGGATGTTATTAAGTTCATTGTAAATAATATATGTTGTCGCTTTGGAGTCCCTCGGAAAATCACCACAGATAATGATCCTCAATTCAATAGTAGAGAAATCACTTATTTTTGCGCTTCGAGGGGAATGACACAGTGTTTTTCTACACCTTTTCTCCCCTAATAAAATGGTCAAGTGGAAGTGACTAATAGATTTATTTTAGAGGGATTGAATAAAAATTTAACATGTATTGCAAAGAAATGGCCTAACTATTTGCAAGAGGTATTGTGGATTTATTGTACAACTCCTAGAGAGGCTACTCAAGAAACACATTTTGCCTTGGTGTATGGTATGTATGTTTTTAGTCCTGCATAGTCTACTTTACCTTCTCATAGAATACTTCTACATTTTGAAGAGGTAAATGAAGAGGCAAAAAGAACAGAACTATACTCGATCAAAGAGAAAAGAGTTAGAGCTCATTTGAATATGACTCATTATTAGACTTTTATGAGGAGTCGATATAATTCAAAGGTGATGAGGGATTTTAAAGTAAGTGGCAAAGTTTTAAGGTAAGTATTCCTCCATACAAAGTAAAAACTACTTGGAAAGATGTCTCCGAATTGGGAGGGTCCTTATATAGTGATGGAGAAAGTAAATTCAGGTACATATCGCATTTGTGATGAGTATGGAAGGATACTTCAACATCATTGGAATATAGAATATTTAAAACTATATTGGGAATGATATAGTCTTTTTTAAGACTTTTTTTAATAATCGACACACTCTTTCCTACCATGTTGGCCCAATGAGGTTTTAATGAGGTGTCATGTACATATTCGAAGATATTAATACAATTCTTTTTAGCCAATGGTTGTTTTAAATTCAAGTATTTAAATTATTTTGGTAACTAGTCAAAGACTGGTCATCTTTGAAGTTGTTGACGAAGAGTAACTATTTTGATTCAAAGTGTTATACGCTTATTATAAACACTAAAAAAACCACATTCGAGGTGCTACATTTTCTAAATGCACTACATATGTTCGAGGTTCCTCGTTTTTTAAATGCACTGATTATATTCGAGGTGCTATGTTCTTTAAATGCACTAAATATATTCAAGGTGTTACCATTTTCAAAACACCCCAGTTGTATTCGATGTGCAAAAAAATTCTATAAGAACTATTTTTATTTGACAACTTACAAATTTATCTGTGACATATGTTGGTATTCGCAGTGATAATGACTTGTTAATAAGATTAAAAGTATTCATGATAAGGCAAACGAATGTGAAAATAGAAAGGGTATTTGTCCATTGAAGTTAGAAGATCTTAGAAAAGATGTTTTGAATACCACACCAAAATAAGTCACCACACAACATCATATGACATTATATCTTGGACTAAAAAAACAATAATTAATTATCTTATTTGGAGTTCTCCTTAGATGAATCTTCTTCTTCACTGGCATTTTCTTCGGATGACTTCGTTTCTTCAGAAGAATTAGTGAGGACAGGATCGAAGGCTTTGTTGGGACGGTTATCCATGGAGATTAATTCCCAAAATCTTGACAAATTTGTCTTTGGGAACGCTGCGTGGAATTCGCGGAGCAAAGTAATTATTTATTGCTCCTCGACATTTTTTATTGCAACTAGTATGTCCATTCCAAACTGAGTCTTAGCAATTTCCACAACAAATTCTTTTTCTTCTTCGAGTGTCGTCTTGAGAGCAACTATATCATTCGTCAACTTCTTCTTTTCTTCTCCACTCTTATTTAAAGATTCTTGAAGATTGGAGTATTTTTTATGCTCCTTAGATAATTCCCTAGCATGCTTGGTCTTAAGATCATCTATCTCAACCTGATGAGAATTCTTGAGCTCTTTTGTTTGTTGATCATGCATAGAGAGTAGATGATGTTTGAGGTGGATGGCTCTTTTAATATATTGTGACCTGTCAATTTGGAACACATGATATTGCTCCTCGATTTGTTTGCAAAATATCTATCTTATCTTTTTCTCTGCAGTAGTATCTTTTTTATATAAGACCATCTCTTTAGCCATGGTTTCCAAATGGCTTCGAGAAGAATTTACTTATGTGCACAATGCTTTTGTCGCTGTTTCAAGATTGGAAAAAGGTTGTAGTGCAAGTAAAACTTCTTCGGATGGCTCTTTGATAAGGATGAAACTTTGATTATTGTAAGGCATGAGAGTAGTTTAGGAAGCCAAGGGAATATCCTAATTCGGAATTTTAGGTAAAATAGGAGCATTAACCTGATGGCCAATTTGTTGAAGTTGTTCTTGAATTTGTTCGACCCTCGGATCCATATCCTTGTAGAGGTCTTGAAGCTCTTCTGAACTAATGGGATCATCAGAAAATAAGTGGGCATCTCCTCAGTGATCTTCTACTGCAGCTTCTCTTTGATGATCTTTCATTGAATTTTCTCCTCAATGATCTTCTACTGCAGTTTCTATAGCTTCGACAGAAGGCACTTCTAATACAGCTTAATCAGAATGCTTTTGAAGAAGGTTCGGCCCGACTCCTTCTTTAATTGTAGGAAGGCTAGTTTCAGTTGCCATCCTTTTTGTCTTATTTTACGGCCTCAGATTGTCTGTAGGGCTATGACCATATGTACTAGATTCTTTTTTGCTTTTTTCTTTCTTTTTTGTGGGCAGATGGCTTTCAGATCTGTTTCGAACAGGTAGAGTGACCTTACTATCAAGTACTACCAATCTTTTCACAACCAAATTTTGGTTTTGTGGCTCCATTGAATTTTGGGGGAGGTCAACACCCGAGGTGATCCTCCACAAATGAATTTTGATCAAGTTTATGGGCAGAAAAGCTTAGCAGAACCCATTTCCCCATTCATTTTATGCCCAAGTGGCCAACTTGGCAAAAATATCTTTCGCATCTCCCTTGCGACCATTGTACCTCTTCGAAATTTCTGAGTACAGTAGTAATACACGTAAAATTAAATATAAGTTATACAGAGTAAAAGAAAATATGAAATGATAAAAAATCTTATTGTTGCTTCTCCAAACGAGGTTGAGTTTTGAAGGGTTCTCCTCGGATATCTCCTTCTCATTCTCCCAAGCTCTAGATATGAAGACAAATTTTTGCTTCCATTATTTACCAGCTTCGAGCATATCGTCCATAATTTTGAGAACATACACAAGTGTCAGATAGTATAAGGGCTATACTAATCCCTTTGAAATCCCATTCATGGCAATAAAGTCTTTCATGGAGAGAGGGATTTGGCTTAGTCTAGAAGCCAAACTTACTGATCGAAGTGTGAAACATAGATTTGGTGTTAGTTGTGTAGGGCTAAGGTTCAAGAGTTCAAAGTACTCCACTATCATTGTATCCAATGGGAATAGAATGTCCCAATTGATGATCTTAGGATAGACCACCAATTCATTTTCTTCACAATCAAGTGGATTCTCTCCCTCTTTTGGTAGTCGAAGTGTAACGTTATCTGTCATTCTCTATTGCTTCTTCAAACGACCAGCTTAAGCCTCGTTATAATACATGTATGGCATGTTTTTAGCGCCATGATATATTCAGGGAGGAGTGGTTTCAAATTTACACTCACTGAGACAGCTACACCATCGGGAATCTCAATTGGAGATTTCTTTTTCTTTCCTTTTCTCTCTAGTGCTCCTTGTTTCAAAGTATAATCTTAGTGTCAGATGCAGTATCACTTTCCTTAGCCTCAACATTTGAATGAGTTGCTTCTGAATCAGCTTCTTCTTTAGAAGCTTCGTCTATTAGCTGAGGAGGAGTTTAGGTTGAGAATGGGTTTTCTTCTTGAGTATTCGAGGGAATTTGTTGACACTGTGTGATAGTCTCACTAATCTCTCTCGGGGGAGAAGATGTTGGTGTAGGGTTATTTGTATTATTTTGGAAAGTATTGTCAGCCTTGAGATCTCTCATACCTATTAACTCTTTCTTTTTTATAGGAAGACTTTGAGAGAGATAAGCTTTTGGATGGATTTGAGGAGTCTCTTTGCGTAATGTTCGAGGTTTATCTAAGCTGATGGGTGATGAACTTTTTTTTGATCTTCTCATAGTAAATATGATTTGAGTTACTTTCTTATTCTTTCGAGAAGATACAGTTGTGGAACCATAAGGTGATGCAGAGGGATTTTGAGGTGATAATTGAGATGGTGATGATGATTGTCGATTATATTCTGGTAAATGGTTGTTTTTGGGGTTGGATGAACTTTGAATCCCAAGGGAACTCTCATTAGGATTTAAATTACCGTAGACAGTTGTTTGAGTTGATAACTTAGGAGAGTTGTCTATTACACTTGTCGCCTTGTATTCAGCAGTCCTCTCAATGATACACAAGTGATCGTAGATACCAAAAACGGATATTTTAGTAGCTGGGGATTTTTTCATAAACTAAAATAAAGAAAGATATTCAAATTAGTTCAAGAAATTTGAAGGTTGGCTACGAATTATAATTTTTACGGCGAAGGTAGCCAAGAAATTAAGCTCTCAAGTGAAAGTTCTAAGGATTCTCTCAGGAAAAAGTTGTTTTCTCTCACTAGAAGGTATTTGTGAAACACAAATAATGGGTGAGAGAATTTTTTAGAAAGGAAATGAGAAAGAGATAATGGTCAGAGAAGTGGAAGAGGTGGTGATGATTATTAGATAGAAAGATGGAATGTAAAACGGTTCTTGTAAAGAAATAATATGACACATGTTAGCTGTGAGACCTAATGACAGGCCTAGTGGGTCATCGCATGTGTGCTATACCATTCCAAATGTTTCTGACCGCTATGAAAAGGTGGCAAAAGACTTTGTCTATGAAATTTCAAAGTGAAAATAAAAAGATTGTACGTGAAGTGGTTGAGTCAAATTCGAGGATAATCAAAGTGCAGTTTATTCGAGGTTTACAAGTATGAATTTTATCAATTTTGAATTGATTAACAAGTGATACATATTCGAGGCAGAATTTGGACATAATTTTATTTGAAGACAACATATGTTGTCAGAAATCATTTTGACAAAGAGATGGAAATATTTAATTCGAAGCATATTGAGTTTTGGCAAAGAACAATTTTTACCCACCGTCATTTCTGATCATTACAAGTTCTTATTCACTGTTATTCATAAGAACTAGGGGCTAATGATAAGGATAAAAATATTTATGGCCTAAATTTAATTGAACTAATGTCATATATGATAAACTGTGTACTTGTTAGACTATTTGTCAATATGGGCGGCTGTAACGCAATTAACCCGACATTTTTCATTCGACTTTTCTCTTTTACTTTCTTTCTCTACAAATCAGTTCATTTTTCATTTATCTTATTTCTTACGAATTATGATTTATACTTAACACAGTTAAAACACAAAATGTTCAATTTGTTTTTCAATGTGATAAAACCTATTTAAAGATAACTATGAAAACAAAAAAAATTAAAAAAATCCGGATATAAAACTAAAAGTATATATTTAAAAAAATTAAAATCATGTTTTTTTACCTAAAACATTATTTAGTGACAATGAATAAGAGAACATTCTTCGGCACATATATTGTTTTAGATAAATGGTCAATATTTTATTCTATTTATTGTTAAATAGATCGATTTGCTCAATATTTTTATATAATATTTATAGTTGGATAGATCGGTCAATATTTTTATATTGTATTTATAGTTATATAGATGGATCAATATTATTCCAATAATTATAGGTTTGTATTTTGGATTATTCTCTCTCTATATAATGAGGATTGTTTTCACTAGTGGAGAAACAGTTTTTTCCAACCTATCATCTAATTTGTTTCTAATCGATTGTCATTAGCAATGGCTTTGAAATGATTTTTCAGCTGGATTTGTTTTGATGTGTGAAGTCAAATTTTGGTCGGTTATTACAAAGAATTTGTAACATACATAATATTTCGTTGCTAATATGTCATGTTGAAACGGCAACGACTAAATTTTATTTTTGTTCTCCCTCTATTATTCTCCCTACTGGTGAGCATGACCTTTTAAGATGTACTTTTATATTTTATTATAAATTTTGAGAACCTTATAATTTATTTGCATGAAATATGTAGGGGTTTTATAATATTGATGGGGGGCTATAAATTTCTTAGTATGTACATTAACTCCAAGAAACTTAATGTTGAATAGTAATCCATAAAGTATGATTCAACAACCTAACATTAGTATTTCTAACATAAAGTTTGGATCAAATAATCTACCTCTTTGTATATCTCAAGTAATTACCTCTTCTACATAAGCATATATGCAAGCATGTGTCTCTCTATCATTATCAAACCTTCTATTTTTTAAAGTTTTCATCTAATGTACTTTGCAATTATATCATGTCAATTCTTATGGACACAAGTTATGATATAAGTCTTATATGAAATACAGGATATAGTAGCAATGCAAACAAGGTTAAGGGTTCTATCTAACGAATATTCCTAATTTTTTATGCAACTGCAAATAGGAATGTTGTATTATTTATGTCGATATATATTTGTACCCATTTTTAGTGTATATTTTTATCAAGTTTGGGGTTTGATATTATTATTTGGTTATACAATCTCATCTAGACTGCTGATTTTTAGATTTTTTATTTATGCACGACAATGCTCGTTGATATAGGTGGCACATCTACATAGAGACAAAGAGGGGCGCCCCTGCTTGCTCTTCTGTATGAGTTATTCGGCCATCAGCCTCATGTTTTTGCTTTTGAATATGTATCAGCGGCCTGATATGATTATTCATGGTGTATATCCTCAAATGAACTATATCGGTCCTATGAAGATCCATGAGAACTTTGAATTATATTTTGTATGTTGCTTTTGTATATTTTGTTTTTAGATTACGGTGGGTTCGGTTAAATATATAGTTTAATAATAGGCGGAATTAAGGTTGAAAGCTAATTTTGCTCATTAATGATGGTAAAAATCCTGAGGGAGGAAAATCATTTACTTGACCTCCAATAAACTTTCTATAATTTGGAGGCCATTAATTTGAAGTCTAATCCTACATTATCAGTGAGAAATGGATTCAAGCTGAACTATCATAATTAGATGCAATATTAACTATGAATCCTCATCGGACCATATAAGAAGTTCAATTATTGGTTGGAAGATTGACAGCTTTGAATAAATTTATCTCGAGATCATCGGATAAATGCACACAGTTCTTCAAAGTATTGAGAAATACCAAAGAGTTTATCTGGTCCCCAAATTATGGTAGAGCATTGCTTGAAATCAAAAATAAATTATCTTCACCTAAAACTTGATTCCATCCGATCATTGGAGAAATACTCTATGTGTATCTAGCATTGTCAGATTATGTTGTGAGTGTAGTGTTGGTTCGGGAGGTTAAAAATTATCATCACCTCATTTACTACATCAATAATAGTTTATTAGATGTTGAGAAAAGATAACTCAAGTTGGAAAAATTGGATTTATCCTTAGTAATAGGGCCAGGAAAATTAGACCATATTTTCAAGCGCATTATATTACGGTTCGAACTTCTTTTCCACTTGAAAACATATTACAAAAGCCAGATATATCGGGTCGAGTGACTAAATGGTCAGTGGAATTTGGGGACTACAATATTGACTTAACTCCTCGAATGACAATCAAAGCTCAAGCTGTAGCAGATTTCTTGGTTGAGTTCTATTCGAAAAGACCCTATGAAGAATTTTTTATTCATAAGCAAAAAAAAATGGGTAGTTCGAACACATGGGGGATCTAGCATGATGGGTTGTGGGGCAGGAATTTTCCTACTTTTCCCTTTTGGAGATTCTATGTATCAAGCCATACTCTTTGGTTTCAAAGCATCAAAAGATGAAGCAGAATGCGAACCCATTATAGCGGGTTTGAGTCTTGCTCAAATATGGCATGCCAAAATAATCCGAGTGTTGAGTGATTTGTAACTTCTTGTATACCAAGTTCAAGGACAATATGAAACAAGAAAAGAAAAACTGATGAAATATTTATAAGTTTTGAAAGAGATTTATGCTTGCTTTAAATATGTAAAATATGAACATGTATCAAGGTAACAAAATTTGAGGGTTGACTATTTGGCCACTATTGTATATTCGGATTTTGGTACAAAAATGCCACTCTATAACAACGACTCTTAAATCAGAAGTTGAAACTAAGGAAAATTTACAAACATCAACCATCGTCAGTCAACATTAAAGATATGGTATCCAAGAGTTCATTACTAAGGGAATCCTACCGAAGATAAAACCTTAGCTAATAAGTTAAAGTTCAAATCGCACAAGTTTCTGGTTTTGATAAGGGCCCACTATGAAAGGTCTTTCAGTAAAGCTTTGTTACGATGCCTCGGATCCGATGAGTCCCAAACAGTTTTGTTTGAAATATATAATGGGGGAGGGTCAGCCCACTATGGCTATAAGACTTTGACCAGAAGAGTTTTATTAAAAGAGTATTATTGGCTATCTATCATGGCAGACTCTAAAGAGTTGGTTAAAAGATGTGATCACTGTCAGAGATATGGAAATGCAATACATGCACCATTAGTTCCAATGAAGTCAATATCTTAAGCGCTACCCTTTGATAGACGGGTGCTTGATTTAATTAAACCCTTTTTGATGGCATCTTGAGGGTCTCGAACTATCATCTTGGTGATTAATTATTTTTTGAAGTGGATAAAAGTTGCACCCTTCTCTGAAATAAATTCCAAAATGTTAATTAAATTTATCTTTTCCAACATATGTTGTAGATTCGAAATTCCAAGATATATCACAACAGATAATGGACCTTAGTTTGACAATATAAATATAGAAAATTTATATGCATCAAGAGGAATCCACCATTGTTTTTCCTCACCTTTCCATCTCCAAGCCAATAGACAAACAAATGTGGAAAATATAACCATTTTAACATGCCTCAAAAATAATATAGAGAGAGCAACATGTAAATGGCTCAATTACCTACAACAAGCGTTATGGGCTTACCGAACTACTACTCATACTGCCACGCAAGAATCTCTTTTTTCTTTGGTCTATGGAATGGATGCAATTGCACCAATAGAGGCTACTTGTCCTTCTTTCATGATTCAAAATTATTCTAAAGATAAAAAACAAAGTTGCAATAAAGACTCAGTTAGATTTTATCAAAGAAAAGAGAATTAAAGCTCATCTGATAACAATACATTACCAGGGTTTAATGAGGAGTAGGTATGCGTCTAAAATACGAAGAATTTTCCAAGTGAGGAAAAAAGTTTTAAGAAAGGTATTTATGCACACTAAAGATAGAAATTTTGGGAAGTTGGCTTCAAATTTAGAAGGACTGTACATTATTTATGAGAAGATCAAGCAATGAACATATCGGCTAGTTGACCAAGAAGTCAATCCTTTGAGGCATCCATGGAATGTCGAACACCTAAGGTTGTATATTGAGTAAACTTATATTATAAATATTTTATTTGTTTTTATTCAATATAAATATTTGGAGGCATACTCTTTCCTACCCTGGTGGTGCGGGGATGTTTTAATGAGGTGTCTGAATCATCCGAATCATTATTAATATACCATTTTTTCCTGTAAAACATGTGTATCAAATTTTTATATCCTTCGAATGGATTACCTCCGGATGGCTCATGTGTATAAAAAAATTATTGTCTTCGAATGGATTACTTTCTACTGGCTCTTGTGTATCAATTTTCTATTGGCTTTAAATAAATTACCTTCGAATGGCTCATGTGTATCAAGTTTGTATTACCTTCGAATGGATTATATGTATCAAATTTTTATTACCTTCCAATTGATTACCTTCAAATGACTCATGTGTATCAATTTTGTATTACCTTCGAATGAAATATTTTTTAATGGCTCATGTGTATCAAATTTGTATTTCCTTCGAATGGATTACATTCGAATAGCTCATGTATATCAAATTTTTATTGCCTTCGAATGGCCCGTGTGTCAAGTTTTTATTACCTTCGGATTGATTGTGTCTTAAGATCAATTATCTTTGGATAAATTAGTACTGAGAAATGAAAATAAGAATATATAAAGAGGTGAGTCAAGTTGATAAAATGATAGATGATATGAAATGCCTTGGACTATCCAAGGATTTAGTAAAATCCAAGTAGAAAATTATAAAGTACCTTGGCCATGCCAAGGACTTGCACAAAAGTATCCAATTTAAAGTAACAAAATGTCTTGTACACAAAAAGGGCTTGCATAAAAACAACTACATTAAAACATACTATCCTTAGGACTCGTTCCCACCAGCATTTCCTTTTCCTCTTTCTTCCTAAATATCCTCATCAGAACCCCCCTCGTCATTATCGGTATCGTCATCAAATGAATATTTAGAGATACCAAGCTGATCGACTAAAGTTGTGTCATGAGGCTGCAAATCCACTATCACATGTCCCCCCAAGGGCTTGAGTTCTAATTTAGGGAATTTCTTATGAAATAGCAACACCATATTTAATTTGATTGAGTCATCCCTCCCTTGCAAAGAGTCTATCACCATTTTGGCATATGCATCTACAACATCGGCTACCTTTTGGGTAGATTTAGCTTTGAGAGAGGTAATCTCGTCTTCTTATTTCTTGATAAGGTCTTCTAAATTATTTTTTCTCGCCCGAAAAGAGTTGAATGGTGGTTTTATCATCAACATGTTGGGTCTTTAATGAAGTAACCTCTTATGAGCTAGATAATTGCACACTTTCTAATCCCTTACAACTTTTAATGATTGGACGTCATTTTAACCATCTCATCCTTGACAGATTTGACCTATTCGGATAGATTATTAGCCTTGGTATTTTCCTCTTCAATTGAAGTTTTCAAATTCTTATTTTCATCCTAAAGAGAAGTGATTTCCCCAATCTGAGACCTTACTTGTCTCTCCAGTTCTACAATTGGCCTAACGTAGTTCAAGACCGAATACCATAACATATTATTCTCCTTTGATAATTCAAAGGGAACCCCATTGAACACCACAATAATTATGGGGCTTCTAGATTCATGGAAGTTAGTCTCAAAGGCTTTAAAGTCAAAATCCCTCATATCCTCAATTGGGTCACCATCTCCAAAACGTTTCCATTTAGATGAGGAAAGTAACCGAGAATGAGGATCAGATATCGTGGTCGTATGAGGAATAATAACTAGGATGGTTTGAGGGGGAAGTTCTGAACGAGGATTATCTCCAAACGAGTCGAAATTTTCTTCATTTTCTTATCTCTCTCATAGAAGCCAACTGTTTCATTGGCATCTGAATCTCAGATAGCCTTAAAGCTATTATGCACGCTAGCAATGAAAACCAAGAATTTGGGCTACCTTGGCTTGGGCACAACCTGACCAAGCTAAAGTACCTCACTATCTCGGGGTCCAAAGGAAACTGAATGCCCTAGTTGAGCACATCGGTGTAAAACTACCAACTCCTGGAGTCTCTCCGGGTTGGGGTAGCTCAACTCTAAATGTATCAGAGAACCCCAATTTAGCACGGATGGCTTCCAATTTGGACTCGTGAAATAAATATAATTATTTTATCTAAGACTAAGAGTTATTTAACACTAACCTTTGTGAAGTTAGATCTGACGTGCATAACGAGAGATGGAGGAAGAGGTTCGGTTCTATTTATGAGGCTTTGCCTTTGCCATGTCTATCACCACCTTTTGATGCCTTCAAATTTTATTTCTATGATGGTCTCGGAGTTTCCCCAGTCTGACCATATGTCTCAAGAGGGGAATCTCCACGTCTATCCTCCATATTTTCTTCCATAACATGTGACCTGGACTCTAAAGGACCAGTGGGTTGAGCACCAAGGTTTCCTTCTTCAGGTTTGATGAGAGAATAAATGACTAGGAAGAATATTGGATTATGGACCTGATGTGACTAGAGTGAGAGTGTAGAGAGAGAAAGTGGAAAGAGAATATTATATTGTAAAATGTCCCACCTACCAAGAATAATGGGTCTCCTTTTATAGTAGGGAAGGGTGGACCCATTAATGTCCTTGGTAGGCTTGTTTTATTTCTCTTTTGGTCCTTCATCAAATACATTGTTTACAAATTAACCTCTAATAAGCGACAAATGCTATTACAGTCACATTAATTTCCTTCTATTTACAATTAACTCCTTATTATTAATTCTGACGAATTATTCCTTTATCAAGGTTGAGAGGACTCAGATGCTAATTAATATTGAGCTATATGGATTTTTCAAGTCAACCAAGGGGGTAAGGCAGGGGGATCCCATATCCCCCAACCTTTTCATCATAGCTGAAGTATACTTGATAAGGGGTATGAGAAACCTATTTGAAGTAAAGCCTGAAATGAGATACAAATCAAGAATTTATCTTGATTTCCTCTCTTTGGCCTTTGCAGATGACTTCTTAATCTTTACCAATGGGACATCTGCTAATATCAAGACTCTCTACAAATTCCTGCAACACTACCAGTCAGTCTTTGGATAAATTATCAATAAAGACAAAACAAAATTATATACAACTACAAGAATACCAGTTTTCTTCCCCTCAAATATATTGGCATCTCAATCAATTTTAACAATAAAATAAAGAACCATGATGAATTAGTGACAAAGATAATGTCAAATATATTATAATGGGATTCTAAGATATTATATTTTGATGGCAGACTAAATCTAATTCAAACTGTCCTAACTACAAACCCAACTTACCATATCCAAAGTTGTATCATTCTCAAATCATTGATAAATAGAATCAAACGCATGTGTAATAGATACATTTAGGGAACCAATGAATCTAAAAATGACTATTACATGGTCTTGTTGGTCTCATCTGTGCAAGCCCTGCGAGGAGGATGGTTTAAACATCAGGAGAATTAAGTATCTACAAACATCTTACCTATGTAAGTTATGGTTCAGGTTAAGGGATTAAAAAACTATTTGGGCTAAATTTATGTTTTGAGTGTATTATCTTACTGCTCTTCAATCAATTGTTCAGGCAACTAACAGATGTTCTAAACTTTGGATAAGGTAACTAAGTATCGGGAACCTTGCTAAATCATTTATATATCGAAATATTGGTGAAGGTAATATAGACTTCTTGTTAGAAAAAATTATGTTCAACTCTTCATTTCGTTCAACTAACTAGCAATGAAGACATGTCGAAGTAAAAAATTACTGGTTTGAAAATCATTGGAATTTGGACCTCCTAAAGTATCGCGTACTACATTCAAAATACTGAGAAAATTAACAAAATTAGAATGAATCCTGATAAATAAGATTCAATTATTTGATCGTTATCATCAACTGGAATCGTTAACATTAAAAAGAATTAGAATATAATTAGAACAAAAATGTAACGAATCTAATATGTATAGAAGATTATTAAACAGTTTGCAACTAAGAAAGTGCTTCTTCACCATCTGAATAATTTTGAATAACTGAATTTTAGTGGATTCAATTCTCGAGAAAATGAGCTTTAACTTAGCATTTAAGTGACAATTCTGTGAAAACTCTGAAAGTATACAATACATATTTGTTCACTGTGATGTTGTATGGAAAGTTTGGAAGCATTTTGTTGGGATATTTGGAATTTTTATAGCTAGAAATATGATCATCCCTCATATTATTAGAAACTGGTTTTGGTCAAGCAACAAAGAGATACATATGAAAACCATTTTGCCTCCTATAATATGTTGGCTAATCTGTAAAAATATGAATAAAACCAAGCATCAAAATTTATTTTGCAATGTCTAATTTATGATAGACCGTATTAAATACATTATCTCGAATATTGATAGGTTTAACCTTCTAAAGAGAACTCACTGAAGCCAGGTTACTAAAGTTGATTCTAAGTTTAACTGCTTTCATCACATAACTAGTCTTATATATTGTCTTTCTCTCAAGTGGTTAGAGAGTAAAAGATTCAAATTACACACATATGAATCTATTATACTTACAGGAAAAGCAAGTAGTGATGATTAATAAGAAATGAAAATGAAGATATAATAACAGATTTTGATCCATATTATTTCAACTTGTTTGAAAGGAATTCTTTATTTTTTTCAAAGTCGATAGCTGGACACTATAGGAAACCATTTTCTCTAGGGTTTCACCTTTTTTTTATCAAAGAACATTTGACATTAACAAAACTAAAGCTTGGGTTTGGTGTATCAGAATTTTGGTCGCTTTCATTGTTAGCGTCAAATATTCAGTGTCACTTCCCTCTTTAGTTGAATTTTTAGTTTGAATTATGACTAGGTCAAGTGCCTCGATTCACCGGGTTCAAATTTAATATATTCTTTTGCTAAAAAAAAATATTTGACCCGATATAAAACTAAAATTCTTTAAATCCAAACCAAGCCTTTAGTTTATCTTAAATTAAATTCTTATTTCATAGTAAGATTTATTTTTAATTTTATAAAAATAAAAATTAAACTAAAATTAGAAAAGCTAACCAAACAGGTTTTTTGGGTTAATTTGTAAAAATGTTATTTTATAATACTATTATAATTAATATAAAAATCACCAAAAAATGAAACATCAAATATAGAATTTTGTATTAAATAATAAATTTAAAATGTAGTACAAAATTTGAAATTTAGATATCATTTTTATTAATTATTTTGATTTAGTTAAATTTTAAATTTAATAACTTGTTTATAAAATATATGTATTATTTAAATTTAAACATATAAAATTTATTGACAAATGTACGTATTTAATATCTAAAATTCAAATTTGATTAAATATATTTTATTAATTTTGTTAAATTTGTCATTTGATATTCATACAAAAATTGATTTTAACTTATCAAAAAGATAATTGTGAATAAAAAAACAACAATTTTAATTAACATAGTTTTTAAACTTACGTGGCACTAAACAAACAATCCTATAACTAACTTAAAATCTAAAGGTAAAATCAGTTTTCCTAATATATAATATCATATACACAGTAATCAAATTAGACAGTTCAAAACTAATCAAATATAAACATTGGTCATGAGATCTAAAAGCTGTAAAAAAAACTTGGATGAGTCAACCATCTACCTCTAGATCATCTTTCTTAGTTAAATGGAACTCTCGTGAGTATCCAGTAGTGGAATTATCCTAAGAAATCATCATTGTGAACTATCTAATCAAATCAATATAACATTTATATGGTGATACTTCTGCTACAATAGCTGAAACCAGGTCATTGCTAGATGGACTGATCTTATGCAATTATGATACTTTTAATCGAGTAGACATAGAAATAGATTATATGATGTTAATAGAAATGTTAAGCTCGTGTAAACTTCATATAATTATAAAACATATTCCCCGAAAACAAAACTTGGTTGCTGACTAGATCTCCAAATAGGTCATTAAAACCAAATCCAATTGTAAATTTTCCATGAACCAATCATCAAAGCCACTTAAAGCTATCCTTTTATCGGAAAGTTTAAACATCAGATACTCGAGAGTAATAAAATGACTACTGATAGTGATGGAACATTTACGATTCAGTTTTTTATAAAGATCACTCGTCCATCAATGGTATGAGCAATTTTAACCTTATATCCAAATAAGTTTTATCTTATTTTGCTGGTACATACCGGTACTACAATGCTGGAAACTTCATAACTCAAGCATTGGACTCTTAAATTTGCATTGAAGGCTACTTTAAAAAATTCAAAATGAAATGATAGAAACAACCAAAATTTACAAATATAATAGACAACAATATAAAACAACACTTTGAGACAATCATATTATCTTGAACAATAATACTCGCCAAAGTGACTTCATTAACAGATATTTTTTGTTTTTCAAAATGAACCAACCGTACGAATCAAACATAAAATAACATTGATAATTGATTGTTGGTTAATCCCGAAATCATTATCTCACCAGAAATATAGAAATCGTATAATAAAAACGTGTAATTCTACTGACAGTAAATTTTATAAAATACATCTATTATAAAAAGTAAATAAAATACTAAATTCAACCGAAAAAAAAGTACTAATAGTCTAACAAATGTGATCACAGGCCTAGCCCTTATATACCATATGTACGAAGCCCAAGAACACTAATCCAGAACAAGCAAACTAATGTGTGTGACCGTCCATGGTTATGGTATGGATGTGCAGACGGTGGGTAGAGTAGTTTCATATCGAAACTATTAAAATCTTGGAGAAGACGCAAAATCTCGCCCCAAGTCTAGCGTTCCTATAAATTGACCTTGGAGAAGAAGAAAAAAAACCAATTCGAGTTTGTTCGTAATCAAAAGGTAACTTTATCTTCCAATAATTTGTTTTCGTATCTGATAGCTATCAAATTTTCAGAAACTTTGAAAATCCATATATTCATGCTATGCTACTGTTTTAATCTACTCTTTTAATCGATATATAGATTGAAGTAGGTTTGGTATGTGTGATTTCGGTATTAGCGTTTAGTGTGTGTGTGATTTTGGTTTCCGAATTTCGTCGAACACTTTGTGTGCGTATTTGGTTTAGGAACTACGATAGATTTAGAGTTTGATAATCTATTACTCCAAATTAGCTGAAGAGCGGTTGTCAGATTAAGATCAACTGATTCAATTCCCTTTTATTAAAAAATCTAGCTCAATTGGAGGTAATTCATTGTTTGTGTTGTGAAGTGGTGTAGGAAGATGGAGAGCCAGAAAAGTGAAATTGAGAAGCCTGTTGTTGTTGAGTCATGTCGCAAGAAGAAGAGTGAACAGGCTTCGTTTTTAGAGGACGTGAAGGACCACATCGATGAGTTCATCAACGCCTCCATGGATGAACATAAAACTTGCTTCAAGAAAACTATAAACAAGGTTTGTTTGTTTGTTTCAACCTGTTGTTTGCTAACACCTATACTTAGCATTGATCCTTGTCCTTTGGTGTTTGTTGCCATTAGGTTTATTTTTGTTATAAAAAATGACTCTATAAGGTTTATTTATCAATGGGCAGATGTTTGGATTGTCGAAAATCATGGCAGCAAAGCAAAATGCAGAGGCCAAGGAAGTTGAGAGTTCGCTACCCCTTCAAACTACCGTTTCTGATTAGAAGATTAGTAGTATATTTCTAGTTTATGGAAATGCTAGTTGAAACATGTTAGGGTCCTGTTTATGTTTTAAGCCATATTATGTCTTGTATTACCAGAAATTCGCAACTTTTTATTGTTGATTCAAGTTTATACTAATACATGGGCAGATTTATGCTTGTAATAACAGAAATCCGTAACCTTTTATGACTTTAACGCATCTAGATGCTTAAATTAGGCTGATGGATACTGAAATTGTTACACGGTGTGAGAACATGCCGAACTCAGTCCCTGGTTATTCTTTGAACTCAGTCCCTGGTTATTCTTTGAACTTCAATGCAGAGCTACTGAAGTCCTTTCAAGCTATCGAAGTGAAACGCCAACTCCAACCCTATGCCTATATAACCTTTGTTTTTGCTGAAAGATGTTCTCAAACATGTCCTTATTCCAATCACCCATCTCTTCCTGCCTACTCCAACCAAACTCTCTAGCTTTACAATATTTGCGTTTTGAAACCTTCATTAAAAGCTTACGTCATCTTACCAGCGTGTACATGTAAATCGTAAAAGCTGGCACCACCGCCCTACTTTTAGACCCCTGGATTTTATTTTGACTTCTTGAATTATAATTTTGACCAAAAAAAGTTGGGATTGAATAAAAGGTGGGCTAGGCTAAAAATGAGATCCAAAAGAGATCTATGAAAAGAAGATTATGTTAATGTGAAATGTTTACCTTCGTATATAAACAAATGCTAATTTTTTTTTTCTACAACTTTCTCTTTCGGACTAAGCTAAATTTAAAAAATACACCAAAAATCGTGGATTTGAGTGATTGAAAGGAAGAGTTGAGCTGAAATATGGATGATTTCTTGTTGGAGGAGGACGAGTCTTTGATAGACCATCTCAGAACACAAGAAGAGGTACATTTCGTGTTATTGGAAAATTCAGTGCGAATATAGCACAACCAACGCTATGAACAGCATGAATTGCGAAGAGCATTGTGTTTTGGTTTGTCAAAATCGCGAAATGGGAACGCTCGATTTGACAAAATTGCGCGCTACGAACGCTCAATTTTGACAAACCAAAGCGCAGCTAACTCGCGAACTTGCCAAAATTGAGCACTGGTTGTTCGCGAATTGGACAGTATTGCGAATTCGGGCTTCGCAATTTTGACAAAATCGGACGTACTGTATGCGCGATTTCGGCTAAAATGAACACTCTTCACACGCGAAACTCTCTGCAAATTTTGTAATTTCCAATTTTTGTTACGTTTACGAGTTCGAAAGTCATTTTTTTCACCAATATAATACAGTCATATTCAATGAATGGTGTAAAAATTAGACTAAAAAACCTAAAAAATGTGGTCAAACTAGCTTTAAACAGCCAAAAAAGTAGATTAGAAATCGAAAAATTAAAACGGACTTGACGGACAAACCTACTAAAACAAAATATATAATCAAAGGAAAACATAAAAAACAAAAGCATGGATAAATTTTGTTGTAGAATGATTGATTGAGTTTATAGTCGGCTTTTAAATTGAGTAGTTTTATTGTACCAACATGTTTGTTTTCACCAAAACTACTTTCATATCCTTTAGCTCAAAACACACGTAACTTACCATAAACATCTCTAATTCTAAATCTATTTGCAAACGGTGTACAAATATTGATAAACAAACAACCAAACACCTCCCACAGCCTTGTAATAGTAAAATTTGATCCATATGATATGCGAAACACGTTCCATACGCATATGTGAAATCTAACCTATAGATATTTATTTATAAACAATCTAAATAATCTAGATTTATTTATTACATTATAGTAAATCGTACAGATGTCTCAACCATTAAATATTAGGGGTCTCATTATAGAGGGGGTTCTATTATTAGGGTTTGCGTTATAACGAGACCCAATATGGAAATTCCCCAAAAGGAACTCTCGTCAAATGATGCCCCCCCCCCTCCCCTCCAAATGGGACTCCCGCCAAATTTTAACCACCTATAAAAAGATATGTTATATCATGAAACATGACAAGCATCAAACATTAAAAAACATAATCAAATGAAAAGATTAATACGTTTACACATAGAGTTTACGCCCGACGAAGACTACCATATGCTTCAGGCGGTGAAGGTTGCTAGCCGGGAGATGGGTGAAGATACTAGCGATGCTTTTTTTTATCGTGTCCTGTGTATGATATATTTCAACTACAGAAGTGATGGAACAGGAGATCTTGTTGTGCGCAACCGTGATGAAATCAGACGTCGGTACATTTCTGTCAAACCGCTCCAACGTTTGTTGTATTTGCCATTTAAAATTAAGCAAGAAGCGGCTACCGTCTGGACCATTACGGTGGTGGACTACATCACTACCGATATGGTAGCATATCTTGAGGATTGGATTGCGGAAAAGGAGGAGGGGAAACATTCTGAAGACAACATGGGATATGACTTTGACGATTGAGCATCCTAAATTATTCCCTTTTGTTTTGGGTCTTATGTTGTGTGTGTATTTCTAGCCTAACATTGGTTTGAGTGTTACTTTATTTTATGATTGAGTATTTAGTAGTGTAAATGAAAACTAAAAACTAAAATTGATAATAAAATAATCAAGAACAAGAAATTCAAGTAATAACAAAGACAAACGTACTACGACTGTAGTTAAAAGATAACCAAATCCAAAACATAAAATAGTAGTCATACAATACAAATTCAGTCACTCCATAACGCAATATCGGTGCGCCATAAGCGAACACTTATGCATATCTTGACGCATCTCCTCTACAGTCATCACGTCCACTCTAGAATATCCATCAATCACGTGATCACAAATGCCAAACAGTCGTGCCTCCAAAGTAAGCGCTCTAGGGGTATCTGGAACATGTACACCGGATTACTCGCACGTAGGATCAATGAGGGTGTACCATAGGTGGTCATGGATGCATACATCATATAAAGAGGACATGCTATGATGGTTGACAACGTACGACCGCCATGACCTCCATGTTTTCTCATCCAACAAATAACGCGTGTTCACACGCCTCCTCCTGTCTGCTGGTAAAACAGGGCGAAGCCCAGGTGGTATATCCTTAATATGACCAAGCTGACGGGCGACCCGCAATGGATAATACACCTCGACTATGTCAAACACCTTCATCGTATGGTCTATCTAGGCCATATCGCAGAAAGGGAAATGATCGCTTATCTCTCTATAAGGCATGAACCAGACCTACGCGATGACTTACATTCCGCTATGTCAGTGAGAACAG
Source organism: Limnanthes douglasii subsp. nivea (assembly GCA_036936605.1). Lineage (NCBI taxonomy): Eukaryota > Viridiplantae > Streptophyta > Magnoliopsida > Brassicales > Limnanthaceae > Limnanthes > Limnanthes douglasii. The sequence continues at coordinate 70,825,838 of JAUPFV010000003.1, forward strand.
TATGTGTCGGATGTTAATACGAGTCTTATCATCCGCGCGATACGGTGCAGGTACGTATCTGCACATAGTAGGCATCCAAGGCTCATACAGAGTGTTGAACGTCGTTAAGGAGTAGAAGTGATCGTATATCCGCGCCTCCATCATCGCAACAAAACCAACTATCCCTAAAGTGTTGTGCATGGACGACTTCTCTAGATGGTGATACATCTAAGCTAATATATGCTGCCACCAGTTATATCTAACAGATGACCTATACCCCGTTACGAACTGTAAATAATCTAAGGATATATTTTTCCCCGTTTTGTTCACCAAAACACAACACCCTAACATGTGGAGCAAATAACCCCTAGTGACACACTCTACCCTATCATCAGACATAGTGTTATCCGTCATATGGGGCTGCATGTACTGCTTGCGTAAAAACTGTAAGCACACAGATCTAGAACTACCACACCCCCTGTTGCTCGCTAACTCCGTCCTAAGATCATCAACTGGTATACCTAGTTCACTAGAAAACGACTGAATAACAAGATTATCACCTGTGACCGGAAGACCGGTGATAGTGTGGAAGTCGTCTAATGTCACGGTTATCTCTCCAAACAAGAAGTCGAAACTGTTGGTCTCCGAATGCCACCTCTTGATGAAGGGATCTACCAAGTGCACGTTTGTGCTCCAACGCTCCAAGACATCGACGAGGGGAGCGAAACAAGACATCATAACCTGCTCTCTCACCCTGCTCTGTCGGACAAGATCCCATGCACGATGGGTACCGTACATCGAGTAGCACCTCGACGGTCGACGAACCTACACAATATTTCAGTAAAATAAACATTACATAAAATATTGATCAGTATTCACTACACATTAAACAAATCACAATTTACGTCTCACATGAAGACGTTGTATGCCTCGTGTTGTCTATAGTCTGGATAAAGACCCGACACGTGGGGGTTAACCCTACGAAAATTTTGATCAAGACTCTCAAGCCCAAGGTCTACAGTAGACGTAGGAGTGGGGGTGTGAGGCCTACGCCTAACTGACCGTGATCGTGACAGCAAAACAAGCTCATGGTCCTCTGTATCACTATCTGATCCTGACTGGTGAAGTGGAGTATGTGTTTTGCGAGACATCCTGAAATTGAAAACAACGCATTGTTAGATTTATAAATGTAAGATGAGAACGACCAAGATAAATATCCAAGTCGAGCACGTTCCTAAAAAAATGCATGAAACAGCAAGAATTGCGAATGCCCAATTGGAAATTTTGTGGAAATTGCGAAGACCGAAATCAGAAGTTCGCCAAAATTGTGAATGTCGATTTCATAATTTTGGGGAAATTGCGAGTTCAGTCTTTGAAATTTCCCCAAAATTGCAAACTTTCCGTATTTGATCCAAAATCGCGAACGCCCAACGCCTGATTTTGGGCCCAACTCGAGATTTGCCCGAAATCGGGCGTTCGGCGTTCGTGAATCGCCCCAGACAGCAAGTCCCAAAAATTCAACACCCATGAACCCTAGATTTCTAAATACTCGACCAAAATCAAAAAAAAATATCATACCAAAACATAGATAATCAATAGACAAACACATATCTACAACTTATTTTTTTTTTAAACAACAAACCATAGATGAAAATTCGACTTTTGAGGCAGATGCAATAACTCTAAATATCACTAAAAATACGTAACTAAATTGCATAAAAACTACATGAATATGTATAAGATTCATATCTTAACGTTTTTGTAAGTTCGGATTTGAGAAATCTTGAGTTTTGTTTTGGCTGATTTTGAGAGGTTTTGGTGAAGAGAAGAGAGAAAAGAAGAACTTCGGCTGAAAATACAGGTTATATATTAAAGGTAATTTGGTCATTTTTCGGGTCTCATTATAGTTAAAATAGTTCTCATTATAAAAGGGTCTCATTATAACAAAATGGGGTCTCGAAATAGCCTTGCTCATAAAATATAGAGGGGTTAAAGACAAAAGGAAAAAATATGTATTGGGTGTAAGAAATACTTTACTGATTTCTTATCTAACTTACTGAACCACGAAGTTAAATCATCCTGTAATAATGCGGAAGATATACTTACAGGATGTAGACATTCTTTGATCTTCAGATTCCGAACTTGCAGCAGATGATCTTTGAATCATTTGCTAGATTATGATCTTCTAAGAGATGGCAACCAAAACCCAATGATTGATTCTGAAGGAAAAACCAATTTGTTTTTTAAAGGCCCTTTTTTTCTCTCTGTATTTAATGTCGTGTCTTTTAAGAATGAGGAACTCATTCTTGTATAGAACTGAAGTGAGAAAAACGGTTCTTCTCTTTTAACAGTTTGTAACTTTCAGACAGTTACTTAATGAAGACCGGTCCTTATTAAATTTTCACCCTTAGGGACCATAACCCGGTATTATTTTAATTTACAAAATAACCCTAAAACTTTACATTTTTCTTAAGTTGTTTATTTTCGAATCCAATCATTCACAGTATTTTGAATTAAACCTGGTATCTATACAATTACCTCCATGATACATATTTTATCTACTAGTCCGTTCTTTTCTTTATGATTACTTTTATTGGACTAATATTAACTATAGTTCGATACATCGATAAAACATGTGATGGTCCAACTTAATGGAGAAATTCCAACAATCTCCCACTTGGATCATCATATGCTACTATAGGATGCATCCACTTAATGAACGTTCTTAATTTCTATCGTCACATAGATAATCTTAACAACCCCTAAATGACCATTAACGACATAGGACTAAAGTCATCATCAATGCATTTCAAGCCACAAATAGATGCATCTGTAATCACGATATCGCAACAATTGACTACATGGATCTATCATGGTGCATAGCATAAGAATAATATGAAATGTAATCTTACATATCTATTCTTAACTAGTCCCACTTAATTGGAGGTCTAGTTACAGCAGAGTACAAATAATCAAAGATAAGAGCACACTGAAAACTTATATATATAAATATGTTTGCATTAATGACCTTAAGTTCGCAAATATCATAATACAAGCAAATTTAATAGCTTAATACAAACTCTCACTGAAACTAACAATCCTCTAAGTACACAACACCCATGTTAATAGTGTGTTCAATAAAAACTTTAGGTACTAATGCATTCGTAAGAGGATCTGCTAACATTGAGTTTGTCCCTATGTGCTCCACACTGATTTGACCACTCTGTACTCTCTCTTTAACAGACAGGAACTTGATATCTACATGTTTGGACTTAACCAAGCTCCTGTTACTGTTTGAATACTGAACTGTCGAGGTTATTGTCACAATATAATCTAAAGGGTCTTTCTATCCCCTCTACGATTCACAGTCCCGTGACAAAATTTCACAGCCAAAGCGCCTGATTGGATGCCTCGAAACAAGCAACTAATTCTGCAGCCATAGTGGAAGATGCAATGAGTGTTTGTTTAACACTTTTTCATGATATTGCACCTCCCGCTAAAAGGAATATAATGCTGAGGTTGAATGACGAGAATCCTCACATCCAGCGAAATCCGAGTCGGAATACCCTATGACCTCCAGTTTATCCGAATTCTTATATATTAACCTGTGATGTTTTGTTTGTTGCAAATATCAGAGAACTCTTTTGACTGCTTTCCAGTGTTACATCCCCGGATTGCTTACGTATCTCCCTAACACACCCACCACAAAAGCAATATCTGGTCGTGTACAAACTTGAGCATACATCAGACTTCCAACAGCTGAAGCATATGGAACCTTTTGCATTTCCTCAATCTCAAGTTTTTTCTTTGGGCATTGCTTAAGGCTAAAATTTTCACCTTTTGATATAGGGGTTTCCTTTCCTTTGTTGTTAGCCATCCCGTAACGTTGTAACATACTCTCAATATACGCTTTTTGTGATAAACTCAAAATTCCATGGGAACGATTCCTATGAATTTGAATTCCTAACACAAATGATGCATCACCAAGATCTTTCATATCGAATTTGTCCAAAAGAAATTTCTTTGTCATATGTAACAATTCCTTATCGTTCGTGGCCAATAATATGTCATCAACATACAGCACTAGAAATATGAATTTACTCCCACTGAACTTTTGATACACACAATCCTTCTCTGAATTTATCTCGAAACCAAATGAGACAATAACTTCAAGGAATTTGTGATACCACTGTCGAGACGCTTGCTTGAGACCATAAATAGATTTCTTTAGTTTGCATACCGTCGACTTTGGATCGCCGGAGACAAAGTTTTCAGGTTGTAACATATAGATCGTTTCCTCAATGTCTCCATTAAGAAAAATTGTCTTTACATCCATTTGTTGGAGCTCAATATCGAAGTGTGCAACTAATGCCATGATTGTCCGAAAAAAATCTTTCGAAGAAACTGGAGAGAAGGTTTCTTTAAAGTCAATCCCTTCACGTTGAGTAAAACCCTTAGCTACAAGTCGCGCTTTATACCTCTCCACATTACCCTTAGAATCCCATTTGGTTTTAAAAATCCATTTACAACCAATCGGCTTCTTTCCTTCAGGTAATGGAACAAGCTCTCATACCGCGTTATCTTGCATTGATTTAAACTCTTCTTTCAATGCTTTAATCCATAAGTGAGAATCAGAACTTTTCATGGCTTCACGAACACTTAAAGGATCGTTTTTTATTGAACCATAAAATTCTTCATGTTCTTGAAGATACACTATATAGTCTGAAGATATAGCGCTCTTTCTTTCTCTAGTAGATCTACGCAAAGGAATAATTTCTTCATTTTGCACTTGAACTTCTTGAGGAGGTAGAGTTTGTTCTTCTTGAACAACTTCATTTTGCTCCATTAGAATCACATCCATAGGAAGAAGATTAACATCATCTTGAGTATCTATATGTTCTAACGAATCTGAAGTGATGATTGGCCTTCTAATTACCATATCATCATCTCATACTATAGTATCATTGTTAGAACCTTTATGAATCTCTACTGATTCTTCCTCAAAATGAATGTTTGTTACCAAATTCTTCCCCCAAAACTCTATATCCTCAAAGAATCTCGTTGTACCCGTCTCAAATATATTCTTTGTGGAAGGATCATAAAACTTAAAACCCCTACTGTGCTCAGGATATCCGATGAAATAACTACTAACCGTTTTGGAGTCCAATTTCTTTTTATTCGGCCTATAAGGCTTCGCTTCAACTGGATATCCCCAAACATGTAAATGTTTTAAACTAGGTTTATGCCTAGTCCAAAGTTCATACGGTGTCTTAGTAGTTGCTTTCATCGGAACTCTATTAAGTAGGTAGGTCGCACATTTTATTGCTTCTCCCAGAGTGATATAGGTAATGTTGAATGACTAATCATACTTCTTACCATATCCTTCAATGTATGGTTTCGTCTCTCAGATACTCCATTCATGTTGGGGGAACCCGACATCGTATACTGAGGGACTATCCCACAGTCCTCTAGGAACTTTGTAAACGGTCTATGACGTTGTTCACCTGAATCATCATATCTCCTGTAGTATTCACCACCACGGTCCGATCTGATGCACTTAATGTATTTACCAAGTTGTTTTTCAACTTCGGTCTTAAAGACTTTGAACTTGTCAATGACCTCTGATTTTTCGTGATTGAGATATAGATACCCATATCGTGAAAAGTCGTCAATGAAAGATACAAAATATCGTTGGTTGTTCCATGATGCGGTAGGGAACGGACCGCAGATGTCTATATGTATCAAATCCAAGACTTCTTTCGCTCTGTATGCATCTAATCGTTTCACTTTGGTCTGTTTTCCTTTTATACATTCAACGCAAATGTTGAAGTCCGAAAAATCCAGTTCACTTAATAAACCTTCTGAAACAAGCTTTTCAATTCTATTTCTAGAAATGTGACCTAATCGCTTGTGCCAAAGTTTTGCTGATTTTTTCATTTTACAATTTAGCTTTCCAGGTACATCTACATTCATTATTTCTTTGTGATCCTTTATAGTATCCAATAAATACAAGTTATCATTTGCTATTAACTTTTCAGAACCAACAACATTACCATGTAAATAAAGACATAAACTTTCATTTCCAAAAAGACAAGAATAACTTAATTTGTCCAACAACGGAAAGGAAATTAGGTTCCTTCGAAAAGAAGGTACATGCAATACGTCTTCTAAATACAAAAAATGTCCACTCGTAAGCAACAAACGAAAATCACAAATAGAATGAACTAAACACAAACTGCCATCAGTTGTATAGATGGATGTTTCACCATCACTCAGGCTTTGGTTTCTTATCATACCCTGCAAAAAAATACAAACATGAGTTGTTGCTGCTGTATCAACCCACCAAGTATTTCTCGGAACTGAAACTAAATTGATCTGAGAACAGACCATAGAACTGAAAATACCTTTGGTTTTTATCATAGCCCTCCATTTTTCACATGCTTTCTTAAAATGCCCTGGTTTCTTACAATGGAAGCAACGCCCTTTACCAGACGTACCCTTATGCTTCTTTTGTCCCGAATCGGATGCATGTGCATTTGAACCTTCATACTTTCTCTTCATTCCCTTATCCACCCAAGCTTTCACCATTTGTACTTCTGGATGTTCTTGCTTCATATTTTCCTCCTCTTGCGCTGCCTGAGAGATGAGCTCGTTGAGAGTCAATTTCTTGCGCTGACAGTTATAAGAAGTTTCGAAGTTCTTATACTGAATAAGGAAAGAGTGAAAAGCAAAGCTTATCACAACATCTTTCGGAAGGTCAATCTTAAGTGCTTTCAATTTGGAAGCGATGTTTGACATTTCCAAGATGTGCTCACGAACAGTCCCTTTGCCGCGATATTTCATAGAGGCTAGCTTAATAAGTAGCGTCTTAATCTCTACTTTATCATTCTTGGCAAAACATTTCGCTACCTCTTCGAGAAACATTTTCGCATTGGTGATCTCAGGTGGAACTGCACCTCGGTATGCTAATGGAATTTCTTGTTTCATGATCCTTAGACTTATCATGTTCGACTTTTCCCACGCCTCTGACTCTTTCTTCTCCGTAGGAGAACTGTCATCAGTCAGAGGTTTAGGTTCATCGACCCTTAATGCTAAGTCGTAATCATGGCACATCAAGTGCAGCAACATATCTTCTTTCCACAGCTCAAAGTTGCTCCCATTAAGTATGGGTGCATTTTTGCCTTCCGGGTTATAGAGATACGAATTTGCTAACAGAACAAACAACAAACAATAAATAGCCAAAAACATCACTTAACATATAATCTCCACAGTATTTAACAAATAAACATAGTATAATAAAACATACTCTTACAACATCAATAAGATACATTTGGGCAAGCATATTAATTTGTATATGTATGAGTTTGAGCATAATTAATGTTGATCCTACTAATTGACTTAAGTAAGAAAATCTTCCTTTGGGCCGATTTTCCTAGTTCAATTTTCTTAATGACCAATTCACAAATAACTAGCTCGTGTCTAAGATTAACTATGCCAAACCTTAAACTTCCTTTGGGCCGATTAAAATTTGCATACTTGTCAATTATAGACTTGTCAAAACTCTAAAACAATTAATTCACCAATAGGGATCACTTTGGCGATATATTGGATCATTAATTATTTATCCAAGTTCGAACAACTTAAGACATATTAATTATTTCGAAAAATATTATACGACTACCGATTCACTTAATGTCCAAACTATTTTCGTAGTCTATATCTAAATTTAATAAAATTAAAATTAGACCTTAAACTTATTATATTATAATATATATCTGTAACTATATACGATAATATAATTCTTAATAAATATATATATATATATATATATATATTATAATATAATTCTTATTTATACATGTCTAATTTAAACGGCCTGTAGTTGCCTACCTTAATACAAAAAATGTGTGTCGTAACTTCCGCATTATATATTTATATATGTCGTTATTAATTTTACCTCTTAACTGTTTGTGCATCCTTAACGAACGACTAATGCACGTACAGAACACCTGTTTTTTAGGCTAACAGTTACCTTCTTTTTTTTCTTTTCTTTTTTAATTTCAATATTACATTAAACTTAATAAGTCACGTCTTTTCTGGTCTCTTCTGGATCTGGACCGGAATGCTATCTCGGACTGGACAGCTTCTCTTTTACCAGTAACATAGAGTTCAATAGCGAGACGCTTTCCTCAACCAAAGCACCTTTTTAACAGACATTTCATACGTACAGTACACGTACTTTTTAGCTTTTTTTAAATTTTATAATTATATTAAACTTAATAAGTTACGTCTCACACGTACAGCACAAGTATTTTTTAGCTTTTTTTTAATTTTATAATTATATTAAATTTAATAGGGCACGTATTTTTACATTAATATTAATAACAGTTATTCATTCAACCTAATAACTGCATATGGCACGTCTTCAAGATCAGTTTAACTGTATAACTGCTTCAAAATTAACTAAGGTCGGAAATGCAAATATCGTAAATGGTGGTGTACTAAAACACGGCTTAAACATAAAAATCTCTCACATGTAACGCGTCAAGCTATAATGGTAAGAGAAATATACTTTTTTATCCATTAGAACGGAAATATATACTATAATATATTCTTGACTCACGAAAGTATCTTAACCTATTTAACTTTTGCCGTGTACCTAGTATCTTCACTCGGGCGCATAATTCCGTGAATAATTATATATAACAGAATACCATTAAATTCCATAAGCAATTCGTGGTATTACACCAAAATATATGCGAATGGTAATGGTCAATTCTTTAATTTCCATTCAAAATCATAAATTTTGTGCCTTCAATTAATTTAAAAAGACATTTTATTCCCTTTAAATTTTAAAACTCAAAAATTTACGCATACTTTTATTTCCCTTTTAAATTCATAATCTAATAACTAAGAATTTAACTTCATGGTGGCTCTGATACCACTTGTAAGAAATACTTTACTGATTTTTTGTCTAACTTATTGAACCACGAAGTTAAATCATCATGTAATAATGCGGAAGAAATACTTACATGATGTAGACATTCTTTGATCTTCAGATTCCAAACCTGCAGCAGATGATCTTTGAATCCTTTGCTAGATTATGATCTTCTAAGAGATGGCAACCAAAACCCAATGATTGATTCTGAAGGAAAAACCAATTTGTTTTTCTTAAAGACCCTTTTTTTCTTTCTGTATTTAATGTCGTGTCTTTTAAGAATGAGGAACTCATTCTTATATAGAACTGAAGTGAGAAAACGGTTCTTCTCTTTTAACCGTCTGTAACTTCCAGACAGTTACTTAATGAAGACCAGTCCTTATTAAATTGTCACCCTTAGGGACCATAACCCGATATTATTTTGTTTTACAAAATAACCCCAAAAATTTACGTTTTGCTTAAGTTGTTTATTTCCGAGTCAAATCCTTCACAGTATTCGGAATTAAACCTGGTATATATACAATTACCTCCATGATACATATTTTATCTACTAGTCCGTTCTTTTCTTTATGATTATTTTTATTGGACTAATATTAACGACATTTCGATACATCGATAAAACATGTGACGGTCCAACTTAATGGAGAAATTCCAACATTGGAGGTTAAAAGCAAAAGGAAAAAATATGTATTGGGAGTTAGAGACCCAATATATCCCCATAATTCATTGAAAATTTAGTTGTAACTGCACAACCCAGGTATAAGCACAACTATACCACTTTGGTGTAAATGAAATTCAGGGTAAAAAAGAAGATGAGAAGCAATTTCAAAATGAAAATAGCTATAGGTAATTGATACTCCCGTTCTGGTTTAAGAGCCGTTTAAAAAGAAGTTCAATATTCTCGTATAAGTGCCATTTAAGTGCCGTTCTCTTATATAAATGTGTCTTTAATATGTGCTGACCAATTAAATTAAAAAATATTATTAAATATAGTAATTTTTAATGGATAAATCAATCAAATTCTTTTAAGTTTTGCTTTTTACAATAAAGAGGAGTTAAGTTATGATTGAGTTTATTAATATATGTGTTTATTCCTTAAACGATACTCATAAAGGTACATAGTAATAGTACTTATATACAAAAGACCTTTAAGAGTAGGGCGTAGATTTAGAATTAATAGAGAGACATTAGAAAGGTAGAATAAAGGCTCAATAAATTAGGTTGTGAAAATGAGTAATTTGAAATTGTGTATATGATTTGTGGGTTTAGGTTTTAGGTAGTAAGTTGGGCTCTTGGTAAATTGATAGTCAGTAAGTTAGAGTATTGGGTAAATTAATGGATAGTAAATTGGATTAGGGATAGTAGTTGGATTATGAGTTTATAGTTTAACCCCAATCTAGTTTGATTGAATAGTGAAAAATTTAGTGAATCCTAATATGACAAAGTCCAGTAAAATAATATATAAAATAAAATAAAAATGGGTGGTGTTCAAATTTATAAAACCTAATTATTTTCCTTTTATTTTAAATTTGTTAATCTTAGGTTGTAATTGTATTCTTAATTTGGATATTTTACTCATAAATATCACGTATGAATCTATAATGCTAGATCCTAATTATTTTTTAGTTAAAGTAGTTAAACTATGATTCACTTACTACCTTTGTATTCATATATCTTTTAGAAAGATTTATTTAAATCTTTTATTTATCATTTAAGACCCATCTATTTTTTATAATACCCAAAATTCTTTATTGTCATGGAATACATATCTTGTATCAAAAAGATAAAAAAATAACGTACAGTCAATTCTTTCAAAAAAATCTCACAAAAAACACCAAATTTTACTCTTCTAATTTTTTTTCTTAAAATTAGTTTCTATCAACATTGTCGGGGCCTCTCGCACTAAAGTGAGAACCATATGAATCATACCGCCAGACTAAAAAAGAATATTTAAACGATCACCAATAAATGTATGGGGAAAGAAATAATTGAATCCGAAATAGGTGTATGTATATACATAATCAAAACTGAAACTTAACTTATCTAAAGTTAAATCCTCGTGGTAAATATTATAGAAATTATAGTGTGTCATTTAGTCTAAGAAGTAGTTTATCTATTTGCTCAGATTTTTCAATTGCTTTTACTTCTTGCCTTGTTTACTCTGTAATCACTTGTTAAATTTTGTTATTCATCTTTAGGAAAAGATTAATGGTTTTGGTGATGCTTGATAGTGGATTTGTTTTGTTTCTTCACTGAAAATGTATGTGCTAATCTAACCAAAAATGAAAGTAAAGAATATGTAGCCCTTTTTTTAGTGAGAAACGTTTAATTTTATATTTCTATCTAAATTTGTTACATATGTATCCGCAGAACACTACACTTCAAAACTATTACACATATCATGGACCACCATCGCGAACCCTTTTGAGAAACACATGGCTCTGATTAAATTCTTATTACACAATTTGGGTCAAAATTACGACCCGAATCGCATTCTTTTTTCTATTTTGCAGATCTGAGGCATACCAGTATCATCAAAACTCTTCGATTCGGGCCAAACTCCGACGTTCTGGTGATATGAAGTGAGTAAACGGCTTCTTCATACACACGGAGAACAGGGTCAGATCGAAATAACTCTTCGACTTGTAGCCTTTAATTCTAAAGTTTTACTTGTTTTTAGTGTTTTGTTTGTGTTTCTGAAAATGTAGTTTGAGAAAGGTTTTACAGTGTAAACAAAGAAGACGATTGTAACAAAGAAGATGAAATTTTTGCTAGTATGGTAGATGCTAAACCAGACCATCTATGATAGATGCTAAACCAGGCCAACTATGGTAAATGCTAAACCAAGGCAACTATGATAGATGTTAAACCATGCCAACTATGATAAATGATAAACCATGACAACTATCATGGATGCTAAACCAAAACCAGGCCAACTATGATAGATGATAAACCATGCCAACTATGATAGATGCGAAACCAGGCCAACTATGATAGATGCTGAACAAGTCCAACGATGATAGATGTTAAACCATACCAGCTATAATAGATGTGAAACCATACCAACTATGATAGATAATAAACAATGCCAACTATGATAGAGGTTAAACCATGCCAACTATAATAGATGTTAAACTATACTAACTATGATAGATGTGAAACCATATCAACTATGATAGATTTTAAATTAGACCAACTATAATATATATGCAAAAACATGCCAACTATGATATATGAAATACCATGCCAACTATGATATATGTGAAACCATAAAATGAGAAATCAATATAAAAATATAATTTTAAAAAAAATAAAACATATCATGAATGTATCTAGTGTTGTTGTCTTAAAAAACAAAATCAATGGTATTTTCATATTTTTTCCGAGTTACGATTTCTTGGATACGAACCTTTGAAATTTTAAATTAAAAAAATAAAGGAAAGAGAATGTGTACATGTGTTTGATGATTTTATATAGAATGGTAATTTAGGTACATAATTTGTTTATTTTGTTAGGTCTTAATTAGTAATAAGTTTGTAGAATGGATCTTGATTAATACCACTCCCTCTAATTAATTTATAAGTTTAAATTTAACATCTTAATATGAAAATATCTTTAGTTACTTCATTTTCGATATAAAAAGTAAAACATCCATTACAACCTTCTTTTGGATGCTACTGTAACCTAATTTATATTGACGCATTTATCTACTTTGACCTTCGTCACATTGTTTAGGGTTTTTAATCATCGTTAAATTTTCCCTGACTCGTAAAATTTTGTATTTTTAGTGTTGTTTATTAAACCCACTTTCTCTAGTTAGTTAAGGTTTTTAACATTCCAATTTTGGTATTTTTTTTTCCAATTGTTGCATAATTTTTTCGTTTTTTTTATTTAGTCTACTTTCTTTTCGAGTCTATTTTTTATTGAGTTCATTCTTATTGAGTCCACCTAATGTATATTGCAAGTCCAAAGGCATATGTAGCACTCGACTCCAACCTGTATATGCAATACCAAATTCTATTTTTTAAGTTGCCTCATATGAATTCATCGATATTATATTTTTGTTTTTTTAATATATATCCTACTAAGTAAAAATAAGTTATCAACAAAATTTGTTCAGATATAGAATAAAAAATTACTAGTTTCAGAGACGATAATATTATAAATAATAGGTAAAGTAAGATCATTATAGTTATAGCTATACGGATTGAAATGCATCTCAAGAATGATGACGTTTTCAAGTTTACATAAAATGAAATTGATGCTTGTTCTATATTTGGTTGACCCTGATTTGGAGTTTATCGAGTGGCCTCTATTTTTGCTTACAAACAAGGTAATTTTATTTATGATTAGTTATTTATATTTTCTTTCTTTTACTTACCGTGAATTTTTTCCTTAGATCCTAATAGCATTAGACATGGCATAAGATAGCAACAGAAAAAACCTTAAACTCGAAAAGAGGTTGGACACTGAAAACTATATGCATTATATAGTTGGAGAGTGTTATGCTATTTTTAAAATTATTATGAACTTATTGATTCCTGGTGAACGTTAAATATGTAAGTTGAAAAAATATTTAACAAATCTACGTGAGCTCTTCTTATGGTTATTGTATATACATGGTCGTCAATTATATTTTAAGTAAAATCGATGAATATATACAAAAGAAAATGCTGATAACTGAACTGAACATGAGCAATTTCCCTGACTTTTATGATTAGTTTGTGCAACTAATTGAGTAATTCATAAGTTTCATTTTCCAAAATGTGTAATTAAAGAAAATTATCTTTCTTAACGAATAAATATTGATTTATATAGTTGGAAAACAATGAGGAAAATGTTAAATTTTTTATTCTCTTGCTCAACGTGATAGAGATGGTCAGCATAGATATATTGGATGAGGAACTACCAAAATAAACCATGTGATATCCACTATATGTTCTTGTGTTCCTTATATTGCATACTGACTAGTTTTCTTTTTTTTAGTTTGATATGAATTAAACCATTATGGATCATACGCAAAAGATGAGGGAATAAAATATTTTGATTATTAGCATCAATTATTTAGTCAACATCAATTTCCATATACCCGAAAAACTCAAGCTTGGATAGAAAAATTTAATTTATTTCATAAACAAAATCAAGAATTTGGGTTTTTTATGCACTTCGTGTTTAAATTATAATTTGTTGACTCTTTTCCTCACATAAAAAGACTTCATTTATTTTTTAATGTCAAGGAATCTATTTTGGATGTGTCATTTAATATAGAAGCTCATACGCAAATTTATTTCTTCTCAAACTAATTATTTATGGTTATGCATTTTGCTATAAAAATCCTGAATATGTTTTTATTCTTGTGAGCACTCCTCAATTTGCATGTTTTCATATTAAACTATTATGCATAATATCTTGTTAATCTGCTTTTATTTTCATTAAACTCATATATTATTTTGGTTGGTGATATTAGAATCTGACTCGTTATTAATATTTATTCATGAAGTTTAGTTACAATAAATTTACTATATAATTAAAAAATATTTTTTTGACATTTGATACTAGTATGTATTGATTCCAAACGGGTTTTTTTTAGGTTCTTAACTCTAGTAGTAAGGAAGACCTCATATTTAGATAAGATAGAAAAATTTTGTTTATGGATTCATATCGGGGTCAACATTGACCAAAACTATTCTTTATCTCTCGATTCGGTCTTTGATGATATTACTAGGTATTTTTTGTTATTTTTTTGTGTGGGTCACAATATATTATTGTAAGGCTTTGGAGCTTCATGCCTTTTTTGGTATGACAAAGAATGAAGGTACTTGACACGTTTTAAATATTTTCATGTCATCTTTTATACAATAAGAACGAAAAAAATAATATTAGAATTATATGTTTTTATCTTAGTATAGATTTAATGAAACGTTACATGACTATTATACCTTTCTGAATTTTTAGATTTCGTGGTTTCTTTCATGTATGTGTAGTTTATAATCTGATCCCCTAATAAATTAATGTATATTTTGAACTTTTAGCATATGATAAATCTTAACATTATACTAAACTAATAATGGTCAAAATGGTCTACTTTATATAAATTTAACCACTCATGTTAGTTTTTGGCACATAATAGATATCAACTACCATAAGCATATATAAAATCAGGAAATGATGTCAAATTGGTTGAGTTATGCAGTTCTTGCATAGATCATAAACTTTCAATACTAATTCGTTTCTTCATTTATCTATATCGCACTATCGAAACCCTAAAGAATATAGTCTCATGGCCAATATTTGTGCCCCTATTACTAGTTTTTTATGTTATATATATAGAGAGAGTTTTTCATATATAATATACACTTTTGATGTTGTCGCTTTTAAGCTCTAATGTAGTTAATCCCACAATGTTCTTAAAATCAACATCAGTTACAACTACATTATGTTAATATTTACTTTAAACCATGTCATGAGAATAAGCATGTATCGTCAAGGCATGAAAAAAAACTTACGGATTTACTTGCTCTTCATTATTACTAAAGATATATTTTACACTATTTCCTCTATAATTCACAATGGGCATATTGAATTCACGGGCCAACGTATATAATACTTGGAAATGTTTTGATTATTGATAACTTTGAAAGTTCTTAGTTCATTTAGTTACCATTGTAACTACTTGGTAAATGAGAAGTATGGCTGAGATCGAGGAATAGGTTCATCTTCATATGAACCCTCCAGAGCTGACGGGAAACAGAGTCACCTAGAGCTGATTGTCCATCATAAAATCCTGATTGCATTCCTTGAAACATATATGACCTTGATTCATCAAACTCAAAGACACTGGTATATGGGCTTTTTTAGGGTTTGGCAGGCTTCTGAAACCATTATGCAGATAAATAGAATGTTTACGAGCACGGTGTCAATAGCTATCTAATATGAAGTTTACTTATGTTGTTCCGCCTTAGCTAATAGGTTGACGGATATAGTCGGTGTTACTATTGCATTTATTTTATCTATTTTCTAAATTTTACATTGTTTCTTAAATCTTTTAATGTATTTGACATTGCAAACTCTACTGAACTTCTAACTATGTTTGTAACTATTGTTCAAAAATTAGATTAATAGGAACAAGAATAATAGGAATAATAATAACAGAAATAATATTAGTAATAAAATGACTAATAGAAATATGAATCATAGTAACATAAATAATAATAACACGAATAATTTGTAACATGAATAATAATAACAACAACTAGTAACATATATGTTTTTTAGCTAAAAATCATCACTAGTCTTTTATGTTTTGCGTTTGTATCAAACTAAATTTTTTGGTTCACTTTTGTCTTTCAATTTCTCACGCTTTAAAACTTTGCATGTTTAGTCACTACGCAAGTGCAATTGCTTAGAAGCCGCCATGTAGTAGCTAAAACATTAGATATTTTGTTTTACAATTATCCCTCAAACACTTTTTCAATAAATACTCATAAATACCACATCATGAGTCACCTAGACAATTACATTTACTCTAAATTTTAACTATTTACCTCTTACATTTAAAACTTACTTCCTAATAAGGTGAGCCGGACTTTAATTTAATTATAAACCAACATCTCATCCATATATAAAACTTAGTCCAAACCATTTCAATCGTGATCCAAAACCCTTATATTTTAACTAATCAAATAAAATTATCACTAAATATTTGATATTTTATTTTGTTTTATATTAATTTCATTAAAAATTACATTTCTTTAAACAAATTTCTTCCAATTGAAATTTGATTTTTTTATAAACAATCAATTTCAATCCATAACATATTTCAAACAAAGCAACTCGGTATGCTCGACGAACCTCAGTCAGAACCATCGATACCACAAAAGCATGGCTCAAATCAATGTCTATCACATCATCCGCGACCCGAGAGACTCTTTAATTGAAAACTTTGGCTCGCCAGTAGTCGATCACCAGGTCACGATACCATAACAAGAAGATGATAGCCTACATAACACGAACACCTGATTCGGCTCTAACTTGTATCCATTTCATTTTTCTAGTTTTTATGTTCCAAATTCTGCTTATAGAGTTTTTTAGTTACAATTAGCTCTACAAGAAATTATAGTTTTTGAAAAAAAGAAAAAATGATTTCCTATTTTGATAGGGAAATTTTATTTTGTATCTTTCTTGTATTTTTTCTTCATCTAAGAAGTCATATTGTATATCATGATTCATTATCTGATGGAAGAATATTATGCACCTTAAAATGTATTACCTAATTGAACTTAGATGGACCTTTATTAACTTAGGAAATTAATACACTTAACACACTTTTGTTTTTTCACAATATTTATGACCTTTGGAATTATTGGACGACCGAATAAGTCATAAATATTTTGGAAAAATCGCAAAACAAATGGTTTGCATGAAATAACTACGAAAGTATCTCTCAACAAATTTATTTTTTGTGAAATTACTTGTGTCTCAAATAAGAGAGTTGGATGTTAAATTGAGGTTTAACGAGGTGGAGTTCTTAATAAAATTAGTATAAAAAAAATATAAACTCGTGGTTAAAAAATAAATTTTAATGGTAAAAAATAAATGGTTAAAATTTGGGATAAACATAATTGTCTAGGTGGCGGCTAATATGGCGATTAAAGAATATTATTGAAAAAGTGTTGGTGACCAAATATGAAACAAAAATCTAAAATGTTAGTCACTATATTTTTTTTGGTGAAAAGTTAGTCACTATATGACAGCTTCTAAACAATCGTACGTGCCGAGACTAAACATATAAAATTTTAAAACGTAAAGGATATTAAAATATATTAAAAAAACAATTATAAAATACAAAACTATTTATAATTTTTAACGGATTCATTATCTTAGTTAATTATTTTATATATATATAAATAATGTATAATATAAAAATAACTACATAATATTCTCCCATATTCAAACCTTCGCATTCCTATATCAATTGGAAAACAATATAGGCTATCTTTTCAGACACATATTTAATATTTAATTATGTGAAATTGGATTATATTTGTTAATATATTTTATTTTATTTTACTATTAAATGTATAACGTAAATTCTGTACCTGCAGGATAATATAAAATTTAATAATTATAGAATATAAAATTTGATTATTTGTCCATATAGGTATATAGTTGATAGTATAAAAACAAAAACAATTGTCTCACCGCCGTTGTTGTACTTTCGAAAGTTATAAAAAATAGTTTTTACGTCAAAATATCATAAAACACAACATTTCAAATTTATTCATCCATTTTATTTCATTTTGTATGTAATCATTTTATTTTATAATGATTTATTTTATTGAAGTTTCTCCTAATAGCGATTTTATATTTTTTGGAGTTGATTATTCTTTTTTTCAGAACACATATCCACATTATATTTGGAGTCGGAGAAGAAACCAAAATTGGAGAAGAAAGTGTATGAATTTGATATAATAAAATATTAAGCACAAATATTATAAATATGTAATATTGAAAGTGCTTTGTGTAATAAGTAATACTTGTGCTAATGCTTAGTAAAATAATATGGTGTAAAGTCGCTTTGTGTAATAAATAATACTTGTGGTAAGGTTTAGTAAAATAATATGGTGTAAAGTATCACGAGAGAATAGGTAAATATGTAAATCATTGTCCACCATGTGTACTATATAAAACATCATCTTTTTTTGGTAAAAAGGCAATCATTAATTAATAATTACATCATTATTTTAATTGTTTTTCCCTCTCTACTTATCTTGTTTCCCTTTCTAAAATACTCTCCTACGAACACTGTAATGGATACATAAATATTATGAGAGTTAGAATCTGGCATAAAGAATCGTGTGGCCGGACTCATCTAGAGATCTCCTGATTGAGGAATAAATATTGAATAAAAGACACGATAATGATCGATATGCCGATGAGCTACTAGAAGAATTTGTTTTAGTAGCTCGTCGGAAAGAACTTCTGAAAGACATTAAAAGATCGAATGTTGAGAAGAAAACAATGCCGAGTTCACGTAGGCTTAAGCCAGAGATCTGAAGAGAACAAATAACTGAGAAATATCATATGGAATATGCTCCTCAGATCGATGAAAGGCATCGAAAACAAAATTGTTACTCTTTTAAGAAAAGAGTGAAATCTAGACGTTGTTATGAGTCAATAAAATCAAGCAAGTATTTGTCATATAGTTTGGATTAATCATTTCATCCGAAGAATGATAATCGAGGTCCTAAAAAATATAAGGAAAAAAATTCGAACTGGCAAAGAGATGGTCCTCGGAAACTTTATAGAGTTAGAAGTTAGAAGAAAGAAAAGAGTGAATAAGATAAAAAAAATGTGAGTCCAAAGAGGAATAAAGGGTTGTGAATATAGCTAGACGGGAACAAGCAGCTCCACATAGGCAGATCCTTTTAAGAAGTTGTAATTTTGAATACCGTGTGAGCATACTGATATAGAAATGAGTTTTTAGGAATTAATTTGTAAACAATGTAAATTCAGGGACTTGATTGTAATTAGTGTAAGTTTTGTCTTTAATTTGTGAATGATGTAAGTTTTACGAATCTATTGTGACTTTACATAATTTGTAAGGACTAAATAGCAATTAATCCATTTTTGTAACAGATTTAGTTATTCAACTAAGTCTTGGCTCCTCTATATAAAGGACCAGACCGATCTAATAAAGAGGTTGAACACTTTTTACTTAAAACTCATTTGTACTTGTGTTTTCTCTCTCTAAAAACTCTTAAGCACTTTCTCTCTCTAGAATTTCTCTCTAGCAATTTACCTTAGCAAATCAAAACCTTATCAAATTGGCGACTCCACTGGAGACTGAGCAAGAAAAATTAGTAGCCTATTTTGTTCGAAAGTGGTACTATTCAGTAGTATTATTTGACTAAAATTCATAAGATGAATCTTGAAAATAATAATCCTACGCTTCAATCAGCGATAGAAACGCTAAGAGATGATTTGCAAAAGAATGGGACTGATGGGAATAGAACTGATGGATCGTCTCCGGTCCAAGTTCGATCTGATGTTGAGACATAAATGAATCAACTTCTTGATAAAATTAATGCTTTGAATGAAAAATATGAGCGAATGGAGCAAGAAATACTTTCTGCTAGAATTAGATCTGAGGTCAGGTAAGAATTGGAGAAAATCGATGTCAGATCGATCTTTCAATGACAGACATGCTAAGTCCGAACATAAAAAAAGCACGATTTATGTCTCCTAAAAAGAGATATTCGTCTCGAAAGGAGAAAAAAGATAAGCAAAAATTGTTTACCTCTAGTGATGAGGAAATAGAAAGCTCAGCTTCAGGATTTAAAAGGCATAGAGGTTCTTCGAAAGGGGAATCAGAAAGATATTATTCGAGGAGGTATAAAAAGGAGAGCAAGTCTAAGAATGCTCCTCGATCAACTTGGCATAAAGGAAATCAATCTAATCAATATGCTGAAACCGACAGGAATTTGTATGTTACAATGGGGACCAATGATCAATTTGTTCAAGGCGTTGATTGGAAGAACTCTCCATTAACAGATGAAATTCACACTATGACGCTTCCGAAGTGTTTTGATATTTTGAAGGTTGAAAAGTTTGATGGGATGCAACATCCAGATGATCACATCGAATAGTTCAAAAATTATATGATGAATTTCGAGGACGGCGGCCGGCTTGTGTATCGTGCTTTTTCTCAAACTTTTAAAGGGACAGCTCTCAAATGGTACAACAGGATTCCGAGGGGGTCCATTTCAAATTTCAGGGATTTTTATACAGCTTTCCGAAGGCAGTTTGTTGGAAGCAAGAAGATGAGAGGTAATGGTGATACAATTATCCAGTGCAAGCAGGCACCAGGAGAGAAATTGAAAGATTATACTAAGAGATTTGTATTAACCAAAGCAAGTTTAGATAACTGTGAAGAAAATATGGCGATGGCCGCTTTCCGCCAGGGTTTGTTGCCAGGAGATCTGGCTAATGAGACGACAAAGAGAAGGGATTTGACTTTTGGAGCGTTGATGGCTCAATTCGATGATCAAATTAAGGTTGAAGAGTCTAGCATAGTCCGAGGTGCACCAGTTAATACTTTGAAGAATTCGGGACAGGCAGCCAATAATCAGGGGTAGCCTTTGAATGGAAATAATAACGGTAATGGGAATAATCAGCAGTCGAGGCAGAAGAACAGTAATTTGCCTCCTCGGAGTGGTGGATATTCGAACCACACTCCATCCAAAAATTACAACAGGCCTAGGCCGAATACTTGGGTTAGGCCAGAGTACTATGCTGATTTGACAGAGAGTGTTTCTGTTATTTGGGATAAAACTAAGAATTCTGTGAACTTTAGAAAACCAGCTCATATCAGCAGACCGAGGGAAGAAAGGAATAATAAATTTTGTAGGTATCATGATCTTATTGCGCATGATACAAATGATTGTATTGATTTGAAAAAAGAAATCCAATATTTGATTGAGAATGGGAAGCTTTTAACTTATGTGAATTCACATGGAAGTGCATCGAAGAATAACGGTGCATCAACTTCGAAGGCTGCGCAGCCAGCTGAGAATTTGATGGTTATGGATTCACAGGTTGAGTCATTTGATGCTTCTTATGAATATGTTGAGAAGGATCCAAACAGGTTGCTTCTGATGGAAGTCGAGGAGCCTGTTGAGGTTGTTTCTATAGAAAAGGGACATGTTCGGGAATTGTGAAAGTTTTTCGAATCGTTAGCAATATTTTGGGGCGATTCAATGACTAGAAATTCAGACAGCTCAAGGAAATGGCATGTTATCAACTTGACAACTCAAATTGAAGGGAGAATGTCAACGCATTTATATGGAAAGAAAGACATTCCCTTCATTCTGTTTGATGAAGATGATTTGAGAGGGATTGCAGGACCACATGAGGATGTTTTGGTGATTGGAGCTGAGGTGGCTGGTGTCGAAATTCGACGTGTGTTTATTGATACTGGCAGTTCTACCAATGTTCTTTTTAAGTCCACCTATGATAGGATGACAAACCCTCCTCGGATTACTCAATCAGATCGTACAATTATTGGATTTACGAGTGTAACAGCTCGTGTTGTTGGGGAATTCGAGGGAGGAGTTAGTTTGGGGAAAGGACCATTCAAGAAGAAGGTTCAAGTACTTTTGTGATGGTGGACTGTTCCACAAGTTATAATGCTATTTTTGGAAGATCATGGCTTACAAGAATGTATGGGGTGGTATCAACAGTCCATCAATGTTTTAAGTACGTGGTTGGATACAGAGTTGGAGTGGTTCAGGGCGATCAAAAGGTTGCCAGAGAATGCTATGCCACTACGCTTCGGGTCCGAGGATCCAGGAGTGGAGATTTGATACAAGAATAGCAGTTAGAATGGGTTCCTTCGGAATTGGAAGAAAGGGTTGACGATCCGAAGGAAACTCCGAGGTGTTTAACAATGAGTGAAGAAATAGAGGAGTTTACTTTTTCAGAAGGAAAAGTGCTTCAGATTTGAACTTTATTGACCCATAATTTGCGTCAACAACTGCTTAATTTTTTGTCTCAGAATTTAAACGTATTCGCTTGGAAGACAGAAGATGTAACAAGAGTATCTATCGAAGTAATCCAACATAGCTTGGCCATAGATCCGAAAGTTAAGCCAGTGATTCAAAAAAGAAGAGCATTTTCATCGGAATTGTTGCAGAAGTGGATATGTTGTCTAAAGTCGGACACATAAGGGAATCTCAATATCTTTTGTGGACTGCGAATCCGGTAGTGGTTAAAAAGAAGAATGGGAAATGGAGGATGTGTGTGGATTTTACAGATTTAAATAGAGCTTGCCCCAAAGATCTGTTTCCAGTTCCTCGAATTGACCAGTTGATTGATTCCATTTCATGCAATAAAATTTTGACTTTTATGTATGCTTTCGCAGGGTATAATCAGATCCAGATGGATCTGAATGATCAAGAATGCACGACTTTTATAACTGATAGAGGTCTCTATTGTTATAGGGTGATGCCCTTTGGATTGAAGAATGTTGGGGCTACTTATCAGAGATTAATGAACAAAGCTTTTGCTACACAGATCGGAAGAAATATGGAGGTATATATAGACGATATGGTAGTGAAAAGTTCAAAGGATGAAGTGCATCTTGATGATCTAGAAGAAGCTTTTGTGAATCTAAGAGCAATCAGGTTGAAGCTAAATCCGGAGAAATGTACCTTCGGAGTTTGATCGGGGAAGTTTTTGGGTTTTATTATTAGCGAAAAAGGAATAGAAGCCGACCCAGAACAATTAAAGGCTTTGATAACGATGAATTCACCTCGATCAGTTAAAGAAGTGCAAATATTGACAGGAAGGTTAGCAGCACTTAATCGATTTATTTCACGATTTTCTGATAAATAATTTCCTTTCTATCAAGTGTTGCGAGGACATAACAGGTTCGAATGGACGTCGGAATGTGAAGCAGCGTTCACAAGCATTAAAAATTTGTTGTCATCACCAGAAATATTAAGAAAGCCTCGAAATGGGGAGAAATTATTCTTGTACATCGTCGTATCGGACTTTGCACTCAAGGCAGTCTTAATTAGTAAAGATTCAGAAATTCCGAAGCCGGTGTATTACGTTAGTATAAGTCTGGTGGCAGCAGAAAAAAGGTATATGAAGTTGGAGAAGCTGGTTTTAGCATTGGTGATTGCTGCTAGGAAGATGCGTCCATATTTTCAAGCTTATACTATAGAAATCCGAACTTCATTCCCCTTAAAAAATGTATTGCAACGACCTGATATTTTGGGGAGGATGACCAAATGGTTAGTGGAGTTGGGAGACTATGATATTTTATTTACACCTCGAACAGCAATCAAGGCACATGCATTGGCTGACTTTTTTGTTGATTTCCACTCAAGTAGATCGGATGAGGAAGAAAGCACAAAATCTTTGCCTATAGATTCAAGGTGGGTTGTTCGAACAGATTGAGGGTCCAATATTTCAGGATGTAGTGCAGGAGTTCAATTGATAGCTCTGACGGGGGAAACAATGGTCCAATCAATTAAATTCAGTTTTCATGCTTTAAACAATGAAGCTGAGTACGAAGCTTCTTTGGCAGGTTTGAGATTGGCAAAAATTTGTGGGACGACTTCAGTACGTTTGGAAACGGATTCTCAATTATTGGCAAATCAAGTATCTGGGTTTTCTGAAGCAAGGAAGGATCGTTTGATTTTATATCTTCGGGAGCTTAGAATTTAATGCTTTTGTTTGACAATGTGGTTGTGGAATATATCGGCCGAGAAAGTAACGTGGTGGATGATTCTTTAGCAAATTTTGCTTACAAGAAAGAATGTCCTTAGATTTTGCTACAAGAGAATCATTCCATTGTTGCTCAACTTGACCAATGTGAAATTCAAGAACTGCTCTGTTTCTTGGAGCTTTGTGATCCTTTCATCTTTAATTGTTTCAACTTTCTCAATTCATGAAAATAATAAGATTAACAACTCTAAAAATAATATATCAAACATAATACGACATTAACAAAGTTGTAAATAATATAAACTATTAAGATTATAACATATTTAGTTTAACGTTTAATTAGCGTAATAAAAATATAACAATAGGTATTAAATGACTGTCTATAAATCCATACCTTATTTCGGTATTTAATTTAGTTGGACCCATATTTGGACACATACGAGTTATATTTATTTAAGCAATTATAGACCTACTTTAAAGGCCATTGCAGAGTCAACTTGTTATATGAACAAAATGGTTCTATGGTCTAGCGGTTAGGACATTGGACTCTGAATCCAGTAACCCGAGTTCAATTCTCGGTAGAACCTTTTTTTTTTTAAATTCCAATATGGTCAATGACACGTCAGCTGTACCATTTCTAATGTCAGGTCAGACAGTTCTTAATATTATTAGTATTATTATTATTATTATGACATTTAAATGGTTACATTTTTAAAATTTTAAATATTGTTTTTTATTATTATTTCCACAATTAAATGGTTACATTTTTAAATTTAAATGTGAAAAAATATAAGAAAAACCAGATTAAAAAATATCAATTTGATATATTTTAAAAAAATTATACAGATCGATGAAAAAAATATTATTTGTTGTAACTCAAATATGTACATTTTTAGTTAAAACATATATTCGTCTAAGTAAATAAATGTGTCAAGAAGTGCGAGTACACGGCTATTTTAGATTAATATTATATAGTTGAGTTTATGAGTTTTTAAATCTAATGGATTGTAAAATATAACACCAAATAACTAAAACATATATTAGTGTAAGTAAACATATTTTAGATCAATATTACGTGCTTGATTTTGTAAATGGTGAGTATAATTTTGTTCAAATAAATTTGAATGGGTATTGATACAACATGAAATATCATTTAAGTGGGACAAGACCGAAGTCAAGTAAAAATCTACAATTTGAGTTTTATATGCTTCATTTAATCCAGAACGACCTCAAGTTGGCTTAATGACCAAAAGCAACCCAATCTTGTTTCGAGACATGATCTAGTTTGCTTCGAGACCTGGTCAAATTTGTCTTAAAACATGACCAAGTTTACCTTGAGACATGGTCAAGCTTGCTTTGATACGTGACCAGATTTGCCCCGAGCTTTGACCAAGCTTGCGTTACGAATAAATCTAAGTAAACTAACCAAACAAAATACCAAGTTACATAACCATGTTACGTCATACAACTAGAAGAAACTTGGTCGGAAGGCCAAACCTGAATCCTCAAATATCGACATCGGTCGCCACATTGGCCACTTAGCCAAGCTTGCCTTCGGACATAGCCGAAATCGTCCCTATGATCAGGAGGTTTCTTAGGTCCAAGCTTTCCAAAATTGGACCGATATGGAGGAATCCTTCTCTCAAATCCTACCCAACTTAGCCAAGCCTCATCTGGTTCCTCGTTGTAATCTGAAAGGACTGGCTCACGAACTTGTGCAATAAGCTTGCAATGAGCATGTGTTTTACGCTTTCACGACCATTAGCCAACAAACAATTAGCCGTCGTTGTTCATTCTTTTCCCGAGTGTTGTCGTAGTGTACGGAAACCGTTTTTGACAACATACGAAAGTCGTGTATGATATTATACGATAAAGCAACCTCCGATAATGTACATTTTTCTGATAAACCATCATGATAGCTAAAAAAGGCCGCATCAATGAGGAGGCAACAACCAAAGACCCATCTAAGTCAAGACCATTATATAAGAAGATAATATATCATTTGTAATGTTAGGTGAAATCTATAGAGAAAATATTATAAACGAAAATAGATGTCATTTTGTAATCTACATCATAAATAAAATACAAGTGTTCTTCACATATTCACCTCAAGCTCTTCCAATATATTGTTGTTAATATTTACTTGTCAAATTTTTCAAATGTCATAAGTTTAGGTGATTTTTGCCCCCACCGGATATCTCAAATCCAATATGGATTGTAAATATAACACTAAGTCACCAAATTGAACTCTATTATAAAAGTACAAAAACATTATATTTTATACTCAACGAAGATTATATCTTATCTATAATAAAATAGATATTATCCTTATCGGATAAGATCTTATCTTTAGTGCTTATATATATAACAACATAATGGTAGTTACAAATATTTTTACCTTGTTATTTCTTTCTTCATATATGTGGCAGGATAATCCTCGGGTTTATAGTTGATCACCCAAAATCAAAAGTTTATTTGTCTTTTGGCAAAGTCAAAAGTAGACATATGGATGTGCACCTTTCTTTAACTAGTCGAGGCTGTGAAATGATTAAGAACCTCAGAGATTTGATTTAGAAAATATTTCAAAACCACAACACATGTTAAACCTTTAGTCGAGCCAACATCAACATTAACTGACACAGTAAACACATTCACACCATCAGGGTATACTTCAATATGAGGGTTTCCATCTAGATTGAATTAGAATAACTCTCCAAAATATCCATAAGGTAACTGTTGTGTACAGAGAAAAAATAAGGATTTGCAGCAAGAAGTACATCATCTAAAGCTTTTAGTTACTTATTAGAGGCTTCTGCATCATCTGCTGTCCCTAGCCTTCAATTAATCATCCTTCTTAACAGATTCTTTCCCAATAATAAAAGTATTAACACCCAAACTTTCCTCAGTTGCAGTCAACTAGTTCGTTACCCGTCTTCACCAAATCAGCAAAAGTAATGGCTTCATATACAACATTCAGCATTTCAAGAGACAATGATATTAATTTTATAAAATTTGCATCAATTGTGAACCAGTGAAAATTGTTGTTAACTTTCAACTTGTTGGCTCTAGAGGACTCGGGTGACCTTATCACTTTCCTTTACTTCAAGATAATTTACCTATAATTTTCTGATTTAGCTATTTGAATACAATTATTATTATTTTCATTTCATTGAAATATATCTTCGGCAACATAACAATCAAGGTATTCTGCATTTTCTCATATAACACATGAATATTTTGCTTCGTACGATTTTCATCTTCAATAATAATTACTCATTTAGTGTTAACATGAGTATTCTCATCTATGCAAATGCAATGAGTATCGGCCTCAATGGCCATTTTCCAAGGACTACAAATTTTAAGCTCTCTAGTTTTTGTTTGAACTTTCGACTCCAAAGCAACATCACCATTATTTTAGTAGCATGATATATATGAAGTAATTAAGCAAGATAAATAGGTGCATATTTTTTTCCAGAATCATAAATAGGATTTTGACTATCTTCTCTCATCTTGGCAGCATCTACATCTACATTATTACATTGTGATGTTGATTCTTTCGAATTTTCAGCTATAATATTTCTAGCACCAAGACTTTTCACACTATAGAACTTCAAATCTTTAAGAACAAGATTATCATTCTTTGTTGCGTCACCAATATATCTACTAATTTCTCCGGAATTTATAATTTTTTCATTTTCGGCCTAACACCTTCAGCCAGAATATTTTTCGCAGTAACAGAGTTGGCAGTTATTAGTATGCCAGGAGAGCGCCTCACAATAACCCTTTTAACATGGATTCTTTAACTTTATCAGCTTTGACAATTATTTCCTTCTTTGATGATTTTTTCACAAGAGTTCATTCTCCATCTTGTTTATAAAAAAGTAACCTTCTATTCCAAGTAATATTTGGCCGCATGCCACAATTTACAAATTATTTAGGAACCATCATAAATTTTTAGAAATACTAAAAATCCGTCGACGCGTCCATAATTTTAAATACTGCTCGTTCACATAATTAATTTGATATTTGAAATCAAGTTTTAAAACTAGAAAGAGAATACAAAAACAATACATAATCATTATAATATTACATACATAAATACATATCATTATATATTATAGGAATATTAATATGATTATCTTATATCTACCAAATTAGATAGAAAATATGAATATTTTCTTTAACCTATAATTCTCAACACCTTGATATATACACAAATACAGTATTTTAATCATTTTTGTAGTCGGGAAGATCAGTCGTAATCTTTGTAACACCATTATTTAGGAAGAAATATAGGATTATCCTTTCGACTTTTAATGTTGTTCAAAGCTTAAACATTTACTGAGGTTAAACTAATTATAGAATTTATGAGCAAGGATAATGCTCGGGATTAATACCCTCCACGCGTTTGACGCTAACTGACTTTGACAAATACCAGTTTCTCTAAATAACTTCAACATGTTTGGACATAATGAAAATCTAACTCATATAAATAATATATGTGAAAAATATTACATTTTCATCTACGTGCAATGGGGTTTCACTTGTTTGTATAAACTGAACGATGACATTTTATGGAATGACCCTATCCTTTTATTTTAGTTATTATAATCAGCTGGATCGATATACTCATACTCGTAATTAATAACACCAAATGTCTCGACCTTTTCAATTGAGTTATTAATAAATATTATCGTTGACTCTTTAGTGGATTCAGATATAACTATTGCCAAGATTAACTAGTTTGGGTATTAACAAACTCAATAATAACATCGGTATGTAATACTTAAAGGTGATCTACGTATAAGGTATCAACTCCACGTCGCTTCCGACGACGAACAAGAGGACTCATTATTTCTTCAGAATTGTTAAGATTTTCACTATCAAACTCTTTGGCTTTGTGATATGTAACATGACTTGCATTTATTTTTTCCCCATTTTGTAAGAAATTCAAGATGAAATAACAACATATCAAAGTTTATAAAGATAAAATTAATAATTTTTTTAAAAAAATAAGTAAGGAATTATGCAAAAATCAGAGTTGAGTCCAAAAAATGCAACGGTGATTTCAGTGGGAAAGGCCTTATTACAACGTCTAATGGTTTAAATTATTCTTATCCCGTATGTACACGTTTTAACCACGTGTCACCTTTAAAATAAGTAATTCAACCTTTATTTGCATCAGTCTTTCATTTTTCTTTGCATTTTTAAAACATAAGTATAACTTTTGAAATGTGATTGGATGGTCATTTATATTCAATTTAATTAAGAGCCGTATAGTTTTGGAAGAATCAAGTTCTCGGCTAACCGGACATTATGAGTCATTTATTTTATATAAAAAAATGTTAGTCCTTCATACATACTTTAAAACTTGAAAGGATTATGGTGTTTATTGCATTATATTAACATAAAATTTGAAGAAAAATGAGTTTTTGTATTCATAAATATGTTCCAATAACTATAGAAGCCTCCTATTTGTTAGTTATACTGTTTTTCTTTCGATAAAATTGAGTTTTATCACTAAAAAGAGATTTTGACCAATAAAGAATTTTTAATGAGGCATTAACATGGTAAACGCGAGCTAATCTGTAGACGTCTTCGACTAGATGATAATGAACCCATCACCATGTAGTATCAGTGTATTTCATGAATTTTAGGATTCAGTCCAAAGTGATTGACTAATTGTAATACAACTTAGTATATCTTAGAAAAGGGCATTCAACTCCAACAAATAAAGTTTTAAAAAAAGTCACAAGTTAAAGCAATAATATCTTGAATAAAAGAATTTAGAAGTTAATTCTTTCTTGATTCTATTCGAAGAACTAAAGGAGGCTAATGATAAGATATATAATTTGTTTGACCCGTAAAATTTGGTTTATCAAGAGCGTAAAACGATTCAGTCGATACACGGATGAGCACATCCAGTAAATCTATTGGAATGATATTATCTATTCGACTGTAAATAAGAAAATAACAAGGAAAAAAATCAATAATTACCAATATATTTATATCAATTAAATAATTTTTTAAAGATAAGGTCTTATTCATATTAAAAATCACATTTAGTTTGTTATAGATAAGATAGTTTACTATAAGAGATATATTGTGTATCTTAATAAATAGAGTTAAATTTAATGAATAAAGATTTTATTATTTAATTATTATTATTTTTTATACTTTTTTTACTTATATTAGATATAGGATTTCATATGTTCTACCTAAACGAGATTTTACCCACCAACATTGATTTTTTTTTATAAATCACGCTACTTTTTCAAAAAAAAAACTTGTTCACAAAAGTTTGGATAAATATAACTTTGTATATTTAATAAAAATAATATTTAATTTTATATTATAATTGATAATGGTGTAATTAGTCTAGTTCGAACAATTGAGTTAATCAACTTATCAAAACGTTTAAATATTTACATAGAATTAGTCAAATGTACACTTAGCTGCATATCTTAGTAGTTAGAGAAATATCATCAATTATTCCCAAATATATAAGAGATATTTATTGTAACACATAACCTCTATATAAAGATCAAATATCAATCAATAAAACTAACGTATCTTTTATTATTGTTTGTGCTCTCTATTTTCTAATTCCTGTTATTAATATAGTTCAATCCACTCATAAATCCGCTTCGGATAAGCCTAATTATACAAATTTATCGACATCAATAATATTTAAAAGATTATTTGAGATATATAAGATATATATAAAAAATGTGTATGACTATAAAAATTGGTTTTTTACTATTCTTAGTTGTCTTGTTCGCTATTGTATTTGTAGAATTTGTTTCGCCACCATATGATGAAGTTTCGTAACTTTCTCGCCAAATTTTGCAATATATTAGCGAAAATTGTTTCACAAAACCAAAATAAAATTTCATAAGATCCATAATATAATGTATTTCGCAACTTCCATTATCACGATTTCGTAAAGTACATACACTACTATGAATAATAAGATATATAATATTTAAAAATATACATTCAGTCGTAAAATTTGTTAGTCCACAAAAAATAAATCTCTTGTATTACAAAACTAAAACATATAGTTTCTAGTGAGAATAATCCTTTTTCTAGAACAAAAAACAACCATTTTCACGAAATCATTTATCGTCTTTACTGTTTTCTCTAATTTTAACTACAATATTTCCCTCATAAGCATTCATTCTTGTTAAAGGGGAAAAGTCTATATCATATTTTATTCAAAATTATTCCTCTATATATTGCATATATTACTTATCTTTAAAATAAAACGTTGACGGAATTTTTAATCTGTAATTATTGTTTTCTTAATTTTTCGCTTTTCAACCATTTATGGCTTTACCGACATGAATCATACTGCTTTTATGCATTCTCAAAACTCCATTGGCTTTACTATAATGATTTACACCGTCTTTCCATGTTTCCCAGCTAATGCCGTGTTGCTTCATATTTTGCATTTTCCAGTCATCATTGGCTCTACCGAAAAGAATAACACAACTTTTATGAATTTTGAAACCTCCATTGACTTTCATGGCATGATTTATACAATTTTTATTGTTTTTTCAAATAACATGAAGTTTACTAATGATATTTATTATTATTGGTTCTTCACTTGTTCGATGTTTTAACTTTGTTCTAGCAGGATTCCTGACATGCATGTTTGCGAAACATGGATGTTGTTTCTCCAATGGATACTTCAAGTCATCTGTACCTCAAGTTATAAACTGAAAAATAATTTATGGTTTCAAAAATCTCGAGGTGAATCATAAATCTTTCAACCATGCTCTGACAACTGAGATTTTACACGATAACCTAGAAATTATTACCTACAACCCCTCATGTCTAGTTCATTTCTCTCAACCAATGTTCTATGCTACCAAGTTAGAACCCAAGAAAGATATTGGACCATCATAACTCATTCTCCTTGTATAAAACCAATTGTTGAGCATTGTTTCTCACAATTTTAACAAAAAACACTTACCTTTAAAAAACCACTACTTGTATTCCATTATAAACCTACTCATATTACCATCATGGTTAACACCCGTAAAATCTCAAAACTAAAAAAAAGATCCTCCTCTAGCATGAGAAAAGTCACCCTAGCTTCAACGCCAGAACTCAAACCAACATGCTCAATGATGAACTTATGCCAATGATGACCCCTACCTTTCAAGGGATTATATGATACCTGACTATCCCTTGAAACCAAACCATCAACAAGTTCTACCCATTCATCCCCAAGTAAATCCACATCTCTCAACACAAGCTTTCAGGTGACCATACATGGTCTTCCACTTTCGGTGCATGCCTTTCATTCTCCGTATTCAAGATCCAATAAGGATTATCAGGAGCAAGACAAAGCTTGCATGCTCGCGCTATGGGTTATAAAAAGTTTGATAGAAAGAAGATGGATACCCGCACTTTACCTTGCCTATCACTTATGGATGCATCTAGACGAGGAAAACGATTCATGATACAGACTTTGGGACATCAAACATCAAACTGGATCGCCACAATATGATATTTTCATGCTATCATTGCCTCTTTCAAACAGACTGTCTTGAGTGAGGACCATACGATTTTGGAAACCTCAAAAGGTTTCCCTAACATCTATCAACGCTCATTTTACCAAGTTCAATCATGACATTCATATGATCTCGAAAGAAGGGATCTTTCTACCTATCGTAATCTCCACTAACTAAAATTAAATATTGAACCTCTTAAAAATGCCTAATGGTGGCCAGTTACCCTATTAAATCTCACGAAATCAATAACCATACTCAAACAACTACTACATCCATCGCATCACCCATCACTTCTATCTATGCAAAAACTACCATTACCACGTATGTTCTTACCTTCATACATGAACAAAACATAGGTCTAAAGCTTCTTTCTTCTGTACATATATCGTTACCTAACCTACCTCATGTTGAGAGTTTCATCAGCAAGTATCATTTCCAGCTAATTGACGTCAAGGCCAGCTGCATGCCTAACTTTAATCCATCTTAAAGTATATTAACCATCATAAAATAAAAAAATCTTGCATAACATCTACCACAGACCCCAAATCATTCCCAGTTGTTATCCATATCACCTTGATTCAATTATTGTCCACATCTTACTTTATATGGTTGGTTTTAACTCACAAACATCGCTTGGGTAACTACACTCCCTCATTTCCTCAATCGTTCCCAAGTCACAATAGTCGAGAAAAAATCATCAACCGCTTCATAAGGAATATAAGATACTTTGTTACTCAAGTCCTTGCCTCAAGACCTCGTGTTTCTTCTTTTAGTTCCACATTATTTGCATCTGTCATAGTCATCTCATCCTATATGTTCTACAATACCCCTATTTCTTCACGAATATGCATGCACATATACCTGTTACCACCAACATGAATCTCCCAACCTAGAACATACTTATTGTTATCTAATTCCAAACATTTCAATCTTGGACCAATGTAGTTACTATCTCATAAGAAATCAGGTCACTCGTGATGGTTGAGAAAGTTTAGTACCTCCAAGTTAAAGATGGTGTGCTTTTTTTCTATCAGATGTAATCAATAAAAAAAATAAATGGGTAAAATGCATATCAGGGTACTTCCTCAATAAAAATGGCATCTTACCATATGCATTCCATCACAATGAGAATATAGGTTATACACGGTCTTTGGGAATGCAAAACTACACCATCAAGTCATTTATTATTTAGATTTTATATCTTTGACAATAACGTGTAGGTTCTCGAAATGACCTTATGGCTCTTCAATGACCATTATATATTCTTTAAAATATAAGAAACCATGGATGCCTTTATTAAAGATTCATTAAAGTATATACTGTTTAGGGTTAAATTTCACATCTCTCCCATGAGCTTTGGTTGGATAAGAGGATGAGCATCATTAAAAAAAATTGGTGCTCCAATATATGTTAATACCTATAACTGCTAATAAATTTTGTTTGATTTTTGTTAGGATTTTCATAATCATGAACATTACAGATAATTTCCTTGTAACCTTAGAAATTAAATATCTTAAAAGGTTGCACATTTCCCTATCTAATATCAAGGCCTCCCTCCAATTTATAGCAGGTGCAAGACGTCTGGTCATATCATTCCAAACTAATTTGAAGCCCCTGATACTTCACACATCTATACATCCAACGAGCCAATCAATGGTACCACCCTGCCAGTTCCATTTATTTCCAGTAACAGGAATGCTCCACTCGCGCCAAATTACAATGCACCGTTAACAGGGATCAAAGGTGAAAGGATTGATGAGCATACTGCTTATTCACCTCATGGGGATAAGAAAAACCATCCTCAAATCCTCTCAAAGATTCGAGATATCAATCATGCAACTAGTTTTTTTAGGCATAAATTTCTGCCTCAAAGAACCATGTTTTCTTTACTAGAGCTAAAGAGTCCTTATTTAAACACAAGTCCATGAAATCATGACTCAAACTTAGGGACCGTGATACTAAATATTTCTACAATAATATTAAAACTCCTATTGCCAGAAACAAAATTCTTTCCATTAATAACCCTCAAGGCATCATATTTTCCTCTTTCAAAAGTGTGGAGGACATTTTGTCAACCATTTCTCCAACCTCCAAAGAAAAAAGTCCTTTCTAAATACCCAACCTTTCCTATAATTAGAATTGATGAGTCCGAATTCGAAGTGCTCCCCGGAGGGCAGCCCAAAGTAAATCTCTCCGTAAACCGGACAGGCTCCAAGAACTTAATTCGGACAGGACTATTGAACCGGGCAGATGACTTCGAACACTGCAAGCCTAAGGCAGTTCGAACTATGACTAAAGTACTAAAAAACCTAAACACTATCTGACTAAGCTACTTTCCCATCTGCTTAAAACTCATGGGTCTTTAAACATCACCCGGGTCCATTAAACTTGACCCGAAAGCCCATAAGGGCCCAAATTTCATACTATAAATACCCAACCACCAGCATTAACTATGGGAAACAGAATTTACTGCTGCCAAGCTGCTCAATTCTCTCTCTCCACATTAAAAGCACTTTGAAACACCCTTAAACACCCACACACCACCGTGAAACACCCTTACGCCGCCTTAAAACTCCACTTAAAATTACCAGCCTACCCTCAGGCTACTTTTATCCTCACCAAATTGGCGACCACAGTGGGAGGCGACGGTGCCTGAATCAAGTATTCGAAACCAAGTAAAGAAATTCTATCCGAATGAATCCGGATAATCCAGAGCTTCCACCAGCTTTGCTCGAAGTGGTGGAGGAGAACGATGAGTATACTGTCCAAGAGCGCGACAGGTTAAAACTTGAGATAGAAGCTCTGAGGGCTGAAAAGGCCAAGATGGGCGTGAAAGAAAAATCCAAAGCATCAGCTGCTCACCACACCGATAACCCAAGGGAGCATGAGGTTTCCAAAACTCATGTGAGCACTAAGAAGACGCATGCCAGCTCTAAAAAGTCTCACCGGTCCAAGCATGTGGAGAGTTCTGACTCGAGTTCAGAGTCTTCGGACAGCTCTTCGGACAGTGAGGGAAATGAAAAGT
Organism: Limnanthes douglasii subsp. nivea; assembly: GCA_036936605.1. Taxonomy (NCBI): domain Eukaryota; kingdom Viridiplantae; phylum Streptophyta; class Magnoliopsida; order Brassicales; family Limnanthaceae; genus Limnanthes; species Limnanthes douglasii. Next base: position 70,861,536 of record JAUPFV010000003.1, read on the forward strand.
CCTTGTCCTCCAGCAGTGATGAGGGACGAACCAAGAAGAAACAAAAGCAAGTTAAAAAGTATTCCAGAAAAAGAGATCACCATGGAAGAATGAAAAGGCATATTGGAAAAGGGTCATCTCACCACCGGAGGTATACGGACAAGATGCTGATGGATCCTTTTGCCTTCCATGATGATCCAGGTATCTTTGCAACTCCTAATGAGGATACCGTGTTCAGTCGTGGAAGGAATTGGAGGCAGTCTCCACTGTCTTCTAAAATCCTATCCGGAAACCTCCCCAAGAGGTTTGATAGCACCAAGATGGAGAAGTACGATGGCAGTACTGATCCGGACAATCATCTGGAGCAATTCAAGAACTTCATGATGAACTTTGATGATGATGATAAACTACTCTGTAGGGCATTCTCCCACTCCTTCACGGGGAGTGCTCTGAAATGGTACAACAGCCTGCCTCAGGGTTGTATTAAAGACTTTGATACTTTTTGGGTGGCTTTTCGAAGGCAATTCGTGGGGAGTAAGGAGCTGAAGGGTAATGGAGATACCATAATCCATTGTGCCCAGGAACCAAACGAATCATTAAAAGAGTACATAAGTCGTTTTGTAAACACAAAAAACGGGTTGGCTGATTGCTTTGAACAGGTGGCAATAGCATCCCTGAGACAAGGTTTGAACCCAGGCAACCTGGCCGATTCGGTGACCAGGAAGAAGGCCATGACCTGGGGAGGATTGCTAAACCAAGTTGGCAAACAAATAAATGTTGATGAAACAAAAAAAACCAGGGTGCACAGACAGGTGAGATCCACCCCGGTGGCACCAACTCCAAATCAAAACCAGTCCGGGAACAAGGCAAGAGAAACCGGACAGGGGCATGGAAGGGGAAAAGCTCAGTCTCAACCAGCTGCTCCTGCACAAAGCCAACAGTCTAGAAACAAAAGAGGGCCATGGGTCCAACCGGAGTGGTTTGCAGAGCTCAAAGAAAGTGTGGCAACCATTTTCGATAAAACAAAAGATGAAGTACACTACCGGAGACCGGCAGCCTTGCAGTCTCCCAGAGAACACCGAAATAATTCATTTTGCCAATACCATAATGATATTGGCCATACCACCGATGATTGCATAGCGTTAAAACAAGAGGTACAAAACTTGATTGAGAGAGGGAAGTTGGGTGCATACGTTAAAAGGAGATGAGGCAACAGGCCTGACAACACTCATAGGGTTGGTCCAAGCAACGCTGCCCCGGAGGGGGCTATGGTAGTAGTTGAAAGGTTTGATGTGGAGTCTGAGTACTTGGATCCTGATCCAACCAGAAACAGAGTAGGTACTATTGAGGAGCGTTCTAGATCAGTCTCCGGGCTCATTAAATTCTTCGAGTCACTGACAATCTTCGGAGGGGACACTATGACAGCTCCTACTACTTCCTCAAGAAAAAGACATGTTCATAATTTGGCCTCCCAGCTAGAAGGAGGCATGACATCCTATCAATCTCCAAACTCATTCCCATTCATAGTTTTCGATGAGGATGATTTGAGAGATATTGCTGGCCCTCATGAGGATGCTGTTGTCATAGGAGCATCTATAGGGGGCAATGAGATAAGGCAAATTTTGGTGGATACTGGAAGCTCTGCCAATATCCTTTTTCTAAACACTTACAAGAAAATGAGAAATCCAGCTGTGATACAAAAGTCGGACAAATCAATCGTGGGCTTCACGGGCAGCTCAGCCGATGTGATCGGGGAGTTTGAAGAAGAAGTGTTGTTGGGCAGGGGCCCTTTCAAGAAAATGGTTAGAATACTCTTCATTGTGGTGGATTGTCCCACCTGTTACAATGCTATTCTAGGGAGATCTTGGCTCTCTAGGATGCATGCAGTGGCTTCGACAGTCCATCAGTGTCTGAAATATACTGTTCAGGGGCAGGTTGGGGTTGTCCGGAGCAGCCAAAAAGTTGCAAGAGAATGTTATGCCACTGCCTTGGCTCCACGAACGCTGGGGGCAGTCCGTATAAATGACCAATAGCAGTTTGAGGGCCTTTCTGGGGGTGAGGGTGAAATTGATGACCCCAGAGAGACCCCCGGAGTGTTGATCCCAGTTGAGGAGGTTGAAACACACTGCTTGGAAGAAGGAAAAAATGTCAAGATAGGATCCAAAATGCCATCGATGTTAAAAGAAGGAATGTTGAAATTCTTGAAAGACCATCAGCATGTTTTTGCTTGGTGCAATGCTGATGTTACTGGAGTTCCATCAGAGGTGATTTCCCATCACCTGTCAGTCCGGAGGGATGTGGCACCGGTGGTACAAAAAAGGAGAGCTTTCTCAAAAGAAAAGGCTGATGTCATTGTACAAGAGGTTGACAGACTCACAAAGATGGGGCACATTAAAGAATCTCAGTACCCTTTGTGGACTGCCAATCCTGTCTTGGTAAAAAAGAAGAATGGTAAATGGCGTATGTGCATTGACTTCACAGACCTCAATCGAGTTTGCCCAAAAGACTTGTATCCGGTTCCCCGGATAGATCAGTTAGTAGACTCTACTTCTGGGAACAAGCTACTCTCCTTCATGGATGCCTTCTCCGGGTACAATCAGATCCAAGTGGATCCAAAAGATCAAGAGCATACCACTTTTGTCACTGATAGAGGTTTACACTGCTACAAGGTGATGCCCTTTGGTTTGAAAAATGCTGGGGCTACTTATCAAAGGTTGGTCAATAAGGCATTTGCTGATCAAATTGGAAGAAATATGGAGGTTTACATTGACGATATGATGGTGAAAAGCGTGGATGAGCAATTGCACTTGTCCGACCTCCAAGAGACTTTTGCCAACTTGGCCAAAGTGAATTTAAAATTAAACCCTAAAAAGTGTGTGTTCGGAGTGCAGTCCGGGAAGTTCTTAGGGTATATCATAAGTGAGCATGGAATACAGCCCGACCCGGACCAACTTAATGCTTTGTTCCAAATGGAGCCTCCTCGAAACATTAAAGAAGTGCAGCGTTTAACGGGGAGGTTGGCAGCCTTGAACAGATTCATCTCCAGGTCTTCGGACAGATGTGCTCCATTCTTTCAAACCTTGAAGGGTGCCAGAGGGTTTGAGTGGACACCACAGTGTGATGAGGCATTCAACGAAATTAAGAAGCATCTGTCCTCTCCCAAGACTTTGTTCAAGCCAGTCGATGGGGAGACTCTCTTTGTATATCTGGATGTTTCAAGTTGTGCCATCAGTGCTGTGTTAGTAAAGGAAGTTGACGGGCATCCTCACCCAGTGTACTACATCAGCAAAAGCTTGATTGATGCTGAGAGGCGTTACTTGAAACTTGAAAAACTAGCCTTGGCCTTGGTGATAGCTGCAAGGAAGATGAGGCCTTACTTTCAGGCTCATCCTATCGTTGTCCGGACATCTTTCCCTTTAAAGAATGTCCTTCAAAAAGCAGACATTTCAAGCAGAATGACAAAATGGTCAGTAGAGTTGGGGGACTTCGACATAGACTTTGCTCCTCGGACAGCAGTAAAAGCTCAAGCTGTGGCTGACTTTCTGGTCGAATTCCATTCTGATAGGGATTCAGAACAACCTGCTGATTCCAAAGACAAAAAAGTGTGGATTGTCCGAACAGACGGAGGATCCAGTACCATGGGATCTGGGGCAGGAATATGTCTCACTTCCCCCTATGGGGACAACATGTTTCAAGCTATTTGTTTTGCTTTCAGGGCATCCAATAATGAGTCCGAATACGAAGCAGCTATAGCTGGGTTAAAATTGGCATACATCTGTGGAGCAAAAAGGGTCAAGCTACTAAGCGACTCCCAATTGCTTGTCCACCATGCTCTAGGCCTGTAAGAGGCTAGAAAGGAGCAATTGGTCAAGTATTTACTCCTCTTGAAAAATGAGGCCTTGAAATTTAAAGTTGTTTGTCTATGAGCACATTCCCCGGGCAGAGAATGAGCTAGCAGACTCATTGGCAACGATAGCATATATGGAGTCCTATCCATGGATCCATGTGCTCGAAAGCCCTTCTATTCAACTTGATGAAGGTGAAAAAGAGGAAGTCTTTGAAATACAAGTAAACCGGCCTCAAGACTGGAGGTCTCCTCTTATGCAATATCTGTCCGATGGCATCGTGCCCTTGGATAAATCACAAGCCAGAACATTGAAACACAGGGCTCGTGGTTTCATTATGATTAGAGAAGTCTTGTACAAAAAGTCCTATAGCAAACCTCTCCTACGCTGTTTAGGGGATCATGAGTCACAAATGGTTCTCTCTGAATTGCATGATGGTGAGGGATCGGCCCATTGTGGATTTAGAGCTTTGACAAGAAGAGTGCTTCTCTCCGGATATTATTGGCCATCAATTATGAAAGATGCTAAGGAGCTGGTCAGGAGGTGTGACCCATGCCAGAGGTACAGCAATGAAATTCATGTACCAGCCATTCCTTTGGAATCAATTTCTGAGCCCATCCCTTTTGCTCGATGGGGATTGGACTTAGTTGGGCCTCTCCCTGTGGCGTCCGGAGGGCGAAAAACCATAATTGTAGTCATTGACTACTTTTCGAAGTGGATAGAAGCGGCCCCCTTGGCAGGGACAACATCAAAAGCTGTTATAAAATTCATTCTGTCCAACATATGTTGCAGATTTGGTGTCCCCCAGAAAATAACAACAGACAATGGGCCGCAGTTTGATAATAGAGAGATGGAGAGCTTATGTGCCTCAAGGGGTATTCAGCACTGCTTTTCCTCGCCTTTCCACCCACAGGCCAATGGGCAAGTTGAGGTGGCCAATAGAACAATACTGTCCGGTTTAAAGAAAAACTTAGAAGGGGCTGCTGGGAAGTGGCCTAGTTATCTACAAGAAGTCCTGTGGGCCTACCGGACAACACCTGGGGCTGCAACACAAGAATCCCCCTTTGCCTTGGTCTATGGGATGGATGCAGTAGCTCCCATAGAGAAGACACTCCCCTCCTTTCGTGTTCATAATTTCTCTGGGCAGACTAATGAGATGGCAGTTAGAAATCAGCTTGATTTGATTGAAGAAAGACGGGTTAAAGCTCATCTTAGAATGGCACACTATCAGGGCTTGATGAGAAGCCGGTTTGCTTCTAAAGTTAAAAGAAGGGACTTTCAACCAGGAGATAAGGTATTGAGGAAAGTTTTCTTGCATACCAAGGAAAAGCTCTTCGGAAAGTTGGCCCCAACTTGGGAGGGTCCGTATACTGTGGTTGAAAGAATCAAGCCTGGGACATACTGGTTGGAAGACAAAGATGGCAGGGTTTTAACTCACCCTTGGAATATTGAACACCTTCGAATGTACTTGGAATAAAGCTTATGTAAATATTTACTTGTTTAAACATCCATGTAAATATTTGGGGGCATACCGCTTCCTCTCTTCGGCGCCACGGAGAGCTTTCAATAAAACTCTATGCCTTCTTCAATAATTTTCTAAGTTTTTGCAAAATTCTGTTGCTTGTCATACTACCCGGACTGAAAGGTCTAAAGGCTACTTAAATTCTAGCCAGAGAAGCTAAACACTTTCACAATACAATAACTCAAAGCTACTTAAATTCTGGCTGTCTAAAGTAAGACAAATAATAAAAGAAGAAGATGGTTGAGTAAAATAAAAGCATTCATTCAACAACTTAAAGTTGCCTTGGCCTTCCAAGGACTTTTTGAACATGTTTGGCCACAGTACAAAAATCTGTCCGAATAATACGGACACCATCACAAAAAAGGTGCCTTGGCCTTCCAAGGACTTTAGTTCAAACAAAAGATAAACAAAACAAATTATAAATTAAGGTTGAGCCTTTGAAGATGGCTCACCCTCATCTGCTTTCTTGCCTTTGATGTCGCTCTTCTCCTTGACAATCTTCTTACCCTTGGGGTCAATCTTCTCCTCACCTGGGCTCTCTCCGGTTTCCTCTTCATCACCAGACGAGGACACATCAGTGTACCCTTCATCAACCATGGTCCAGTATGAGAGATCGTCGTCATCTACATAGCGCCATAAGTCCCCTAGTCTCCTCTTCGGGAACTTCTCGTGAAACAGGAGGACCATATCGGACTTCACCTTTTCGATCATTAATTCTTCACTCCGTATCATCTCCCTGGCATAAGCGTTGATTTTGGCCTTAATCATGGCCTCCTGATCCTTCACCAAAGCAGCTTTCTCTTAAACAGCCTGATTCACTGCATTCTCTAAAGCAAGTTTGTCAGTGGTCAGATTGGTGACAAGCTTCTCATTTGCTGCAGTCTCCCCTCTTGAGGCTGTCAAGTCCTTCTCCAGTCCGGACAGCTTAGCCCGGAGATCTTTTACGGTCTCTTCTAAAGAAGCAACTTTTGTGTTGATTTCAGTTTGATTCTTCTTTAGCTGTTCGTTCGACTCCTTAAGCAAATCAACCTTAGTAGCAGCGGTCCTGAGGTCATCGGACAGCTTCTCCTTCTCAGACTTGAGGTCTTTGATGGTGATTGCCTGACTTCGGACTTGCCTTTCCAAAGTAAGTACTGGCTGCACGTTGCTAAGGAGGGAATGGGCTATAACGTCCCTCTCACTGGAAACCATAAAAGTCCTACCATTGAAATTCACTGTGTTGGAACTACTTGGGGGAACATATAGCCCTGCGAATTCATCTCTGGACAGGCCAAGGAAATAATCACCTAGTTCACCAAGACCGGTGACATCCACTTCATCCATGTTAATCTCTCCCCTTTCGACCTCATCAGTATGGAATTCCATTGGAATCCCTTCATTAAGATTCCCTGGGATCTTTTCGGCTAACGTCGGATCGGTTGGGAAAGTGGGCTCCGGATCCCGGAGAGCGAGCTCTTCTCCTTGGGAAGTCTTTTTCTTTTTGACTTCCCTGTCAGCACTGTCACTTGCTTGCTTACGAGCCCGTTTGGAAGCCCTTGAAGGTTTTGGGGGATTCACTCCTTGTTTCTCGCTCTCCTGTTCTACCACTTGTAGAAGGTTTGCATCAACTTGAGCCTGGGCTGGCACCTCTGAATCCATTGGGGCCTCTTTCTCAGTATCCTCTACCGCTTTCCTGCCTTTCTTCTTCTTGCCCTTCATTTTACTTGGGGCTTTGGCCCGGGCAGGAAGAAAGAGGGTCCCATCCAGTTCATGAGACCTTCTCAGCACGACATCTTCATCAGGTGGGGTGGAGAACTCCTCCCAGGTTAAGTCTCTTCGACCTGTGGTGTTCCACAGGTGAGACCTCGCTAGGTTCCCAGGAGTGAAGGCTTTATGAAACCGGTTCTCCCAGTTCTCTGCGGCCCAAGCGTTGAGTTTGCCACAGGTGACCTGTCCGGCCTTCAAATAGTCCCCGAACTTCTTTGGCAGCTCTGATAAAACAAAAGAAAAACCGATTAGTATAAACTTAAAAGAAAGAAAGATTCGAACAGAAACTTAAAATAAAAACTTACGATCGCTCCTCCATCTACTTCGAAGAAGGCTAGGATTCTCCCCGGTTTTGATTTTCTTGCCATTTTCCCATTAGCCACTGACAAACAAGAACTGGCTCCTCCATTTGCTCTCCGACTCCAGGAGATCATCGACAGCTTTAAGATCGTTCCCCATGTTGAAATGGTAGAAGGGGAACTGATAATGTTTGCACAAGTTGGTCACAGCTGCAAACTCTTCCATAGGAAGAGGAATTCCGGATAGCCTAGACGCCATAATACATGACATCAAGGTGTACCAACCATTGGGGCTTAGCTGTGTTGGACATAGCTTGACCAAGTGAAAATAGCGCACTATCTCCGGGTCCAGTGGGAACCTAAGTCCCCAATTGAATAGCTCTGTAAAGAAGACTATCTTATTTCTTTTGCAGTCCATTGGGGTCTCTGGATCGATGGGAATTCGAATCTTTACATTCTCAGGGATCCCCCACTTAGTACGCAGTCGTCCCAGATCTTTAGTATGGATGAACGCATACTTGGTTTTTAACAGAGATGAAAGATACTTGAACTCCACCTTGTGAAAGCAGGGCCCTACTCTCCCTTCGAGGCTCTCCGGCAAGTCCGGACGCCTCAGATACAAGTCTTCTTTGCCTTTCTTGACAGCAACTCTAGCAGTTTCAGCTTGTCCGGAGGACTCGGACTCAAATCTAACCTCCTCGATAGAGTCCTCCATCCTCTCCTCCATTATTGTTGGGGGAGCTTCTGTAGAAACAGCCCGGGGAGGGTTGAAGCTTGGCACAGCTAATCCACCGGACTGTTGGCTCTCCGGATGTTTTCGACTTATCACCTCGGTTTGAGTTTCTGAGGTTGAAGTTTCTTTGGGAGGTAGAGGACTGCTAGCCCCCGGACCGGCCGGCCTTTCCCGGAGAGTCCTAATAGTTGCCCCAGACCCTGATTCACTATTTTTTGCCCCCGATTTTGAGGGTGTGCTTTTAGAAGGAAGTCCTTTAACCAACCTACTCGGCCTTTTCATGATTAATTTGTCTGGGGAGTGGTCAGAATCAGACCCCATAGCAATGAAAGAGGATTTTTTCCTAACACTGGTGACAGTGACCCCCGGTTCAACAATAGGAATCGACTCTTGAACTGAAGAGCCAGATACTATGGGAGAGAGTGTTGATTGAAAGAGTTTTCTAGGTTTTGTACCTTTAGAAGAAGATGAACCTCTGTCAGATTCTTCGATTGAAAGGGTTGGTTTCTCGACAGGCGACGCTGGAAGCCCTGCTGCAAGTCTTTTTTCTTTTTCAACTCTTTGAGCTTTCTCCAATTCTGAGAGGTTAAGCCAACCGCCCTTGATCAGTGCTGTTCTTGCTGTGAACATAAACAGCTAAGGAAATTTTGAAGTTTTAGAGAGATAAAGCTTTGGGTAAAATGGCAGAGTGAAAGAGATAATGAAGCTGTGAAAAGTGAATAGAATTTATAGTAAATGTGAAAAAAGGGGTTGATTCCTAGGAGAATCCGAAAAGTTGGGCAATGATTAAAAGACGGCGCTGATGTCATTTATGGCATTTAAAAGAAGTAACTTGTTCGAGAAAGTGGTGCAATTTTCGAGGAGAAAAAACGGCTAAAGTGACCAACCAGAGGGTGACACGTGTCCCACTAACTCTGACAAGAACCGTTTGGAATTCGTAACGGTTGGTCTGTCCGGGTCCGTCCTCAGTTCTCTTCGAATTGAAAAACCACCTTCTAAATCGGACTGTTTTTCAGTTCTTTGACAATGACACTTGTTCAAATACCTAAAAAAGGGGCTCATGATGAGTCCGAATTCGAAGTGCTCCCCGGAGGGCAGCCCAAAGTAAATCTCTCCGTAAACCGGACAGGCTCCAAGAACTTAATTCGGACAGGACTATTGAACCGGGCAGATGACTTCGAACACTGCAAGCCTAAGGCAGTTCGAACTATGACTAAAGTACTAAAAAACCTAAACACTATCTGACTAAGCTACTTGCCCATCTTCTTAAAACTCATGGGTCTTTAAACATGACCCGGGTCCATTAAACTTGACCCGAAAGCCCATAAGGGCCCAAATTTCATACTATAAATACCCAACCACCAGCATTAACTATGGGAAACAGAATTTACTGCTGCCAAGTTGCTCAATTCTCTCTCTCCACATTAAAAGCACTTTGAAACACCCTTAAACACCCACACACCACCGTGAAACACCCTTACGCCGCCTTAAAACTCCACTTAAAATTACCAGCCTACCCTCAGGCTACTTTTATCCTCACCAAGAATATTGGTCACCATTATGCTAGATTCCCATGAAAAAGATAGTACGATTAGACCGGTTACTCATGATGAGATCAAAAATGTATTATTCAACATCCGTATCAATAAATCCCATAGGCCCGGTGGCTTTAGTGCTAGTTTTTTCAAAACCTGTTGGATTACTATCGACCCTAATTTATATAGCATTGTGCATACTTCTTCCACCAAATTCGTATAGAATCTTCCCGGAATAATACCCTTATTGTTCTTATTCCCAATCTGATGGTCTTACCTCTATTTCTGATTTTAGACTCGTAGCTTATTGTAATGTAATTTAAAGAGTTATCTAAAAAATCCTTACCACTACGATCAAAGTTTACCTTTCCTTCCTCATTGATTCATCTGATCCAGCTTTTATACATGATCATAGTATATCCGAAAACATTATCCTCGCTCATGACGTCATGCATGACTACCACATCAACAAGAATGGTCCTCGTGAAGCCCTCAAAATATATCTTATGAAGGCATTTGACAATGCCTATTAATGTCTTCTTGTAGATGTTCTTTATGTTATGGATATTCTCATCCGAATGATTGGATGTATTATTCATTTTATCTTTATGCCTTCGTGAACCAAATATTGAATCGTAAAAATTATTTCATTCGTAATTTATCAACATTAATAGTAACAGTTTTGGCTTCTTTCGTGACAAGAAGGGCCTCTGGTAAGGTGAGCATCTCTCATTATTTCTCTTCGTACTCATTATGAAAATTCTCTCAAGCATCCTCCAGGAGAAAAGCCAACACCCTTCTTTTGGTTTTCACTGATAATACCAAAATCTTAAAATCATCAATCTTTGTTTTGCGAATGATCTTATGATCTTAGGATCTTGAGGAGTTTGTAAGACTCTCATGACTCAACCTCAATCCTAAAAAGAATCACATGTATCTCTCGGTTGTTTCTGACTTTATATGTCATTCAATTATATCATCATTCCATTTCGAGGAAGGTTCCTTACCTGTTTGGTACCTAGATGTCCCCTTATCACCCCCTCATTTTTCATATTATGATTCTTGACCTCTTTTCCTCAAGATCAAAAATTTCATCAACTCTTGGACTTTCAATCACATTTCTTATATAGGGAGGCTTTAACTAATTAAAGCCGTCCTCTTTATTGGCCGAGTCTACTGGTTATCCGTTTTTGTACTTTATTTTTTTGCCTTTAAGGAGCTCACCCAACTCTTTTGTATATTCTTGTGATACGGGCCCGATATAAAAATCTCAAGTTTTTAAATTTATCTGGACCAAGAGTATTTTTCCTTCGGCTGAAGGTAGTCTTGGGATTCTATACTTTAAAGTCTGAAATAAGAAAGCATTTTTGGTTCATCTTCATAAATAATTCATCATCAATTTGGATCAAATGGATCCATATTGAAAAAATCTAAGATAAAAAAATGGAGTCTTCTTTTTGGCTCCTCCATGAGTTGGGGATGAAGGAATTTTCTCAAACTTTGATCACTTGTCACTAATTTATACAAGTTTGACATTGGTAATGGATCATCCACATCCCTCTAATATAACCCTTAGATTTTTTTCTAACTCGTTTTTTTATCATTTTGATCACAACTCGTTCGTTATGCTAGAATGCGTATTAATAACATGGTGTATAGCATCATCAAGAATGGCTCTTGATCTGTCCACTCATATCTGCTCAAGCACAAGATCTCATCTATCTCATCTGCTTAACATTGGTAATATTATAAATCTCATCCCCTTCCCCCATGTACATAGATGAATTTAAACTCTGAGATCCCCAACTAGAACTGTAACATATTTATAACATGTAGTATTAACCACCAGAGACAAACTCCTCGAATTGGGCTACATCACACCCCTTGAGTGTTTCTTATCCAGAAAATCACTTGAGACCATCAGCCATATCCTGGTTGAGTACCCCTACTCCTAGCTTACTTAGGATGCTAGCACCAGAAATTTCAAGTTATCATATTTGAATGTTGATTATCCCTCATAGTTACATACCGCTAGTGCATGGACCCCCTTCTCTACCGAATTTGGCCATCTATTGCGTGTTTTTTTATGTGTGGTTGTCAACCATTTATGGCATGAGAAGAACGTTATGATATTTTCACGCTCCCCGTCCTAGGGTTCAGCCCTCTTCCACTGTATCCTCTGAGACCCCTGCTACAGATTTCACGTTTCAAATATTCCATGACCGTGCTAGTTCAATACTAGGTTTTGTATTTTGTTCAGGTTTGTCTCTGATTCAAGTAGAACCTTAACTAAAAACATTGTTACGATGACACTTCATCTATATAGTTTTACACTTTTATATTATCCAAATGTATTAAGTATTTTCTTATTTATTGAGGATTTACCCACGAGACCATTTATGTTCCGTAGATATTTTTTTGTTTACCGGGATATGCATCAATGTACGTGTAAACAATATTTCATATTAATTCAAATAGGGAAAATATTACGGATTAGAAAGGTAAACAATTATCTTATAATGGCCATTTGATCTTAATCCAAACTGTTTTAATGACATTGCCTGAATATTAGACTCAATGTATCTTGTTGCATAAGACAATCATTGATGGAATCATAATACTTTTTAACAGATTCATGTGGGGATCAACATAAGAGAATAGTACAATCAAATGGACCAGATGGTCCAACATATGTATGTCATATGAAGAAGGTGGCCTGAACTTGAGAAAAAACCCAGGACCTTCAACATATATCTTCCTATATACGTTAGTACAAATCCAGGGATCACAAATCAATTTGGCCAAGATATATGCATAGTATATATTATAAAGACTACCACCATTTACAGGTTAGCTACTCTAGAGATCATTCCGTAACTTAAAAAAAAACTAATGAGTGTTAAAGAGAAGGTTAAGAAGCATATTTTCTGGAGGTTAGGTAAAGGTGAAATAAAAGTTTGGTTAGATAGATGGTGCAATGCTTCTTATTTTATTAATCTAAACAACAATGAAGACAATAAATGGTATCCTACAAATCAATTTAAAACCTTATGGGATTGTAATAGTTGGAACCTTGAGAAATTAAAAACAACTTTGTCATAGCTTTAGATATTAAGAGTATTCAAAATACATTTATCAAGAGAATGATGAAGATACCATCAATTGGATGTTATTTGTTGATGGTAAATTCAAAACAAAAGAAACATAGAATTACCTAAAAACTAACAATAATAAATCTAACTTGTTCAAAAGACTTAAGAATACCATAAATGCTCTGTCCTCATGTTAAAAATCCAAAACTACTAGATTTCTATGGATATTGTCCTTTAGAAAAAACATTTACTCTCGTTTGTATGTGTCTGTTCTGCGATAATCTATAAAGTCTTAACTATCTATTTGTGTCATGTAAAATAACATGGGAAGTATGAAATTATTTCTCAAACCTTTTTGGTATTACACTAGACATATTTATGTTCATAGCTCATTTAACTAGGATGTGGTTTTGGTCTACATCTAAAGATACTCATGGAAGAACAATTAATCCTGTTATTATATGTTGGGTCATATAGAGGGCCAAAAATCATGCTAAATTCAAAGACCAAATACATTATGTTAGCTCAATTATAAATTACATTAAGTGGATTGTAATTAGCCTTGGCCAATCCAACATGTTTAAGAGATCCCGTTAGTCAAATAATTTCAACATTGACTTATAAATATGTTGTTTCAACGACTTAAACAAGAAAATATTAGCAATATGGATCTTATCTGATTAATGGAAATTCTAATTGAGGAGTTTTAATAAGAGATACTAATGGTGATATAAATGTTGGTTTCAGTAGATTGTACGGTAAAATTACTCTTATATCAGCTAAAGTTGTGGCTCTATTGGATGGCCTAATAACCTGTAAAAACCTAGAAATAGAAAACACAAATATTGATAGAGTTTCTCACGAAAGGTAAATCTCATTGGAGCTTACATTATCTTCTTAATTGTTGCAAAAATATTATTACTCCTAATGCGGTTTTGTATAAGGGTTTGCCAAATAGACCATGAAGTGTAAAATGAGGCTGCAAAACCAAGCATTTAATCAGCTTAGAGAAATTACGCTCTTAAAAAGTATTGACTTAGGTTACATTAGACTTGAAGATTGAATGGTTCCAAATTCTCTAGTTTAGTTATATTACTAAATTCATTCAGCTTGAATTAAAAACTAAGTTATATTTAAAACTTTATCACTAACAATATCACTTGGTTACTCCTGAATATATATATAAAAGAACTCGGATTGTAGGTACCTTCAATGATACTTAAAAGATAAAAAAATCTCTAAAAGGCAAAAATAATATGGAATGAGGAAGCAAAAATCAGAAATTAGCGTTTGAATATGCAAAAAAATCCAATTGAATAGAAAATGTCAAACAATATGGGTAACAATAGAAGAGGGTGAAGTTATTTCCCTCATCATATTTTTTATTTCCTCCATAATTTAAAATCTAAAAAAAAAATCATCACTTGTTTTCACTATTTTATCCTCATTTTATCTTCTAACTTGTAATTTTATGTCATTAACCATTCTCAAACACTTATATAAACAAATACAAGATTTAACCCAATTGAATCCAGCATATATATGCTTTACTTTATCAAATTAAACCCTAAAAATAAAAATAAACCTAAATTTGATAAATATTATTCAATGAGGAGGAAGACACCCAAACCAAAGATTTAACAGCGGAGAAAATCACACAATTAACCAACAATGAAATTTAATCTTCTTTTTAAGTTGTGCATTCACATAACTTGAAAATTCGTGCTAAAAAATCATTTTAGAGCAAATCCCGATTTCTACATATTTTAACGACAAATGCCTGATTCTGAGGTGGTATCTCGGAATCAGTTGTTTTTATAGAACAACTGTTAAGAGCGAGTAAACTTGATGCTTTATCCCACATCGCTTAGTCTGAACAAGTACTTACCATATATAAGTGAATGAAATATCTCAACTAAGATGAGGCCTTTTGGAAGTGGACCAAAAGCAAAGTCGTGCGGGACTAATCGCCCAAAGCGGACAATATTACATTAGTTGGTGGAGATATTTCTAACATGGTATCAGAGCAAGGTTGAAACTTGTGTTCTAAGCCATGTAATGGGTGTATTGAGTGAGGCGGAATGCATAAAGTGTATATGTCATTCCGCGGATCAAGTTTAAGGGAGAGTGTTAAGAGTGAGTAAACTTGATCCTTTATCCCACATCGCTTAGTCTGAACAAGTACTTACAATATATAAGTGAATGAAATATCTCAACTAAGATGAGGCCTTTTGGAAGTGGACCAAAAGCAAAGTCGTGCACAATATTACATTAGTTGGTGGAGATATTTCTAACAACAACTAATTCTGAGATACCACCTCAGAATCAAATGTTTGTCGTTAAATCCTGCAGAAATCGGAATTTGTGATTATAACTAAAAAAATGATAAATATGTTATTTCCTTTTAGAAGAAAATAACAACATTGAGCTTTTTTCTCAAATATGGAAATAATAATATATTTGATGGAAAAAAATAGCTTCATCCAATGAAAGATCTTATCTAAAATACAAAATATGGAATATATACTCTTTAACATTTGATTCCCAAAATCCAGAAATAAAAAACATGTAGATTTTGATTTAGAAAAATAAAATTGATGGTAAAAAATCGGAATAAAAAATAAATCTGAAATGATAGTTCAACCATCCTCTTTTTTTATTTTTTTCGGAGGGAACCCGCCAACGTCAGAAGGTAAACCACACAAGGTGACAGGCTCAGCCGAGAAAGCGTATGTAGAGGGATTCAAACTCATGACATTTGGTCACAAGCATACCATACTCAACCAACTCGGCTACCCCTTGGGGCAGTTCAACCCTCCTTTGTTTTCTTACAAAAGAGTTATTGCCGATCGAAATTTAGACGGTAGACCAAAAATATGTTTGGCGGTTCTTTTAACACTTAAAGCATGTGTAATTAATATTAAAGGAATTGTATTTTCTCGTGTTAGTGGTGGCAACTGTTCATGAGATCCACAATCTATCTAACAGTTTTAAGTGTGTCCGTATTATTCATTTAATAGTTTTAAGTGTGCGTGTTTGACGTGTCGTATAAATAAGTAAGCGTGTTGCGTAGCTCTGCGTATGTGTGTTATGCGTGTAAATCCATGCAAGTGAGATGACCCATTTAAGTCAGAGTTTATAAGTATTTTATAGTATTATTTAAAACTAATTTGCATCCGTTAGTTAAATCGAAATTCAATAATTGAGATAGGTATAATATCATCGAAATAATTATGATATTTATTGTATTTTGACGTTTTTATAAAAATAATTAAGATACTTGTAATATTATTTTGATATTTTTTTATTATATTTAGATATTATAGATAGTTTATTTAATATTATGTAGATATTAAATAATAAGATAGACATTTAATTGTATTTTTATTTTTAAATATTATATTTTTAAAATATTTATACAATTATTAATTTGTATGCCTTTACTAAATCAAAATTCTATAATTGGGATATGCGTATTGTAATCAAGATACTTGTAATATTATTTTGATATTGTCGAAAAAACTTGTATCGGGAGTTGAAACGATGGAGAATTATTGAAAATATTGAAAAATATTAAATTTAAATATTAAATAATATATATAAATAATTAACCTTGTATTATAAATAAACAATAATATATAATTATAAATAAATAAATAACTATAACTTATATATATCATAAGTTAAACTTAAATTAATTATATATATATAATATAAACTATAAATAAAACAAAAATTAATATATATAAATAAACGGCTACCTATAATTGTAGCCGTTTTTTGTTGGTGGTGCAACGACTAGTTTAAAACAACTAGTCCTTGCCACTTTGGATATCCGAATGACCAATTCGGATATTCGAAGTTAAAGTCCGGATATCAGGATTGGTCATTCGGGTATCCGAATTGATGGTAATTTTTTGAAGAAAAAAAACTTATTGAAATCTCCCTATAGATAGAGGAGAATTTCAAACCCAAAATCACCATCTCTCAATACTACTATAAATCTCTATATTTCTTCTACAAATTCTACGAAAGCGTTAGTTATTTCTTTTAGAAACTCTAGTTCTACTTTCATAATAGTTTGTATATGTTTTTCGTTTTTTGTTTTTCTTTGATAAATATATTTAAATAACATTGTGGTAACATTATACTTGCTGAATTAATAGTTTCGTATAATTTATCACGTTATTTGTTTGTTATAGTTGTTTAGATTAGTTGTTATTCGTTTATTTTTATTTTAAAAAAACCTAAATAATTCATTTTCATTTATGATATTAGTAGTAGTAGTCTAAAACCAAATCATAATTAATAATCAAAATATAATAATAAAACTATAACCACATAACTTCTAATATTTTACCATGATACTGTATGATTTTGGTTTATAAAAACACTGCTAATTTTTATAACCAAGTCATAATAATAATATTCAAAATGTAATAAGAAAATTATAACCATAAAACTTGTAATATTTTAACATAATAAGAAATGATTTTGGTTTATAACATAATATCAACACTTGTAATATTTATAATCAAGTCATAATAATAATAATATTCAAAATATAAAAATAACATTATAACCATAAAACTTGTAATATTTTAACATGCTAAGATATGATTTTGATTTATAACATAATATCAACACTTGTAATATTTATAACCAAATATAATAATAATAATATTTAAAATGTAATAATAACATTATAACAATATTGTAATATTTAAAATTTTGGTTTATAAATAAATTACAATAGTTAAAATATTATTAACCAAACTGTAATAATAAAATTATAATCATATACATTATCATAATATTTTTGAAAAGTATAAATATCTGTTAATAGTTTAAGATAGAGAGATCCATTATCTCCCTGTCTTTTCATTATAGCTGAGGAGTTCTTAATTAGGGGTGTAAATAACTTAATTAATCAACATAGATCTATGTCATATAACATGAAAAGTTTAGTGAAAATAAATTGTTTAGCATATGCTGATGATATCATTCTGTTTTCAAATGGATCTCTAACAAGTATAAAAAAGTTAACTAAGTTTTTAGATACCTATCAATCTCTCTCTGGTCAGCAAATAAACAGACAAAAAACTACTTTTATTACATCTTTAAGCATGAATAGAACAAGAATAACATCTTTAGAAATGGTTTTAGGTTTTAAGCATGCAAATCTTCCTTTTACTTACCTAGGAATCCCAATTCACTCAAACAATCATTCAATTCACTTTGAGAATTTAATTGATAAGATAAGATGTAAAATCTTAGAATGGAACTCTAAAAACTTATCATTTGGAGGCAAGATAACTTTAATAAACTTTGTTCTAATGTCATACCCTATATATTATTTACAGTCTATTAAGCTACCTTTGAAAACAATATCTAGGATTGATAAACTACTAAATAAGTTTCTGTGGGGGTCTAGTGAAACAAACAAACATATAATATGGTCTAGTTGGGAAAAAATGTGTAAACCATATAATGAAAATGGATTAAACATCAGAAACATTAGAGATATTCAAACTGCTTTTTCCTTTAAACTGTGGTTTAATTTTAGGAGTAATAAAACTCTCTGGTCAAATATGATGCACTCAAAATACTGTAATTGCATTCATCCATTGCAATCTACATTAAGAATATCAGATTCTAAAATTTGGAAAAGAATGTATGAAGTTAAAGAAAGAACAAAAAAACATTTAAGATGGAAGTTAGGTGATGGTAATTCTGATTTTTGGCTAGATCAATGGCACAGATCTAAACCCTTAATAACTTTAACAGCATCCAATTCTAATCATTATACACAATCAAAGATAAATGAATACTGGATAGATAATGTGTGGAACATTGATAAACTTATGAATATGCTGCTTGCTAAATATGTGAATGAAATCATTAAAATAAAGTTTAATACTTGTACTCGTGATTCCATCATTTGGAAACTTTCAACTGATGGAACCTTCAACTTAAAAAAGACTGTTAATGAAGTAAGAATCAAAACCATAACATCACAATTAAAAGATAAAATCTGGAATAATACTTCTCCAAATAAATGTTCTTTCATTCTTTAGAGAGTATTGAATAACCTATTGAGTATAGATACAAAGCTTCAACATAAAAGTTTTTATTTAGCATCTAAATGTACTAGCTGACAGAATTTAGAAACTCTTAATCATGTTTTTGTATCTTGTGAATCTGCTTGGTATATTTGGTCTTATTTTTCTACTAAGTTTAATATAGACATAGGCAAACATATGACAGTAAATCACATTATTAATCTTTGGCTGTTATCTACACCTAAAAGAATATATATCAGAACCATTCTGCCATCTTTGATTGTATACTCTATATGGTATGCTAGAAATAGTTCCAAACATAAGGGCAAAATCTTATCTTCCAAAAGGATTATTAATCATATATTATTCATTCTTTCATCCTTAGATTCAGGATTGCATTTAACTAGAAAGCATTGGTCAAAAGACCTGCATTTAGCTAAGGAATTAAGATGTTTCAATCATGTTAAAACTTCTAAGCCTTGTTTGTATGTTGCTTAGTCTCTGCCTATTCATAATAGAATCAAATTGAATTGTGATGGATCCTCACTATACAATGGTGAATCTAGTTATGGTTTTATTATAAGGAACAGCTTTGGAACTAGTTTAATAGCTAAAGGTGATATAATTGGGAAGTGTTCTCCTTTATTTGCTGAAATTTTAGCTCTTATAAATGGCCTCATGTATTGCAATGATCAGAGCTTAACATCTGTAGATATAGAGATAGATTGCCTTAGTTTATTTAACATGCTTGCAATAGGTAGACACCCTTGGCATTTAGATCAAATACTTCAATACTGCAGATCATTGATAAAACCTCAGATGACTCTCAAACACATATATAGAGAGCAGAATTCTGCTGCCGATTGGGTGGCCAAACATGCATTAAAGACACAGTCTGAATTTACAGTTGAATCAACTCACTCATTGAATGAATTGAATGCAATTACATTGCTTGAATCCTTAAATTTGGGTTACTTTAGGTTCTTTGAGGATGACTAACTTGTTTGGCAAGTTGAAAAACTTGACCTATATTGTTTCTGTTTTGCAGGAAAAGGAGTATGTAGATGGTGTACAACAAGAAGATGGATTGAAGACACAAGGACACTTAAGAAAGATGAGCCACAAGAAGGATTAAAGAAGATTTGTAAGATAAGAGATAGTAGTCACAAAATTGTATCAGAAAATTGTTAGGATGTTTGAAAATGTATCAGAAATTATGAACATATGTAATATTTTTCTTAACATCAATAAAATCTTATTTCTTGAGGAAAAAATAATATTTTTGAAATATAACTTAAGATATGATTTTAGTTTATAAAATAATTACAACATTTAAAATATTTATAACCATATAATAATAATAATCAAAATAAAATTATAATTATACAATTTGTAATTATAAAATATGATTATAATTAATAAAATAATAGCAATAATAATAATATTTATAACCAACTTATAATAATAAATATAATAATAATATTTGTAACAATATTTAAAAATAAAATATTTAAATTTTATAATAATAAATTTGTGTGTCTAGCGTGTGCATGTCTAAACATATGCGTGTCTAACATGTTACATGTCTTTCGGGGGTAAAAAAACACCACAGGTCCTTCATGTTTGTCACTTGTAACACATGAGTCCTTATTATTTGTCTATGTAATAAACCGGTCCCCTGTGTTTTAAAAATGTAACAAACAATTTTTTTTTAATAAATAAGTCATTTATCTTTGTAATAAACAGGTCCCTTACGTTTTCAATTTGTAATAAACAGGTCTCTCAAATTTTCAAAAAAAAAACTGTTACTTTTTAAAACATAAGGAACCGATTTATTACGGAGACAAAAAATAAAAACTGATATGTTACGAGTAACAAACATGGAGGACTAGTGGTGTTTTTAAACCTCCTTTGAAATTAAACATAACATTTTTGCGTAAATCCATATATTTCTAACGTGTCCGAACACATCTACCAACTCTATCCCCAAGTTGTAACCTTCCTTCTTAAATAAAAAATAATAATAAAAAAAAAAAAGTAAATATACAGAAATCAATACGCTAGTTGAACTTTTGTCCACATCCCAAGTCATCATCATACGTTTCACGCAAAAGGCCACTGAAACTGACATGCACTAAACAGCATTGGGGGTATAATAGTACTTTAAGCCGTTAGATATTTCTGAGTGACCTGATTTATCGTGCGCGTATCAAACTTAAATATCAATCTCGGTATATACGCATCACGTGATTGGCGACCCCACCTAGGTAACTAGGTGTCTAACCATAGTTAAATGTGTTTGGTTGCCGGTATAAGTATATTCCGAATATACTTATTTTATCACCGCCTTGCTCTTTAAATCTCAATATAAAATGCTATGATTAGATGTACCATCTAAAAAATTCAGCCTCTTTTGTTCATAAAATGAATATATGAAAAACAAATAGATTATTTAGATCCAGTTCCGAATTTTTTTCGATCAAAATAATAAGTCGTACCGTTATACATTTTTAGGGACATATTCCGTAAATAGTAATGCTGAAATAAAACATCAAACAATAAATCTCAGGTAGAATAACAATCCGCTTTATAACAATGATAAACAAGGCGCTTTCCAATCATACAACGAACCAAAAATATGGTGGAGAACCGCATGCAATGATTAGATTAGTAATATTCTTAATGTGACCAAAAGATTTTGGTTTCATGGAATCTTAGCGGATGTCAGAGATGATGCGATATGATAATAGTGAATCCAATGAGCTGGTATTCGTGAAAATCCTAGCAGTCCTCTCGCGCTAAATATAGTGGACCACCGCACAAAAGACAGTGTGCAACATATGTCTAAAGCCATTAGAATGAGGTGTCCAATTGCTAGTTGTGTGCAATCAGTTAAGGACCTCGTAGTCTGATAAAATGATAAGTATTAGAGGTTGTAAATTTACTATTTTGATTTGAGATCCAGATCTTTACATCATATCCTCCGTACGGGGATGGGGTAAGCACCTAATAGCATTGTCGATTTCAAATAGGTGTGTTTGGTGTGATCTTCAACTCAAGCAGATTTGATTCGTCCAATTCCATATGTTGTTAGAAATTATATCTGAAACTTCGGTGTTGTTGCACATTCGGGTTGAACGAATTATGCTTTAACCATCTCATCCATAAGTGAATTGTTGAAGATGTAGGGTCGAACCAAATGGGCGTGGATTTACCATCCCCAAATGCTATAGTTTTATAGCTTGGAAGCGATGGCTCTTAAATTGAGTATTTTCCTCCATCCATAGTTAAGGTTATATTATATGAGGAGATTTTAGATGCAGTTGTCTTTTACATTTTTCATTACTATCTAGTTACTTCATAATGAGTTGAAAATTTCACGCAAAATGGTCCAAAAGTGTTTTATGGTAGTCGTATGATTCCAACTTTTAAGGTTAATAACCCAAGGCCGTCATCTTCTAAGGGCAATGTAGTTTTGGACTAGGCGACTTTCGAACTTTAAATTATTATCTAAAGGCCCGACCACATAAAACGATAAAAGAGTTGGTTTAACTATTTGAGGAAACGAACCAAGTGTATAAATACTGATGACCAATAAACCTGACCTTTGAGGAGAACGACTTTGATAAACTATAGTCTCCCAGCATATGAAATGTATTTGAAGGTCTACGAGTTGATGTGTCTCATAGTCTTAAGGAATAATGGCCTACAATAATTATAAGATAGACGTGTGGTCATAAGTGACAGTCTTATGTATCGCACAAAGATTGATCCTTTTTCAAAATCAAGGGAGGTTGTTATGGATTGGCGGTTTGGTTAGAAACCCTTGATAAACATAGTGGTTATTAGAGGGCTATAGACGGAGCCCTGAAAAAAAATGAATTATTTTATGCCTTCGATTAGGTTGATTGAATTGGGATTAACACGACTGAAGATCATTAAATCATTCACGAAGCATAGATTAATGATTTTCAACTTTTGGCATTTCCAGTGGGAGCCAAAGTTAGGGTTTTGACTTTTTTTCCACAAAGATACTAGTTAGTACTTGCATAACTAAGACACAAAGATACTAGTTAGTACTTGCATATCGAATTCCTCTTTTGGTTTTGAATTACCATTAATTTTGATTGAATATGTGGTGGTGGATAAGTATTGCGTAATCCAACCAAGGCTTTGAATAATACATCATCTCTCGACTATCGCGTTTGGATAAAGTTAATCCAGAGGATCCTTTGATCCATGAGAGGCCGCCACTTGTCACCATAGTCCCCAAATTTTTGTAGCACCACTAGTCCATTGAGTTTAGGTCAAACGCAAAACTTAGTCTGCGACATTAAATGACCCACCTACCCTTATAATATCCAACTTGGCATTAATAATTGAGTGTGTTTATCCATGTGGCATTATTTATCCTACGTGGAATATTTGTCTTGGTACAGTCCTTTGTAACCTTATCAATCGGTCATGTTACGTCTTCATTAATTTAATTTAATGAAATACCTAACAAAATCTAAACCCTAGATTGCCTTCTCCCTGAAAAGAGAAACTAAACCCGTTTCGAATTCTAATCCCTAGACTTTTTAATCTTCACTCTTTCTTGTTCTAAATCAAATCCCCAAATTGAATCCCTAAATCTAAACCATAATCTATACCCAAATATATATGCTCCTAAATCTATACCCAAATCGAAACAGAATCATAAATCTTCTTCCTTAACCACAATCTATACTCCATGTTGCTAGCCCTAATTTTCGGCAACGGTAAACGTGATTCAACAATGAAGAAGGGTTCGAGAAGGAAACAGAAGAAGGTCAAAATCGAATTAGATTTCTCTCAAGAATATACAAGTATTTTGTTTGTCTCCTTATATGTTGAGTGATGGATGTCGATACTGTTTTAGTGTCAAAACCTTGAGTGTTTTTTGCTTTATAGATTAGTATGTTTCAGTGTTTAGTTTAGTGATGTATCGTTTTAATTTTTAAAATTAGAATGCTTTGAGTTTTACTTTGCTTCACTGTGAAATGATGTTTAATGATGCTTCGAGTGTTACATTTCGATATTGTCTTCTGTGTTTACCTGATAAAGCGTTTGATTTTTCCTTTTATTGATGTTTAATGATTATAGTAGGAACTGATAAGTGATTATTATTATTATTAGGTGTTAATGATTATGATTATTGCAGTGACTTGTTTTACTTTGTTTGTTGTTGCATTGGACTTGACAGATGTTTGCTGTTTAGTTTTTGCTGCATTAGAGATGTTGCAATGACTTGTTTTACTTTGTTTGTTTGATGTTTTATTGATGTTTGTTGTTTGTGCTAGACTGTTGCAGTGAGTTGTTCTACTTGTTCTATTATTTTACTTTGTTTGTTTAATGATTATTTACGTTTGTTGTTTGAGTGACTGTTGCATTGGACTTGTTCTATTTTTTGTTGCATTAGAGATTCACTAGGGTATAGATTTAGGAGCAGATAACAGATGTGGCTATTTGTGATATTTGAGTGACTGTTGCAGTGATTGTTGCTGTTTGAGTGACTGTTGCAGTGACTTATTAATTGATTTATTATCTCGAATTGGTTTTGTGATATTTGAAGGTGTCAATCGTGAATTATTCACCATGATAGTACGTCACAGTGACAAATTCTATGAGAAAAACGGTATTGTAACATACAAGGGTGGGAAGGAGACACTAGTTGATAATGTGAACCCCGACAATATATCACTTATCTACCTAAGCGAGCATATTTACATGATGTGCTACGCTTGAACAGAAGTTTGGTGTGTTGAACTTTGCTTACCAATTGTTGTCACACAAGGATGATAAAGGTTTGCTAAATGTATCTAGTGATGTAGATGCACTGGGATGTGAAAGATGGTAGACAAACGCAGGTTCTTAAAGCTGTATATTAAAGTTGTTCTACCACTATAAATAGTTTTCCCTTAAAAAAACAAAAGTAAAAAACTCCACCGGGGGTTGAACTTTCAGAATCAAGTTCAGATTCAGATAAAGAGAAAGAGAGTCAGAGTAGTGAAGAATACTTTGTGGATAGGGATACGGATGAATTTATTAAGGCTATGACTGCTGAAGAACGGAGGGTTCAAGAACAGAGGGTCGAAAAAGATGACGATCAAAGGGTTGAGGTAGAAGAAAAAACAGTTGGTGAAAAGGCTACGGTAGAAGTATAAACAGTTGGTGAAAGGCCCGATGTAAAAGGTGAAATAGTTGGTGAAAGGGCCGGTGTAGAAATAGTTGATGAAAGGGCCGATGTGGAAACAAATGTGGCTGATTGTAAGGGTGAAGAAGATGCTAGGGTATAAGAAGAAACGGTAGGTGATGGTGATTGTAGGGTAGAACAGAATGTTAAAAAAGATACCGATCAAAGGGTTGAAAAACAAGAAGACTCAGTTGGTAATGCTGATGGTAGGGTAGAACATAGGGCTATTGGTGAAGATGCTAATCAAAGGGCTGAGGTAGAAACAGATATGGTTGGTAGGGGTGAAGAAGAAGCTGGTGATACTGGCGAGCCCACTGCACAGAGGGTTGACAAAGATGGTGGTGATGGTGGGGCAGAAGAAAACATTGCACAACTACCCAGGAGAAAAATACTGGTGAAGCAGCGGCAGAGGCCGATGATGAGGCTGGAGAGCAGATGCCAGCCCCACCATGTCAACAACATCAGTTTGTCTCACCTGAACAACAAGGGGATACAGAGGATATCAAGATAGACTACGCGGCATCGGATGCTCTGAATACACCGAAAAAATCCGATGTAGAGTTCAATGATGATGTGGAGATGTGGTATAATTTTGTTGAGTTCAATCCGTTTGTACCCTTGGCCAATGTAGAGCTACAAGTCGGGCATGAATTCACAACTGCAACTGAGATTAAGGAGGTTATAAAAAACTATGAGATCAAGCAGCAGAGGTACATTGTTATGAAGAAAAATTACAATGAAAGAATCTTCTTTGTATATTCAGCAGAGGGTTGCCCTTGGAAAGCATACTACAACACAATGGGATGCAGTATCAGGTGGGTGTTAAATACGTTGATTGACAACCAAAGATGTCCTCCAACAAATAAAAACAAGAATGTTACGGACATATGGATAGCTACTATCTGCCATAGTGGGAGGCAGATATCAACTGGTCAGTTACGTCCTTAATAGCCTCCTAAAGAAGAAAGTTCCTTGTTCACATTAATCGGCATAAGGTGTATATGGATAAATCTATTGCTCATGAGATGATATTGGGGAATGATAAGCAGCAATTCGCGTAATTGTTGAACTACAGCGAGGAGATTATCAAACGAATCCAGGTTCTACTTGCATTATTAAGCAAGCGAACAATATCTTTGAACGTTTCTACATGTGTTTGGGACCTGTTAAGAAAATATTCAAAGTAGGGTGTAGGCCAATTATTGTCTTGGATGGGTGTTTTTTGAAGGGAGCTTTTGGAGGCTAACTTTTGGTGGCTGTTGATATTGATGCTAATGATCAAATTTACCCTGTTGCGTGGGCTATTGTGGAGAACGAAAATAGATCAAGTTGGAGTTGGTTTCTACATTTGCTGGAAGAGGACCTTGACATTCAAAACCAGGGAGCGTGGTTGTTTGTGAGTGATAAATAGAAAGGTTTGGTCCCTACTTTGTTGGAAGATTTTCCAAACTCCGAGCATCGGTTTTGCTGTAGGCATTTGTATGCCAACTTTAAAAAAACCTACCCCGATCGACTAGAGAAAATGATATGATGGGGAGCAGCTATAGCCACATACCATGGGGAGTTTGATGCACATATGACAGAGATGCAAAGGGTTAAAATTGACGTTTTCAAATGGTTAGAAGATAAACCACCAAGACAATAGTCTAGAGCTCACTACAAATAGTACACATGATGCAATATTCAGACCTCCAATCTAGCGGAGACTTTCAAGATGGTTATTCTACACCTAAGGGATAATCCATCATACCATTGATAGATGGTATGAGAACGCAGACAATAAAAAGAATAACTAAGCTTAAAAAGAAAAGTGTTACCTGGAAGGGTGAAGTCTGCCCAAGTATATAGAAGAAGCTGGAGTTGAGTATAGAGGCAGCTGGGAGGTGCTGGACTGAAGAATCTGGAGGTCCCCAATATGAGATCAAATCAGAGAGAGGGCAAATTGTTGTAGACTCAAAAGACATGTTCGTGTAGGAGTTGGCAACTGAGTGGTATACCTTGCGCTCATGCTGTTGCGGGTATATGGGTTGACAATAAAATACCCATCGACTTCATTCTTTCGTGTTACCGCATTGAAACTAACAAAACCATCTACGAGCATACTATCAATAGAAGGAGTTGCCCAACCATTGGAGAGACCTCACAGGTTGCTGCTAGGTTTGAGAGTGGCGATGTTGGTGCTGTCAACAGCTCACAGAGAGTTACAGATAGCTCACAGGTAGCTGTTGGGGCTGAGCCAACTGATGATGGGGTTACAACCAACACAGAAGGACCTGGACCTGCTGCTGATGGAGTTAACAGAGCACATGAAGCCCGTTTACATGCTCATCTTAGAAAGGCAGCAAGAAGAGTGGCTAAACTCCTGGTAACTTTTTTGTATTCTTCATACTTTTGATTTTTGAGAGTGTTGGGATAATGGCAACTGATTGGGTTTTTTTGGTGGTGAAATAGGTTAGGAGAGGTGTTGCTACTAACATAATGTCTGGTGTAAGTTTTTTTTTAAAATTTTGTATTCTCTTCCTTAGTCTTCCCATTTTTAAATTATATTAATTTTATTCTTTTGGTGCAGGGAAGCCTTGTCTATTGTACTTATCCAAAACCTGGTGGGGGACAAGGTGCACAAGCCACAATAAGAGTGATGGGAAGAAATATAAGATTCTTAACTCTCCTACTGTAAAGTTGTTTCATGTTGGTTTTTTATACCTGCTTTTTTTAATAGAATAATTGGTCACGTGGTATGTTTCATAGTGGTATTGGTGTGCATTTAATTAGTATTCAATAGTGTTGTTGATATGTTAGGTATGCTTTAATAAAATGGTGTTTGTGTTGTTGTTTTTGTATATAATGGGTTGCGTGTTGGTATTAGTGGTATGTTTGTTGTTATTGGCGTTGCTGATATTTGTTGGTCTACTTGTTAGAATTATTAGGGTACTGTATGATTGCATGAAACTACTCGAAACTGGATGTCGGCTAAGGAAATGGCTCAATTCAAATAGGCTGCTAGAGTGGCAAATGAGAAATGGAAGACGAGTCTCAAATTCATCTGTTGCTGCGTGTTCATCTGTTGCTGCACCAAATGATACTTCTAGGAATGTTTAGTATATAAATTATTGAACACTGGAAAATTCTTTTTTGCATTCTATTGTAGACTATTTTTGGTCAGTTTTTGTTAACAATTATAAGTCTGAACTCTAAAGGTGTTGTTGTTATTAGGTGTTCATAGCCTTGTATAATTATTTGTATTATATGTTGATAATGTATTATGTTGGATTATGATGTACGCTTAACTAAATTATGAATGAAATTTTAAGGTCTTGTTTGAATCAAAACTTAACAATGTTATTACTACTCTAATTTGTAGATTTGCAAATAGTCCATAAATAAACTAGTTCGCAATTGAGGTAAAAATAGAATTAACACAAATATGACCACAAGCTAAATAAGCATCCAACCAAACAAAGAACAATACTGATAACAATACAGTATTTAACACAAATACCACCACAAGCTAACACAATTATAAATTCTAGTTCTCAACAATGCTGAGACAACAACAACTAATAAAAATAAACGGACAAGAAATGCAGCAAAACAACATTAAGAAACTAACTTTGGTCTTAAGACTACCATTCTCAGCTTTAATCTTGCGTATCTTTTTCTTCAACGTAATAATTAATTCTTTGTAATGATGAGGTACTGATGAATCCACCCACTCAAAAAACCCACATTTTTCTTAAGTACTCTGTAAAATTAAATCGATTTAGGGTTTTAAAAAACTAGGGTTCTAAACATAAATTAAGGTTTAAATTTTAGAAGATTTATCTTAGATTAAACTTGCCTGATAGTTTCTGCATCCATCAAATCTCCTCCCTGGATTAGAGTCTGTTCCCGAAGTACAAATTTCCAAAGGTTTCCCACAAAAGCATCTCGATACCGAATCTCTATTTTTTGTATGAGGAAAAGTGGTAGAGCTGGTGGACATTAGTGGAGGATGAAGATGAATTCTTTTTACTGGTTGGAAACGATTGGGAGAGAAGGAGAAATGAATCAGAAAAATACAAAAATCTAGAGAGAAGAGAAATGATTCGAGGAAGAAGAATAAGTGTATGTTTATAAGGCTTCAATTATTTCTTTAATTAAATTACACATAAGATTAATTTAATAGGTCCCAGGTCAACAAAATTTGCCATCTCACTGACACTTATGTCAACAAGGACTAATGGTGATACAAAAATCTGGGGACTATGGTGATACAAAAATCCGGGGATACAAAAGGGAAAAATCGTACCTAAACTCAATGGACTAATGGTGATACAAAAATCTGGGGACTATGGTGACAAATTGCAGCCTCTCATGGATCAGAGGATCCTCTGGAGTAAATTTATCCAAACGCGATAGTCCAGGGACTGTCAACGGACATTTGAAAGTCAAGGGACTATCTGCCACCAAACGCGATAGTCGAGGGAAAATACACTGTTCAAAGCGTCCAACCAATAACGAATAAGATATGTAAGAGGAGACGTCACCGAATATTGTAAAAATCTTTCATTATATTAATTTTTATGGTAGTGTAATGACCTTTGGTCGGTGTGGTAGCCATAAAGTAATTCTTGATGATAGAAATATATTACTAAAATATTGTGAAATTAGATGAAGTCGACTGCGAGGAGACAATGAGGGAGATGAGAGCTCATTTGATTTTGTTTGTGAGAATTTTTCAAATGAATTTGTATATGACATTACATCACGTGATGGGCCTAAAATTGGAGGGGGGTGTTGACTTATTCATCTTGAGAATGAGGGCTATAAGTGTTTTGTTCCAATCAGGGTTCGTTCTGTTAAAGTGAAAGAAATTGTAAATCATTTTGGGGAAATATGGGGCGATAGTGTTCCATACGGATTTAAAGAATCCTCT
The DNA here is from genome assembly GCA_036936605.1 of Limnanthes douglasii subsp. nivea. NCBI lineage: Eukaryota > Viridiplantae > Streptophyta > Magnoliopsida > Brassicales > Limnanthaceae > Limnanthes > Limnanthes douglasii. Next base: position 70,891,478 of record JAUPFV010000003.1, read on the forward strand.
ATTATATCCATATAGATTGCGGACTTTGTTACTGTCCATGCTGAAAAATACAGTTTTTATTTCATTATGAGTTATAGGTCAGATCTTACTAAACTTATTTGCTCTACTTAGCTCGAAGATGATAAGTTCACGGGTTCTAGGTGTGTTACGTTAGGATTAGGGAATCAACATTTCTTCATCAATACTAAAGGTTTTGCATGTTTATATATATATATATATATATATATATAATCTAAACAACTTAATTGTATTATGACAATAATAATAATATTATTTAATTTTTTTATAGATATGCTATATTGTATTTTTATTTTTATATATTTTTGAAAATCAAATGATTTTTTTTATATTTGACGTGATAAATCTCAAGTCATGCTAAAATTAATCATATAAAAAGTTGGAAAATAAAATAAGTATGGATGATAAGGAAATTTGAAATTAGAATGTTAAATCATATATATAAAGTTAAAATATTAAAGTAGTCGTTACAAGTCTAATTAATTAAAATAATTAATATTGAGAATATTAGATTTATAATAATAATAATTATTAGTATTATTTAGTCTCACAGTGAAATAGATAAATAAATTTTAAAGTTTTCTGTTTTTCATAATCGAATGGGTTCACTATAATTAGTGGTATGACGGTGCAACAAACCAATTCAGAAGACACTTCGCCTAGGAGAAGTGTACATTTCGTCGCGACCACCCCGATTGTGATCGTGTAAAACAGGGATAATAACTTTTTTTTATTTCCTTGTGTATGGTGCTGGACAATATCTTATACAGTTGTGCACTAACTAATTATTATTTTTGTATATCATATGTATGTATGCATATTTATAACATGATCAATTCAGTTACATATGTATAATAAAGAACGTGTTTCTCTTGCGATTGTATACAATGTTTAGATTAATCACAATTAGGTTTGTTGTTTCAATTATGATGAGTCAAATTTTGATCAAGTGTGTTATGGATGTCCAGTGCTTCAGAGAAATTAAGAATGCTCTTGCTAATTAAATGACTAATTGAACAGAGTATCTAGTATGTATGAGAGAAAATCTAGAGAGATAAAATAATAATAGCATGTAAATAATAATAAATGAAAAGGGTTACCATTTAAGTGAGATAACAACACTTATTTATAATGACCATTTTGGAATGCGGTGACTCTATTGGTCTAAAATACATAAGTAACCTTTTGGGATCTTTTATCCGTAATATAAAAAAATTATTGGACGGGCTCATCAACCAGCCTATAAATTAACATAAGACAATCGGGGTCCCAAACCTGATAGTCACCTCCAAAGATAGTTTGCTCCCTGCAGTAGTTTAGGCCACAATCTCTATTTTTTATAGCTACATCACATTTAGACACTAATATATTAAACTTCTACCTCGTTACAAAAAACTCATGAATCCATAAACTTCCTGCCCCGACGGATCCCGTTTTGGGCCATGTACTTTCTGTTGTCTCACTATTATTCATTATTCTTTGTTATCTATGAAACTTTATCTTTCGTAGGTTGACCAATATCATTTTGATACTCACATAACATACCATTTTTTGGTCCCAAAGCCTAACCAATGGGAGAGGAGGATTAATGTGGACTTGTTCTTTCGGTTCGTAGTAAATAATTATCATACTTTCAGTTAGCTCATCGTAATACCCGTGCATATTAATTTCCCTCGAATATTTTTTTGGTTTATGCATGTCGTATTTCGACGAATAGTGAAATATAAATGGGTCGGGACCTTACTTCAAATTGATCATGACATATTTGTGGTAGTAGGTATGAAATTGAAAAAAAAACGATTCACTACTTGCTACCACGACCAAAGTCCTCAGGATGCTTAATTGTATGGCCAAATATCCCGTTATGCTTTCTCTTATAGCCAAATTTCCTATAATGTTCGACTTGTAGTTGCGACATCCACCAAAACAGGGTTCAAGGAATGGCAATGTAGCCTCGATGCATTGTCAAACAAATATTGGTGGTATATAATTTCCTCGGAGTGAACTCGTGCATCAAATTGCTCTAACAATGTGCCAAAAGTATGAACTTTCCTCTTCAACACTCTCTCAGAAAATGAGGTAATAGGAAAAAGTCCTTGCCTCAAAGACGTGACTGCTACCTCTTTATGTTTTTCTTTGAGGTCATTTTTGGTGTGCACAAAACATTGTGTATAGTCCTCAGACTTCCTCCGTTACGTTGTATGCAAAGAATTAAGTGGTATTCGTGACCCTTTGTTTTTCCATTTTTATCATATAGATGTTTCAAGAGTGCCCATAATATCTCAAATCTTGTAATGCGCCATGATACTAGTTAACTGAAACATGCAAACGTACTTTCCTCAAGGTTCATCGCAAAATGTTTACACCACAAACGATCGTTCTTCACAAAGTTAGCAATTTCTACAAAGCGTTTGATATGACGTTATATGTCTCCATTCCCATCGTGTATTTCCGGCTTGTTAAAATCAAAACTTTGTGATGATTTAAAAGCCATATTTATTGGAATCAAATGATGATATAACCTTATGAGTCATTCTGTGCGACATGTTTTGTTCATACTGTTTATCAGGACAAAGCAAATTTGTATCTACCATGTAAGCCCCTGTTGAAAACCAATGTTGGTGGTTTGAACTCGAGCCCCTACCTCGGAATTTCATGCTGATATCAAGCGGGATTCTGCCTTAAAGACGTATTCATTTCCCGTAATTCATAATTTGTAAGGTCAACTCGCTCTTGCCCTCCAACGGTCATCCTCCTCTTTGGATAATAGTCTGACTAGGGTGCCCAAACTCCCCGCTAAGAATCTCACCTAAAACTTCCCCCAACTTGTCGCGAGATCCATGTACTTCATATGATCCTCTTGGTACCTTGCAGTTTCGCACGTTGTTTATACCTCGTGACCTCCTGATTTATTTAGCAAAGCCATTAGTTATCAAAGGAGAGGAGTTCTTCATAAGCACTTTTAAATATTGGTGAATATTTTCCTATCACCCAAAAACCTCGTCCCGATAATTTTTTTGGATGAACTAAACTGTAAGGCTCGGTAAGCGAGTACATGTTATCCTCTAACGTCTCATCAGAGGATGACTTGATGCGAGTTCCCAGTCGCACTATATATCACTAACTATCATAACATCTCTTCCAATCCAATGAATAGGTGATCTGACCACAAAAAAATGCAGACTTGTACTTGATTCTCATTATATCGTATTGTACTTTGGGACTCGAACCATAAATTATGTTCTTCTAATTGAGCTTGAACTAGGACTAGACATGTTAGGCTTTTGGTTCTCGCGTACAATCTCACTTCCCGACAACTTACCTCGGGGAATAAGAACTAACTCGGATATCTGGTATCAAAAATACTTTTTTCGGGTACCAGTTCAAAGAAGGCTCTCATTGTGGTCATTACTGAAAGGTCAAGTTTGTTCAGGTGTGTATGAATGTCTAGTGCTTCAAAGAAATTAAGACTGTTCAAGATAACTACATGATCGAATTAATACAGTGTCTAGTAGGTAGGACAAAAAATTTAAAGAGAGAAAGTAATGACAACACGTAAATCATAATAATAAATGAAAAGTATTTTCCTCTAAGTGAGGTGACAACTCCGATTTATAGAGACCTTTTTGGGACATGGTGGTTCTATTGGCACAAAATATATAAGTAACTCTCTTGGGGAATTTTACCCATAATATCAAATATTAATTAAACCAGTTTTGTAACTGATCCATATATTGACCAAATTGCCCCTTATCAAGTTTTTAATGCCATGTTAAGTGAAATGTTATGTATTTAGAAGTTTACAGTTATGTAACTTTATTATGTGTATATCGAGAATAATATAGTTTTAAGAATGTATGATCTTCGGGATGAGAGGTAATTACCCATTTCTCGTTGACACTTAGACTCTGAGATGTACGAGGTGACATCTTGCATGTTTAAGGACTGTTTTGTTTTAGGTACATGGAGTTTGATTGGTGTTCATATCATTTCAAATATTTGAGTACTTGACAAGATATTTCACATCGTTGAACTACTTCAGATGCTCAAAGAGTATTGTGGTACGACATGTTAAAGTCTGATCTATAAATATAGACATTCAACAACGTCTATACGAATTATAATACGAACACTTCATATGATTTTCTCTGGAATGTTTTGGCAGAGTTGGTACACGTACGTGAGAAATATCATATGAATCATTAAAGGAAATGAATTTGAGGCCTCATAGCATAAAGAACGATTATTGTGTGTATAGGTCAACCTCCAACGAAAACTACCACAAATATTTCATGTTGGTGAGAACTTACTGCATGATGCAATTGTTGCATTTACACGCACCATACTCATGCGTAAACGGTTTATTAGTGTTGAAATATTTGTATAGTTGCCATGAATCATTCAGGTATGACCCTTACAGAAGTCTTGAATGATTTCAAATATGGCATAAAACCTACAATGTCTAACCTTAAAGTATTAAACCCAATGGTAATGCATAATGCACTGGCACCCACCATCTCGGCTAATGAATATGACGAGTGTGATATATATGAATTCCCTTTAATACATTCCAACTTTATATAAACAAAAACATTTTATATTATTTACGCGATGATTAAGTTTAAATGTCGTGAGTATAAAATATAATTATATCTTAGATAACATATTCCAAATTATTTATATAAAGTGTAAAGCATGATATGTTTATTCGACAAGAACACCTAGTTATCTGTCAGACTATGGTAATAGACTACTCTTCACTAAAGAGTTTATAAATCCATTTATATACAGTGGTGTTACTTCATCGAAAAATATTAAAAACTAATATGGAATATTTTTAATAGAGTTGTAAATTTTATAACCAAAATTCAAAAAATAAATGACACTTAAATTCTTTAGTTTTTCAACTGATTGAATCTGGAATTGATGCAAGACAAAAGTTTATTTAATAATATAGGTAACTATAAAATTTATAAGAAAATAAATTTAAGTCTAATTGTAGAGTCAAGTTCCATACTTGAATATTTAACCTTCAGTATAATATTTCATTGTGTATTTCGGCTGGACGAGATTCAATTTCTCAATGAGATAAATTTTATGAACTAAAAAAATTATATAATTATCAGTAGCCTCATAATCCTTGAGAAAAAAAAAATACTTAAATGATGATGATAAGTTTGTTATATTTTTTGTGATTGTTTACTAAAGTTTGATTATTTGTTTATTGACTAAAGTTTAATGTTCATTTTTAATAATATACCAAAATTTATTGCAACCATTTTAATTAGACTCTTATAAGTATTAAAATAAATTAGTAAATGAGTTCATTATCCTTTCGCCGAACTAAACGCGGAGATATCTCTATATTATATAGTGTTATCCTTACTGATGCCTCATTTAAACACTATTCATCAACTAAACCTCCATTGACGATGAAAATCTATATATTTCTAAAGGTAAAAAGAGTACATGAATAACTAACAGGATGCTAAAGTTTTAGACGTTGCCTCAAAAGTACTGTTATTTACTTCAATTTTTTTTTGGTTATTTATAAATTTATTCTTATTGCTTTTAAATATAAGTATGAAGAACGGACTGCACAATGTACAGTCTTTTTTATCGGTACATATCTGAAACTGTTTGTGATTTTTTATGGTTTTGGTCGAAGTTTTGGTGTTTTATATTACTAGTGGTCGAAGTTTTACTCTTTGTTATTGAATTTTCTTTTTGTTATGTGAAGTAAAAATGAAATACGTACCTCTTTTATGTTATATATATTTAAACTATTGGCCCCCATATAAGTAGTTTGTTTCTTCTATTTGTTTTGCTTAAATATCATTGACATTTAAAAGATTGTGAACATTATTGTTGAGTGTGATGAAGCTTGAAGTTTAGAGTATTGATGACTACTTTTGGAATCATCCACTACAACTCATTATTGTCGATTAATTGTCGTACCATTAAAGATGTTGAAGAGATTTAAAGCTTCATACTCGCCCTAGCTTTATGGAGAAATGAATAACGTAAAATGAAGCGTGTTAAAAGACTTCAAATTTATCATAGCTTCATGAAAAAATGAATGTTGCAACAATAAATATGCTAAAAGCCTTTAGATTTATCCTAACTTTATGGGAAAATGAATATCATTAGTCTTAAAACGTATACTTTTGCTTATTATTTTTAAATGAGTAAATAAAATATAGAATGGTTCAACAAACAATGGGCGTATGATAAATTAATATGAACCGAGTCCAAATGTATAGTTTTATTACTTGAGCCCAAGACACTATTTTTATTATTAAAGTTTGGTGCGTAAGCCTTGTTGATACTTCTTCTTGACTTGTAAACATACTACACAATAATGTTCGGGATACTTCTTCTTGACTTGTAAACATACTACACAATAATGTTCGGTCCGTAACCGTAATACGCATTAAATTTTATATCAAATATAAAAGTAAGGAAATCTATGAAAAAACTTAGTTTTGTAGTGTACCTAAAGTTAAATATAGTCGTAAATTTGGTCGTCAAAGATTAATGTGATCAATTTTTTTTAAATATTATATTCAGATTTCAATGTGAATCTACTAACAATTTTATCAATACTCGTGAAATTTCATCAAAAGTCTCGATACAATTCAGATCTCTGAGACGTAAACCTCAAACTGATATTCCTAACTATAAGGTATGAAGTGGTGAAACATGTGGTATGACCGTTGTTATGGATTAATGTTCTTTATTCATTCATAATTTTGTCACCCACTCATGTACTGTAGTTAGATATCCAATCTTATAGTCGTTAATGTACAACTCATTTCCGATTGTAGCTCTTTGAGATCCAAATATCTTAGCTTATTGATTGATTTTTTCATTATTAAATTATTGTAGATGCGATTCTAATTTGAGGATCCGTTTTTGGTTGATGTTGGTAAAGACGTGACCTTTTTAGGTTTGTGATATTTTATGTTTTTGAAAAAAATATTCTTCTTGGAAACGTTATTTCCCTAGTGGAGTCACCACAAATTAATTGTTTTATTATTAAGTTTCTCATTTAATATAAAGAAATTCATAATTTGTTTATATTTAAGCGGATTATAATATTTTATTTAACTTATAGTGGACAAATGTTTACAACTTGTAACTGCCAAATGATTTATATGTTAAAAATGGCGAATCTTTTATTATCTTTAATAATAATGTATTTTTGTCCTTTATGGTGAACTAATAATATATTTATGACTATTTATTATCTTTTGGTCTTTTGATACTTTTTATATTCTTTATTATTTAACCTTCGCCAAATGCTTCATTATGCATTTCAACTAAATAAGCTTTAATTGCTCAATGAATTGGATATTTTTTACCAGTAAATTTACATAATTATTAGATCATATTACACACATTTTTTATATCAATGGTTTCGAATGTTTACAAAATGAACATTTAAAAGAACTTATTTTATTTGTCTATAAATTTATAGTTATTATACTAATTTTTTTTGTTATAATTTTTTTTGATGTTTATTTTGTGTAAGTAAAACTAAATCTCAATCCACATCCGATATATTCAAATAGACTTAACCTTGTTATATATGGTGTGATCGTAAAATTTAAATCAACAAATATAATACAAGTAAATGAAAAGTAGAAAAATACTGAAACACTCAATTATAATAACGAAATTATGAAGTGTGTGAGAATATATAACTTTTATTATTAAAGATGATGACATATTTATAAATATAATTTGTTTATCGTACTGAAGTTATAAGGCGATCCTATAAATAAATTGATATTTATATGTGACAATATATAAAAACTTAAAGTTGAAAGTTAATAGTTCGATTATTAGTTTTGTATACGATAATAATGCATGTGTTTTTGTGATTTTTGAATGTAAAATATATTTGATATGTGTTAGGTTAAACTAAAGTCTCACGTTGGTTAAATATGAGGAATGTCAATGGTATATAAGTAAGAGAAAATCTAAACTAATATGAGTTTTTTTGGAAGTTTTCCAAAAGCAAAGTCACGCAGGCCTTCAGGCTCGAAGCGAACAATGTCATACTAGTATGGATTTTGAGTTGTTCATACTTATATACATAAGTGGAATATGAGGTACACATATTTCAAACAACTGGTATCAGAGCTTTATACCCAGATACAATGTCATGTGGGTGAAATCCTAAAGTTCATAACATGATAGACTAACCAAACTCAATGTAAAAGATCTATTGTAAAGATATATGGCTCAAATAGTATGACATAATTAGAGTGAGAAGATAGATATGTTGTAATACTCTATGACTCATGTAGTGAACCTTGGCACGACCTGATTAGAGTGGATAAAAAGTCAATTGAGAATGGGCTAAAATGTTACATTATTTGAGATGATGTTTCGTCAGGTGCGACCAAAGTTCCATATCAGTTCGACATGAAAATGATCAATGTTATATGTATATAAACTACTATGAGGCTTTTGAAAGTAGACCACAAGCAAATTATGTGGGCCTTTATACTTAAAGTGAACAATATAATACTAGTGTGAATATCGATCTGTTCATACTTAGATACATAAGTGGAATATATATTACCCATATTTCAAAAAATGGTATTAGAGTTGTAGACCCAAACATAATGTCGTATATGTGAAATCCTCAAGTGAGAAACATGATAGACCAACAAAACTTAATGTGAAATATATGTTGTAAAGCTCTATGAATTATAAATTATGGTATGATTAGAGTGAGCAAATAAATATATTATAAATATCTATGGATCAAGTGGTGAACCTTGCCACAACTTTATTAGAGTGAGTGAAAGTCAATTGAGAAAGAACTAAAGTGGTACTTTGTTTGAGATAAAGGTTTGTTAGTGTGACCAAAGTCCCATCTCATTTAGAAATGGGAATGATCAATTACATATAAGTAACAATATATCTCAACTAATACGATGTTTTTTTTAAATAGACCAAAAGATAAGTTGTGCATGTATGCGGGCCCACAATGATAATATCATACTAATGTGAATATCAAGTTTGTTCATACTTATATACAAAAACATAATATGTTGATCGCATATTTCAAACAAATAATATCAATGCTCAAGACCAACCAGTATTCCATGTAGGTGAAATCCTCGAGTATAGAACACGATATACCAACTAAAACCAAGGTGAAAGATATATTGTAAAGCTCTATAACCCAGACATTATGTTCTGACTATATGAAGTAGATAGATCTGTTATAAAGCTTTATGGCTCAGGTGGTGAACCTTGACACAACCTAATTAGATTGAGAGAATTCAATTTAGAGGAGGCTAAAGTGATACTTTATTCGAGATAATAATTTGTTAGGTGCGACCAAAATCCCACATAATTTAGATATGAAAATGATCAATGGTATATATGTAAAAATATGTTTAAAATATATAGTCCCTCATGTATGAAAATTATCGCGCAATAGTTCCCCATGCTAATTTTCGTATTAAAACCATCTCATATATTTCAATAATGTTATTTTTAGTATTTAATGTTTACCTAATATCACCAAATAGTCTCATCTACTTTTCTAATGTCACCAAATTGTCTCACACGTTTCAATGAATTTGCAATTTTAATCATGGTTTTTGGGTGACTAAATGGGTTAGGGAAATAAATCTCTTATCCCCAAACCTTTTTATCATAGTTGAAGAGGTGCTAATCAGAGACCTTAATAGCTTATATGAAAATAATAAAACAATGAAATATAGTTCCAGGAGTCCTATTATCCTCCATCGTCTTGCCTTCGCAAATGACCTATTAATATTCATCAGTGGTCTTACTTCCACTATTGATGACCTTAATACATTAAAAAAGTATTAAGATATCTATGACCAATCTATTAATAAAGACAAGACAGAGATTCTTACCTCCTCTAGCTTATAATTTACTAGAATTTCCACCATAGTTAACCACACTGATTTCAATATCAGTAGTCTCCCAACCATGTACTTAGGAATAATCTTAAATACTAACAATCTGTCTTGATGGCTATCCCAATGTATTGGGAGCAAAACTATCATCTTCTTAAGAACAAAGCTTCCAGAATTGAAAAGATTTTTAATAAATTTTCGTGGGGCTCAACTTATGATACTCAATAATTCACTGAACAAACTGGTCCAACATATGTATGCTATTTGGTGATGATAGCCTGAATTTTATGAGACTAATTGACATTAAGGACACTTTCTCCTATAAGTTGTGCCTCAGATTCAGGTAAAATAAATCCTTGTGAGCTAAACATTTATATAGTGTATATTGTAAAGACCAATACGCCTTACAAGCCAATTATACTAAGACCATGTCTCGAACATGGAAAAGCCTGACCAACATTAAAAACTTTGTTGAATGTATGATTAAATGAAAATTAGGTAATGGTGAAGTGGACTTCTGGCTTGTTAAATGGTATCGCCCTTCTCCCTTTATAATCCTTGACGATAATACTACAGGTGGTTCAAAACAGACAAAGTCAAGACATTTTGGGACATGAATATGTGGTATATGGACAAATAGAGAGGCCTGGTAACTACTTCAGACATGAAAAAAAATTGAGAAACAAACATCAAAGACCAAGATGAAGACACTATAACATGGTTGTTATTTAAAGATGGTAACCTTAATTCTAAAGAAACCTTGAACTATATTAGACTAACGTACAATAAATCTAACCTATTTAAAAGGATGTGAAATAACATTGATCATATGAAATTCTCTTTCTTGCTTTGGAGAATCCTAAACAACTGGGTAGCTACTGACTTTATCATTCTAGAAAAGACACATTGTAATGGTGTCCAAGTGTCAATTATGTGACAATTTTGAAACCCCAAATCATTTGCTCGTGTCTTGTAACAAAGCCTGATTTATCTAGTCCTATTTTGCTGCTATCTTTGAGGTCATAACTGAAAAATACATGACTATTTCTCACATTATAAAAAGCTGGTTTTGGTCTATTCATAAGGAAGTTCATGTTATATATATTCTTCTCGTACTTATCTGTTGGGTCATATAGCAATCCAAAACTAAAGCAAAATTCAATAGGATCACTAACTAGCTAGTTTATTTGCTAAACACATCAAGTATATTCCAACTACTATTGATCATGCTAACATGCTAAAGCAAGGGCACTGGTTCAGAAATGAAAATGTTTTTATGAAGTGGGGCTACTATAATCATTTAAATGACAAAAATAAGTTTATTCACCTCACATGGTCTCTTCATTTTCCAGATATGTTTAAAAGTAAACACTGACATGTCGTGTATTAGCTAACAGTGAGTCTAGTGGTGGGAGTATCATCAAAGATAGCAAAAGTGATGTTATCCATGAGTTCGGTAAATTATATGACAACTACCTCCTATTATGGTTGAGGCTAGAGCCCTACTTGACGGTCTCCAGATTTGTAAGAACAAAATGATTAATATAGTTGATATTGAAACAGATTCTCAAATTTTAGTCAAGCTCCTGTCTTCACGTAAAACCCATTGGACCCTTGAGCCTCTCTTAAACTGTTGTAGACGTTTAATTTCTCCATCAATGTGTGTATTCTACATATAAACAACCAAAATAAAACTAATCATTGACTCACTAAGTGGACTCTAAAGTGCAAAACGAACTTGAACTTCAATAACTCTGAGGCTCCAATTTAGTTAAGTGTTATCACTCTGCTCGAAAGTATTGGGTTAGGTTACATCATGATGGAAACCTAAGGTTATTGGAGCTAAATCATTGGTTTTTTATCTAATTATAATCAATATATTATTTTAAAGCCCATAATAGCAGCTTGCAGACTTCTCATGACAATCGAATGCTAGTTTTCTATTTTTTCTACTGGTTTTACAAGTACTAAGTTGGACAATGAATCATCCTTAATGAAGCAGAAGAATCAACAGAGAACTAAACTGAATGAAATACTTTTTCTTTTTAAAGCAATGGATTGATGAGCTTTGATTCTAAACAAAAAATTAGCTCGACATCATTTTTTTTTAGTTTTCTATCCGAGGAAATCTTTGCAACGTAAACTGATCTTCAGCAGAGATCAGTTTCTTCATCCTCAAAGCATGATGTCTTTAAAAGTATTGATTTTTTTTAATGAAGGATTTCAATTGAATTAATTAGCAAGAGCAATCCCTTATTAGGCAATTTTACAAAAATTGAAAGAGAATCACGAACCCATACAGAGTCATCTTCTTCCCTAAAACTCACCATCTACCTCAAAACCCTAATTTCCTTAGTCAATAAGCCTCAAATAACCAAAGTTCATCTTTTCCAAAAGCACAATAGCTTTCAATTTTGATGGAGCATTCAAACTACTAAACTCCATATCTGATTGAATCTTCAAATCTTCCTTAGCAACCCAATCTGCCCCCAAATTTTGCTCACGAAAAACATGCCTAATCACCATTTCAGGCTTGATGAAATTTCTACAACACTTAAGCAATGGGTCCAGAAACCATGTAGAATTACCATACAGAATCAGATTCACCAGAATCATTGAATCAAGATCAACGTCCACCTTTCTGAGCCCAAGCCTGTCACACAATCTCAGGCCATCCAAGAGAGCTCGACTCTCAGCAATCAGCGGCGATCCCTTCCCATACACCCTACCAATGCCGACGACAATGTCACCACTTCTATCACCATTGAAGGTACAGGCTCCGTCAACATTAAGCTTATATCTTCCATGCTTAGGACTTTTCCATTTCAGAAAAAGGGGCTTATTCCTGAGTTTAATCTGATTAACACAGCCAATATCAGTAGCCTCTTTAACAAATTTACCCCAGTGCTTTCTCTCTAAGACTTTAGCATGATCTAGGCTAGAAAGAATCAGAAGAATATGCTTGATAATAGAGCTAGAACTAATGTTCTCATTATTGAGTTTTTTCTTGTTTCGACTAGTCCATATTGACCACAATATAATTGTAGGAAGGATGCTGAATATATCACACTTCTTACCAGCAGCCCAGTACCACCTCATAACAATGTGAGGAACAGACATGTGAGCCTGGATTTGAACTCTGAAAATGCTGCTGAAGTATTGCCAAACAGACCAAGCATTCTGACACTGCACCATAACATGGTTAGTAGTCTCACAGTTATTGCAAAAAACACATTTCGAAGCTAGCATGAAACCTTTCTTTTGCATAACACTATCAGTAGGTAACCAGTTATGAAGGACCCTCCACAACAAGAAGGAACATTTCCTGGGTGTTACAGCATTCCAAGTCTTGTCATATAGACTAGTAATGCTACCCTTAGACCTGATATGATTTATAGTATCTTTAACACTAAATTTTCCATTCTTAGAAAGAGACCAGAGCAAAACATCCTCTCTGTTAGAAATCCTGACCTCACTTATTTTACCAATCTCCGTAGTCGTAACCTTAGTAATGAGCCTGTCAATATCCCAGGAATTCCCCAACCAGAAATCCTTCACAAAGTCATTATTGCTGTCCCACAATGTTCTTCTATCTCTATCATTATCAATCTTAATAAAAGGCCTATCAGAACACCATTTCTCATACCAGAAACCAATGTTACCATACCCAGGCTGCCAAAACATAAAATCTTCAGTTATCACTCTAGCATTAAGAATACGAGACCACACTTTAGACTTTATTTGAGGAGCAATAGCTAGATTGGGATGAATATTATTAGTGCAATAAATAGACATCATGTATCTAGCCCATAACGAGTGCTGCATTCTGAATTCAAACCATAACTTCATTGCATAAACTTGCTGCACATCATTTAGCTTCCTAAGATTAAGACCACCTTCACTATAGGGCTTGCATAATCTGTCCCAACGAGCCCAACTAATAACATTCTTATCTTCCTTTGTCCCCCACAGGAATTTGCTGAATAAGATCTCCAACCTTTGAATAATACCAACTGGGAGAGAAGTGTGCTGGAGAAAGTAGTTTGGAAAGGCAACAAGGACAGACTGGATCAATTGCAGGCGACCAGCAAGTGATAAATGAAGCTTATCCCACTCCATAATCCTGCTTCTAACCTTGTCTATAAGACTTTCATAGTTTGCAATTCTGGTATTATTTGTAATGATTGTACCCAGATACTTAAATGTCAAATGTGAATGATTGATTTTCCAGATATCTTCAATAATAGCAACTTGATGAACTGGCATTTTGTTTGAAATAATGAGTTTAGACTTAGCTGTGTTGATTTCCTGACCTGAAACATATTTATAGTGGTCCATGATAGTTTTAATAGCCTCCATAGCATGCACATTTCCATTTGTAAACACCATAATATCATCAGCAAAAGCAGAGCAAACTACATTCAGATTACTCCTTGATTTGTACCTGAATCTGTGACTATCACTAGATAACAGATTAATACTTCTAATCAAGTACTCCTCAGCTAAGATAAAAAGACTCGGGGAGAGGGGATCCCCTTGTCTTAACCCCCGAGTATTAGAAAAATAACCAGCCATCTCACCATTAACTAAAATAGAAGAAGAAACATTACCAATGCAGCCATTAACAAGATCAGTAACCTCATTACTAAAACCAAACATCCTGAGAATATCAAACAGAAACTTATGTCTGAGCTTATCAAACGCTTTGGTCATGTCAGTCTTGATGATGACATTGCCATCCTTCTTATTTCTGTCAATGTCAAAACAAAGCTCATGCACAAGAAGAATCGAATGCTGAATTGATCTACCTTTGACAAACCCCCCCTGCACATCAGAAATCAATCTAGGAAGAATGCTAGAAAGCCTGTTGTTTACAATCTTCTCCAGAATTCTTGAGAAAACAGTGGTTAGACTAATAGGGCGAAAGTCCTTCCACCTGTTAGGATTGTCCAACTTAGGAATTAAGCAAATCATGGTAGCTTTCACTCATTTAGGCAAAACATACCCCTCAAAAAAAGCTTTAACTGCATTACACAGATCACTTCCCACAATGTCCCAACAATACTTATAGAACTCTCCATTGAAGCCATCAGGACCTGCAACAGACTCTGATTTCAAACCTTTCACAACCCCATAAATCTCATCATCTTCAGGGACACTAACAAGGCATCTATTATCTTCCCCAGTGACTAAAGAAAGGATAACTCCATTCAAACTTTGCTCATTCACTTCCCTTATGTCAGTAGACAACAGACCTTTAAAATAATCCAAAGCAGAAGCACTAATACTATCCTTATCAGTTAACCAACTATCCCCAACCTTTATTCTATCAATCCTGTTTCTCTTCAACCTTTTCTTCACAAAACCATGATAAGCAGCAGTGTTCCTGTCAGAGTCTTTCAACCATGAGGCATGAGCCTTCTGCCTCCAGAAAATTTCTTCCCTATCAAGCAATAACAAATGGTTCTTCTTGGCCTCGTTTAACAAAGACTTGTTAACCTCATTAACCTCATTCTGAAGAATAGCTTCTATGTTATTAATAGTTTCTTCAGACTGCTTGATGGCATCAAAAATGTTGCCAAAAACATTCTTATTCCAAGTCCTTAACACAGCCTTCAACCTTTGTTGCTTGAGCCAGAAAACCATGATAGGATTCCTCACCTCTTCACTGATAAACTCAGACCAACTCTCTTTAACCTCTTTCAAAAAACCAGCATGAGTAGTCCATATATTTAAGAATTTAAAAGAAGACTTAGACCTTTCCAACTTAGAAGAAATCTTAACCACAATTGGACAATGATCAGAGCAACTACGAGCAAGATGAGTAACAGAAGTATAATAAAAAAATCTAACCAAGCATTGTTATAAAGAACACGGTCTAACCTCCTCCATTTCTGACCATTAGACCAAGTGTAAGGACAGCCACTGAAACCAGCATCCAACAGACTACAATCCATAATAAGGCCATTAAAATCATCCATTCCTTTCTGGTTGACAGTTAAGCAAGACAACTGCTCTTGGATACTAGAAATTACATTAAAATCACCAAACAATATCCACTCATGCTGAACATCCAGGCTTCTAATAGAATCCCAAAGGACAACTCTCTGCTCATTCTTGCACTTAGCATAAATAACAGAAACCTCAAACACTTTATTCAAGGATGGATGACCAACCTTGAGATGCATCATCTGCTCACTATCCAAAACCATGTCCACACAGAAATCCTGATGCCAAAAAACCCATATCTTGTTATTCACATTACAGATATACCCACTAAGCTTCAATTTTTTTAGCCAGCAAACTCATCCTCTCAGACTTAACCAACGGCTCTTGAATTGCCACAAAGCCAACCTTTAAGGATTTGACCATTGACTTTAATCTTTGAATAGATTCTTTATTTGTAAGCCCTCTTGCGTTCCAATTCAACATAGTTATAGTTATAAATCAGAACCAGATTTATGGGGCCTTTTCAGCTTCATGATTTTTGAAGACACTGGACCATTTGAAGTCCACAATTTTGACACCTTCTTCACCTTTTTAGTCTCATGTCTATCTTTTTCACCTTTATTCTTAATAGGAGAGGTAGGCAGACTTCCATCATGCTTAGGAGAGTCATGAGCCTCTTCACTAAGAACTTCAAACATATTTCTTTTGTCCAACATCTTCAAGGCCTCTATCATTTCCCCTTCATTAACTTGAGCAGAAGAGTCACCATTATTCTCCACAGAATTCACCACATGAAAGGAACTACTATCAGCTTCCATCTCCTTTTGCACAACCTTCCCAATCCCTTTATCAACCACAACAGATTGTAACCAACGACCATTATCTCTATTCTTTATAGAACCATCTTTATCCACTTGTTCTTCAACACAAATCCCATCTTTATCCACTTGTTCTTCACCACAAATCCCATCCTTCCTAACACTATCTTCATTATCCTTTTCAAGATACTGAGAACAAGATAATTGATCAGGCACACCTGAACTAACATGACCCTCCATATTCAGTTTATCATTCATTGAAGACTTTCCATCAAACAACAGTTTCTTGCACTTATCGTTGGAGTGACCGATATGGGTACAGTTACTACAATATAACGGAATGTTATCATACACCAAATCAATCCCGTAACAATCATCTTCCCCAAATTTTAACTGTACCTTATGAATTAATGGCTTGGAGATATCCACTTCCACCCAAACTCTACAACAATTTTGCCTTGCCCTGTTAACCGAAGGAACCCAAACCTTTAATGGAGTACCCAATACCTTAGCAACTTCACTGATCGTAGAATAATTAAACAAGAATTCAGGAATGTTTGGAAGAGAGACCCATATCGGAGTAAATGGGCATTCCAGATTAGGATCGAAGCCATGCGTCCACTTTAATAGCCGCATTGTTTTGTTTCCCAAAGCCCATACGTTTCTTGACCATAATTTCTTTAAATCATCAACCACAGAGAATTCAACAAATACATGCCTGAAGTCCCAGACAGAGAGATTGAAACTTCCAACGAAATTGAACTTAGCCAAAAATTTCCTGATAATATCCATCGAAGGCTTGCCAACGCAAACTTGGCTATTAAAGTATGCTTTGAGACCTTTAACAACTACTCTTTGTCTCAAACGTCAAACTTGATTATCGGAATATCATTTGATAGCGAAACAGAGACGTTTGAGTGAACAAACTCTGTTTTTCCCGACTTTAATAGATTAGCGTAAGATTCTTTCTGAATCTTATCTTCCTTTTCCTTAAACGACTCTTCAAAGACTGGATTTAATATCATGTTACAATCTTTATCAACAGAATCCATAATCATCATCCCCTTCTTCTTGACTTCTTGTTCTTCAGATTTCGACAATTTCCTAAGCGTAGGAAATTCCTTCGTCGAATCGAACTCAATAGCATTAGACATTTCCAACAAATAACCGAATTAAGTAAAGGTTTCCAGTGAAGAATCAAAGATTTGAAGGAAAAAATTTAGACTCTGTTCTTTCGCAAGAACAGAGTTTCTTTAGAGAGTTTCTTCATTTTTTTCAGCGTATCATGTCTTTAAAAGTATTGATGGAAGCTCTTTTATTTTAATATAAAAAAACTACTTTAGTGACGAAATTTGACGATCTCCTAAATTTTTTATTTTGGTAAGTAGAGTGCGGCGGTTGTTATATTTGCTAAAATAAATGATAATATATAAAAAATATTTTATCATTTTATTGTTTATTTTATAAAAATAAAATAAAATAAATTACATGATAGTAAAGTGTCTCAAATGAAATACTAAAATGTATTTCTAGTGATTGTATTTAAACATTTTTTAAAGAACTGTACTTGGACTCCCGTAATTCATTTGAAAAATCTTTGTGTTTCTGGAGTAATCAATTACTACTATAATATTATTACTAGTTAATTTTAATTTTGATTATAACTTAATTATTTTTAATCTAATCATATCGATAATAATATATCTCCTTGCCTTTGGTACTGAGATTTCAAACATTGAACATACATTCCGATTCGACATATGATAGTCTATGGCTAATAATTAGGATAAGATATACGCATCACCGAACAATATCTAAACCCTAAACTAACCACGGTTAACGTAACCCCACCAAAAGTAACTTTGGTTAGATGAGCGAACCCACTAAACTAACCCTAGTCAATACTCTGCTATAAATGGAGCTTCACACTAGAGACTTATTCACAAATCACAGTCTCATCATCTCATTGTTTTACCACTCTTATTCTCTTTTATAATGTCTTCTGCAGATGTTGAGTACCGTTGTTTCGTCGGCGGGCTCGCCTGGGCCACCGACGACAGTGCTCTAGAACGAGCTTTCTCTCAATACGGCGATATTGTCGATTCCAAGGTCCGTTTGAAGCACGAATAATCAGAAATCCGGATCTCGGCTCGAATCCGTGTGATCTTGTTTCGTGTTGTTTCCTGTGTTACTTGATTCTATGTTACTGTTACTCAATTTCTGTTACTGTTTGATTCAATTCTCGGTACGTTTATCTTCTCCCTTTGTTACAAAAGGCCGAAGATCGATCGATTGATATTGTTTTTTTTTCAGTTCTATTTTACTAGATCTTAATTCGTTCTACGATTTAGATTAATTTTGTAGCTCTTTTTGTTGTTCTCTATAGATCATTCAAGATCGCGAGTCCGGTAGATCAAGGGGATTCGGTTTCGTTACCTTCAAGGATGAGAAATCCATGAGAGATGCGATCGAGGGAATGAATGGTCAGGATCTTGACGGACGTCCTATTACTGTCAACGAGGCTCAGTCACGAGGTGGTGGCGGAGGCGGTGGTGGTTACAGAGGAGGCGGTGGTGGAGGTGGTGGCTACGGAGGTGGTGGCGGCGGTAGACGTGAAGGAGGTTACAACCGTAGCAGTGGTGGTGGAGGTGGCTATGGAAACAGTGGTGGTGGAGGTGGATATGGAGGTCGTCGTGAAGGCGGTGGAGGCGGATATGGTGGAGGAGGTGGTGGATACGGAGGTGGTGGTGGTGGTGGAGGCTACGGAGGTGGTGAATCCAGGGGTAGATCTGATGGTGGTGGTAACTGGAGGAGTTAGATCTGATTTAGCTTTGGAGTCTGTTAGGGTTTCAATTTGGTGTTTGTTCTTATGGTTCGCTATTAATGCTGGTTCTCTGAGCCCTGTCTGTTTCGTTGTTCTGTTCTCTATTTTTGACCGTCACTTCAAAAATTTGGGTCTGAAATGAAGTATAGAATCTTCTCTTTGAATGGAGTGCTATCTTTCACTTTGTCTAGCCTTAGTATTCGTAATTGCTCTTATGTAATTGTAATCATGTTTAACCAATAGCCAGCTACGACATAAATATCTAATAGAGTAGAAATATTTATAATATTTGGCAACTATATAACCTAGTTAATCATGCTATTATAATATTTTTTGTTCATCAATACACTAGTAATTTGGTAACTACAACACAATAGGTTAAGACAGTAGAAATCAATTGTTAGATTGTTTTGAGAATTATTTTAAAGACATTGAAATGCAACGATTGGACTAATTTTAAAGAATTAGTTTATAAAACGATATAGTCCAATCGTTGATATCGCTATATTAGTCCAATCGTTGATATTGCTATATGCTGATTGACCCTAACATGTTTGGTGGATATCGCTATATGCTGATTGACCCTAACATGTTTTCACCAAAATTAAAATTGCTTACAAAAGTCTCCTAATTGTTCCATATCAATTAGAAACAGATTCTTGTAAAAAACAACTATGGCATCATTAAAGATTTGATATTTTTAAATTTAACTCATTTTTTTTCTCTAAATTTTAATTTATCTTTTGTTGCTAGTAATTTTTTTTTAAATTTTGTAGATTATATTTCAATGAACAATTTATATTTTTATGATTTTGTTTTTCGAAAGTTAATCGAGTTGATGTACAATTTCAAATCAAACATTATGATTACAAAATTGTTTTTTTATTTTTAACGATTTTCATACATCAATCCTTCCTGCTTCTAAGAGAGATGGAAAAATATAGCCAATCAACCACGATGGGAGTTTGTTTTCTATGGAGATCAAATTCAGCGAAATGATTGATTTGAGTTTATGTTTTTTTTGTGGCAGGTTCAATGATACATTGTACAATACATTGTACAACGACAACAACCCTATGTCCAATGCCGATATTGTCTTTACTTCTGAAACTTAAAAAAAATAAAAATAAAAATTGGAAAGTTCTATCTATAATAATAATTGGGACGCGTATTTTAACATAATTAGATTCCTTAAATTATAGATGCGTGTCTCGACATACTTAAATTACGTTATCTTAGAGGCTCGACTATAAATACAACTTGAAGGACATAAACTATCCACCAATCTAAATCTCAAACTACAAAACTTATAAAATGTCTTGAAGCCAAATTAATTATGATTACTTGAGAAGAACAAATTTCGCAGTTTAGATTTAAATTTAGACCTATCCGTACGATGTTGATCTTAATGTTGTCTTTTGTAAAATGTATTAATTGTATGATATCAATCTTGTTTCACCATCCGTGGCTTAACGTATGAAAATTAATTTTGAGAGACAGATGGATTAAGTTTGAGGCTAATGCATACAAACACTTGTTCGAAGATAAATACATCGTCGACCATGATTTAAGTTTAAGGCTATTGCGAACGATCTATTGCGTGTTATTTTATGTAATATTGTAATGAAAATTTTGTACATATGTAGTTTGTGTTAAGTTTTTATTTATGTAATATTCTCAACAGAAATGGAGAATGTTGTTATATACTAGTTGTTCAAAAATAAAATGAAAAAATATCACGAGAATGTGTCTAATTTATAGTATCACGCCAAAAACATTTTCCCGCCTACTACAATTTCCCACCACGAATAATTTTCCGCCCAACTACAATTTTCTCTGTAAATAACTTTACAAACATAACATGTTTCTTCATCTACTTAATATTATAAATAATCAAACTTTTAATTTGCACGATATGGAATGGATTGTCCAAAAAGACCACCATTTGCAGAACGTTGTCAATTATGTTAAGATAAGGTGGTCGGAACATAATATCAATGGGTTTTATTTTAGTGAATTTATATGTAGACTTTACTAAAAGTATGTGTGTAATAGCTCTCACTATCAACCTCCACCTAGTCATGAATAAGTCATTGCAAGGTATAATTATTTGAATTCGGTTCCAAATATACAAGGTTTTGACCTCCCGAAGGATGCCAGACTAGCGACACGTATGTCGTTTGGTTTGCACGTTTCTGATTTCATTAAACAACATATGTTTGAATTTTTGAACTATCACATTAACGAAAAGCGGTTGAAACAATTTGAGGATGATGCTAATCTCTTAGAAGCAGAAATGAAAAGATATAACTTTCCTATGGATTAATGTAATTGTTTCTGATATTTTTCATTTTATGTTCTATGTATTTGTTTTCGTATGTCGTTCGATTTTATAGTTTTTATTGAACTACCGTCTCCAACACATAAGCCATAGTACAATGAGTTTCCTTAGTACTTTTTCTAGGGGTTTGTACCATAACACCTTGTGTAAAAATATCATACCAATTTCTCTTAGCAAGCTCGAGTATCATTTTAATACCACTTAAAATGGTTATGTTGGTAACTTCTATCTATTCATTATCTTATGTGTAATACGAGGTAGAAAAGTGTTGCTCTGTACCATATATTCTATAAAAACTTCTAATCATGTCATTTTGAAATTAGAGTTCATTATCAGTCATCAATATCCTAGAAATCTCATAAAGACTCAAAATATTACTTTGTAGAAATTCAAAAACCTCATGAGACCAAGTTCTTGCCGAAGGTTTTGCCTCTGTCCACTTAGTGAAATAATAAACAACTACAATTAAAAATTTCATTCTCCTGTTGCTATTGGTAAGAATCCCACCAAATCAATTCCCCATCTATCAAATGGTCATATTAAAGGATTTGACCCCATAATTTCATTTAGAAAGTGACTCATATAACATATTGTTGGTAAGTATCACGATTTTTAACTGTAACTTTAACACTACTTGTTAACATTAGGCAATAATATCATGCTAAAATAAAATACAAGATTAAACATCTGTAACCACAATGCATCCCGACTAATATCTCATGCAAATATTTTAAGATATATAAATCCTCATCTTTATTCATAAATTTAAAAGTATTATTCTTATATGTTTTTTCTGTAAAGTACCTCATTATAATCCATGTATATTGTTGCTCGTGTTTCAACTTTCTCTTGAGGCAACACTCAATCTTTAAGGAAAAACAAATATTATTGTCATAAATATTCATTTGCATTAACTACCAATACCTAAATATTCTATTATTTTGTTCAAATTCACGAACTATCTTGAATTACAACCATAAAATTATCTTCCAAACATTCAAACTTAACCATTAAATCTACATTAGTATTTTCTAACAATGACACTTGTTGGTATGTGATTTTCTCAAAATTTTCTTACACCTATTTTATCATCCTCAAATACTCTATCATGTTTTCTTGTTTTGATTCGTATATATCATGAACTTGAATTACTACCAACTGAGAACTCGAAACTACACGTATTGCATTCACACAAAAAACACGAGCTAATTAATTTTGCAAAAACTACCTCATACTCTCCTTTGTTATTTGTGATGACAAACCCAAATTATATAGTCTATCATATATCTTCTCTATATGGAGTCATTAAAACTATCTAACTATGTTCCCATTTAATCCCCAAGATTCATTCGTTTGTACAATTTAATCATTTTCTTTAGGTATAATTTCACCTTGCTTTTCATTTTTATTACCATACACTATTCCTCAAACTCATTAATAAAATCCAAAACTATATATGTCCTTGGCAATAACTTGGTCTCATGAAGTTTGTTGAAACTAATTAAGAATTTCACCTTGCTTTTCTAAGTTTACAATGAAACGTACTCATGTCGTGAATGTACTTTGGTTTAAAATGGAGCAATGTTTCGAGTTCTCAAAGGATACATTTTGTTTTAAACTTATTTAAACAATAACTACATAAAGTTCATTTTCACATTTTATTCGTTTATCATACATGTTAGTGATCTTCAAATTCGATTCAAGTCATTTTCAAGCATCATTGCACTAGATAGCTTAAAAGTTACTGGCGATATATGATGTAAAGTTGGTATAACTCTCAAGGTGACGATTTTACTTCTAAGATTGTTTTCTTGGATCTCAATGTTTAGTAAGTCTGTTATAAGAAATATTTTATGTCCGACTCCTCTTAGTGAGGTAATGTAAATCTTCTCATATAGATAAAGTACCTCAAAGCAATGGAGTTTCCATCATATTTTAATGTAAAACAGGTGATAATACTATACATGTTGAATTATAGCATTGATATGCATTTCTATCCACGAAGTAAATATTATTTTTATGTTACCCTATGATTTTTAAGTTATTATTTTCTAAAATAAGTTTATCCTCTTCTTTCTATTGGAATTTAAGTATTTCAACAAAACCATAAAAAATAATCGATCTTCTTGATGGGTTAGTGTTACATGAGTTTTTTTTTTTGAAAATCAAAGGTGTTGCTAAAACATCTTCTCTTGTGTATGTGATTTACTGAAGCTTTTGGATGTCTCATATACAAAAAGTGTTATGCTAACTACATATGAGAAGTTACAACCACTATCTGGAAACCACAGTTCGAAAGTGCTTGCTTTCTTTGATATTAAAGCTATGGCTATTTGATCCGTAAATAAGCTTAATAGAGTTTTCAATATATTTAATTAATTAATGTGTGGTCGTTAGAACAAGTAACAATTTAATATCTAATTCTAAATATAAAAAAAGTATACTAAACTGGTATACATTTGGCTAGCCATATCACATGAATTGTTAGATGAAAGTGAGTTGAGCTCTTTATTTTCTTATATTAATTGAGAAAAAAACAATTAAATATATGTTAAGTTTTATGAAATACTATACTCAACCTTCTATCTATATGTGATTTTGTATCTCATTATAACAAAAATAATAGTAATATGATGTAAAAGTAATAATTAGTAACATGATTTATAGAAACATGATTAATTTTTAGAGTGATCTCACAAAAAATATTAAAAACTGAGGTTCGTCGTGTAAATATGATTACAAGTCCAATACCAAATTACATATATTCTTTGAACTATCATCACGAACAAGACAATATAATTTCCAAGCTTTTACTTAGTCTATTTTTGTATATGATTGCATAAACAAAGACAATTTTTTTTGTATTTTCTACGCCGGGTTAGTTCTTTCTCAGAGGTTCACTAACAAGACTAAATGAACTCTACAAACTAGACAAAAAAATAGTGTTATGTTATTTACATAGAGCTACCATAAATAATTTGAAATTTTAATTTGGTCCGGTTTTAATTATATCCTTAATATTTATTATATAATAATTTTATTCATATTAGATATAAATTTATTTTGAAAAATTTAAAATATTTTTTATTTTCAAATAATCTTGAATTTAATAAATTGTGAGTCAAATTTATTTTTCTGATATCTTTAATTAGTTTGCATTCAAAATTGTGAAAAAGAATTTCTTCATCCCGATCATACATGATACTTTGAATTAACCTCAATTTTCTGCCATCACCGGCCTTTATGACTGTCTCTCAAGTCAGTTCGTTTTTCAACCATTATAATTTGAATCATTCGATTTCACCTCAATCAAAACATTATTACTCTTCAAGAACATGAGACCATTGTTTAGGGTTGTCTCAGTTTTGCAAAACTATTGTCAAGTTGTTTCTTGGATACCGACAAACAAAGTATAATCACTCATATATATATATATATATATATATTTAATCACATGTGTTTATGGTGAACTTTTTAAAGGTAAATCCAATGCATTGCTATTTTAGTAGAGTAGCTCTTAATTTTTTTTATTGATCATGAGCCATCATGAACAAAACACCAAAAGTACATAACATAAGCTCTTTATGACTCAAACGAAAACAATATTGCATAACATAATTTTGTTCTTTATCGATGCTTTTAAGTAAACATCTCTCCCCAATAAATCACAAAAAACTCAATATAAAACTAGAATATAAGACCATAAGCAGTGAATCATGCTCATTACCTAAAAATAAATGAATACTGAAGCAAATCTAAACTTGTATATCAGTCAGATTTCAAACCAATCAAATCTAAATATTTCATTTCATTTTGTCCCGCCAATGAAAGTGATGCCACAATCTTTAATAATACCGACCAATTGATGTACCATATTTATGAAGAAAAAAAAACAAAAGCAAAGTTTCAGTAGTTATAACGCGTTCGACAAACTTCCATAAAGGTTTTATGGATGAGTTCCATGATTGGATTATAACGATAAATACAACGATTTCTACTCTATTTCTATTTTTCTCTCATATATTAAAATAACAGAGTTATTACTTTGATGATTTTATATATTTGGAACAAGCCTCTATTTCTTTATTAGTAAAAATATAAATTGGTTTAAAACGTGAATCTAATATAATGTATTATTTTATATAAATTCTATCGTGTGTTTCCAAATATTTAATGTCTATAAACCCTATTTTAAGACTAATATTATATTAAGATTCATCATGAAGTCTAATAGTGGGAAGAGTTTTAATTGGTTCTAATTAATTTTATAGATCATTAAATATAAAATATAATATTAAAACTATTAAAAATATCATTTAACAATATTAGTTTATCAATGTTAAACTAATATTAATAATGTTAAACTAGAGTCCAACATAAAATTTAATATTATTAAAGTGCAAAATAATTTTTTTTATAAAACTTTTAAATGTAAAAAATAATATTAAAAATATTAAAAACACCTTTTAACGATATCAATTCATATATGCTAAAATATTCTAAAACAATATTAATAATTTAAATCAGGACTCAACATACATTTTAATATTGTTAAAATGTAGAAATATTTTTTAAATAATTTATAATATTGTCATACGTAAAACTATGATATTAAGACTATTACAAATATTTTTTAGAGTAATTAATTTATTAATTTTAAAGTAGAGTAAATAAATTATTCGACTCTAAAACAATATTAATACCGTAAAATAGGATTCAACATCATGTTTAATATTTTTAAATTTGAAAATTACTTTTTTTTAAAATGATAAAATTGTTAAATGTAAAAGTACAATATTAAAAATCTTAAATAAAGCGTTTAATAGTTAGGATACCATTACTTTTATTGGAAAATGTAAGAGTTCATAATGAATAAAACAAAAACGTTGGATAAATATGTTATAGCAGACGTTTTGGTTTAGATAATGACAGACGACGAATGATGATTATTAATATTTTTGGCAAATATAAAAGTATCGTGTAAGTTACATCATACATGACTAAGATAACATATGTTAATAACTAAAAAATACTATACTTATGTATGATGAGATACATATTGGAATTTAAATGATGCATGAGACTAATATTGACATATGAATATGGGCGATGCATAAAGCGGTAGCTAGATAAAGAGATAGACAAAGATAATCTCCAAGAAGAGATAGGCAGTAAAAACTTGAACCACAGCTGATAATGATTTAACACGTGGATCGAATTGCTTGTAGAAGGTCCAAGACAAATAATTTAAGTTAATAATTTACACATGACGATTAAAGGGTAAAAAGCATAATTATGTAATGGATGATTGCCACATGTCACAAGATACACATGTAATTCATCCCGTTATTTTGAATCCCTAATTTCTATAATTATCAATGTAATCATTATGAATAAATGTTTAATAATTGATTGATTGAAATATAATAAATATACATTATTCTCTAACTTCTTGAGTTAATCGGTCTTAATGTAATTGGAATTTACTTAACGAAGATTGGCTTTCATCATTTTTGACACAATTTGTTAAAAACATTTGAAGAGATTGTTTGTTCACAAATGGTGATGATCACTAGGACATCTTGTCCGTGAATCTTCAGTGGTGATTTCAAGAAGTGTGAACGTTGCTTTTCCAATTTGTGGGAGAACTAAGTATATAGAATGATGGCTTTTATTCCATCATTTACATTGTTGCTTATACAAAAATAAGTAGCAAACATGAGGTAATATTATTTCGTGATTCAAAGATGTAGATGAATGAATTATGATTAGAACATTATAAGGCTAACAGATTACAAAATCAATGAGATAAAAGAGTTAATAATTATTTTAAAATGACGAATAGTACTTTACAACTGATAACCAAAAAATATCTTCAAGAGAAAATGTAAGTCTAGATGGAAACATTGATGTTTAAAATCTAATGAAGCAACGTCTAATGAGAAGATTAATAAGGAAAATCTAAGATGGTTTATTAAGGACAAATTATGTTTAAAAGGTCTAAGTTAATGCACTATACTTTGGCACAAACTCCATTGACTCAGAAGATTCTAAAATGATATATATTAATGAAGTTTGGCCCATACCAAAAGGAGATATATGACATAACCAGTTATCTAGAACGAAATCTTGAGAATATTTGTGATAATGTTGAGGCTCAATCTATATGAAATTATCCTTTATAGAGATTTCTATATGACTTGAAAAATGAAAGTTTTATTTAGGTGTAAAAAACTTTCGTCGGGATCAGTTGTTATTTTTAAAGATTTGTGAAGGTCATTCATGAGTCAGTTCATTAGTAATGAAGAGATTAAATATAACAATGATCTTATTATTTCATTATTCTAGAAAATTGATGAGTTGTTAAGAGGTTATATTCAACAGTTTTTTTAAGAGATGAATGTGATGGAGGATTGTAAATATGAGGTAACTTTGGTTGTTTTCAAGAGGGGATTACCGTAATAAATTAAATTGTTGGATAATTTAATTATGTATTGATTTGATTCTATGAGAGATATTTTTAAAAATATACAAATATTTATCAAGGTGGAAGAATTAAAACGAGGAGGAATTGTGCAAGTTAAAGTATAATACACAAAATTGTATAGTTTAGAAAATAGAAGAATGAAGCCTGACAGATTCTAGATGTCGTCAGAGAGACAATTATTCAACCTCATTATTCTTATTACGACAATTTGAATATAATGTTTACTTCATTGAATGAACCGATTACAATAGTTTATGATAACATAAGCTATCAAATTCTTAGAGTAGTGTTTGCACTAGTTAATGAAAGAAACAAAAAATACCATTATGCTTATCATAATGACCACGTCCATTCGATATGATATTGTTTTCAACTGGAAGATAAAATCCAGACGTTGATAGATAATGGTGGGTTAGTTGAGTTTGTAAAAGGAATACATGGTGAAATAAGAAATGAAAAGGTTAAAGGAGATAATCCGAAGTAAATTAAAGCTGACAAACATGAGCTTAGTATGATTTTTGGGGGAGATACTTTGTTTGGAACGATGCATTATTTGATATAGAGGTATAGGAATGATTTGAAAGTTCAACATATCGTTGAGACATCTATGCATCTACACATGAATCTCGCTTTGATGTTGTCTTCCACTGATGATGATTAACACCGCACAAATATGATTTAGTGACTTTGAAAATTATTAGATTGATAGTAAAAATAGTGATGTTTGATATTGGAATCTCAGACAATATTTTCTATTAGAAAATATATGATCAGATGATTGGTATTGCGCCATATAAAAATATTAATATGAATTTGGTTAGTTTCACTCGACGCTCAACTAATTGCATCAAAAAATTAATTTTAACGGTATCTGTTAGATGAAGAGGAACATATAAGACTGTTACTATATTGTTTATGATTGTTGATGCTCCAAGTTCTTATAATACAATTTTAGGACAATCGTGGTTTCATAGGATGAAGGCCGTAATATCGTCTCATTATTAATTCGTGAAACATTTTGTGAGGGGGATATTAAGGTTATAAGAGGAAACCAAAGGACAACTATATATTTTTATTCTTTGTTCTTAGATCCTTAGAATATTAATCCATAACAACCACAAAATACATCAAGGGATGCACCGATGGTTAAAAATCTTAAAATCATGATGGAATTTAAGAATGGTGAGGTAGATAATTATAGAGAAAATTTAAATGTAAATGAATGAAAGAGTAAGTTGATGAATTAGTTTTAGATGATGGTAAAAATGTTAAGATTGGTGGATGTTTAAATGGAGGTTTTAAGAAAGATCTGGTAACTTGTTTGAAAGTGAATATGAATGTGGTTATGTGGGGTGTATTTGATGTCATTGGAGTGAGCATAACGATTATATGTCGTAAATTACTCGTTGATAGGAGGTTTAAACCAATAGTTAGAAAAAAGATTGTTTTTAGTTGAAAAATTAAGAAACTATAGTTAATAAGGATTCAGGCTATCAGAAGTGAGGCATATCCGAGAATAAAAAATCATAGTTGGTTGACAAATCTAGTATTGGCTAAAAAAATAGAGAGTGGAGGATGTGCGTCAACTTTAGTGATCTTAATCGTGCTTGCTCAAATGATGCTTTCCTTTTACATGGAATCAATAAACTTGTGGATACAACAGTTGGACAAGAGTTTTGTGTTTTATGGATGCATATTCAAGGTATAATCAGATTGAGATGCATCCAAATGATAAGAAAAGTACAACTTTCACGATAAATAATATATTAAATTTTTATAAAGTGATGTCATTTATTTTGAAGAATGCTGAATCTACATATCAAAGACTTGTGAATTGTATATTTACAAAATATAATAGGTGAAAATAAGGAGGCTTACATAGATGAAATGATAATTAAAAGCAATAAAGAAAATGGTCATGTATTGACATTTTTTTAAAACTTTTCACAATTTGAGGAAATATATTTGGGGTTAGGCATAGAAGGTTACTTTGGTATGTGATAATTAAAAGAGTAATTGAATTTGATCTGAGTTAACTAAAAATATTGTTAGCAATGTCTCCACCGATATCAATTAAGGAATTCTAAAAGTTTAAAAAATGATTGACGATATTGTTAAGGTTTATTTTTTAAAATATCGATATAAGCTATTTATTCTTTGAAATCTTGAAAGATGAAAAGAAGTTTGTTTAGGATAATAAATGTACATTGATTTTTAATGAATTAAAGTAGTAACAAGCTTCTTTAAAAATAATTGTCGACACGAAAAGATAGAGAGTCTTTGTATTTGTATATGGTGGTTTCAAATGTTGTTGTTATTATAGTTATTTTAAGATAAGATGATGAATTCTAAAGACCAATATATTATGTGAGCAAGCCATTGGTTGATGCTGAAATAAGATACATAAACTTAGAAAAGATAGCTTTTGGTTTAGTTGTAGCTGCAAGAAAAATGCGACCTTATTTTTAAGCTCATATGATAATACATGGTTTAAAAATATGTGTGTTTGGACGGTTAACAAGATGTTCGATCGTATAATATATAATTTGAGCCAAGAACAATAATCTAAGCTCATGATTTGGTTGATTTTATTAATGAGTTTCAAGAAGAAAGAGTTGATATAAAAGAGGATGAGCGATGCAAATCTAGTTAAAATATTAAGAGTGGATTCTTCGAGCCGATGATGCTTCACGTTTAAATGGTAGTGGCGCTATTTTTGTTTTGATAGTTCTGAGAGGAGATGAAATTAAGAAAACATTAAATTCAACTTTGTTGCAACCAATAATGAAGTTGGGTATGAAACATTGTTGCCTGGAATGAGATTATCTCATATATGTGGAGAATAAGGTTATTCGATTTTTATTGGATTCCCAATCAGTAATTGGGCACTCTCAAGAAAATTTTAAAACAAAGCAGAATAATATGAGAAAATAATTGATTTTTTTAAAAGATAAAAAACTTGAAAAATTTACATATGAACAAGTTCCAATATCGGAAAATGCAGTAATAGACGACTCAGCCAAATTTGGTTGTGCAAAGGATAATTATTTGGTTATAATTCAAGATATATTGTTGGTTTTAGATAATATTGAGAATTAATAAGTGTTATATGTCGAAAATGATAACGATTGGAGTATGGAGTATCTATTTTTCTTAAACGATAAAGTAATATCGTCAAACAAACACAAGCTTGAGCTTTGCGATTGCGGGCAACAAAGTAAGTTGTTCTTGATAAAAAATTATCTTAGAAAAGTTTGACACGACTTTTGTTAATATGTCTTAGAAGAAGGAGGATTTTTCATGGGTAACCGGATGAGCGTACAGAGGGTTAAAAAGTAATTTTTGCTGGATATTATTCGCCGATGCTTGCTGTCGATGCTAACAATATGGTTCAGAATTGTGATTCATGTCAACGATTTACTAATACAAGTCATATACCTAGTGAAATGATATGATCAAATGCTTCTCTATGTTCTTTTTTGTAGATTATGAATTGACTTGGTAGGGCCGTTTCCAATGACGATGAGAGGAATGCAATTTTTTATATTGTAGTCGTTGATTATTTACTAAATGGGTTGAAGTGAAATCGTTGGTAAGAACAACGTCTTAAGAGGTTTGTCAATTTTTGTAGTCTAATATCTTGAATCATCTTGGAATCTGAGGGAATTAATGAAGGATATGATACGTGGTTTCAAAATAACATGATGATAGCCTTTTGAAAAAAGCATGGGATACAACAACATTTTTCTACTTCATACTATCTGGAAAGCAATCAAACAAGTAGAGGTTACAAAAATAACTATCTTGCATGACATAAAGAGGAAGCTTGAGTTAGCCAATGTGAAATGACATGATTTTCTTAATGCGGTTCTGTGGGCATATCAAACAACTTCTAAAACAATGATAAATTAAACTTTATTTGCTTTGATATTTATAATCATCGAATTTAATATTATTCATCAGAATATAATTTCAAAGTTAAATAAGTGTGCATTGATATGATTGAAGAACGTCGATATCAAGCACAAGTTAGTGTCGAACACTATAGGAGTTTAATGCAAAGTAGATACAATGCAAGGTTGAAGGTGATGAGTTTTTAGGAAGGTTATTTGATGTTAAGAAAAGTAATTAATAGGACAAAAGATAAACATGTTACAAAGTTGGTTTCTAATTGTGATGGATCGTTTAAAATAGTACACAAAGGACATAAAGGTGCGGATATGGATGATAATCCACTAAAACACCCATAGAATATTCATTATTTAAAATTATATAAAAGTAAAATGTAAAATATGGTAGGTGTACTATTTTTTCTATTTGGTGATGAGTGATTCTTTTCAATGAGAGACCATAAAAATTATTATCAATGAAATTTCTTACCAAAAAAATTAAACTTTTGTAATATTTTTAGCTTTAATAACAACGAAGTTAGAAAATCACGTTTAAAAATATATAAGTTACCTAAATATTTGAAAAAAATAAAAGTAAATAAATCTTTAGAATCAAGTAACTATTAGTATACAAATATTTTATCTCACGATCATATATGTGATATTTTGTGTCCAAGACGAAGGTAATGATAATTGATTTTTAAAAAGATGACATTAATAACATTTTCAAAGATAATGATGATGATATTATTTTTATATGAACGCTGATAATAATTTTATTCAAAACAATGATAATAATTTTATTCAAAACGATGATAGTTATAATGTTTCTCTATGACGATGTTGATTTTGAATGTGAAACAATATATAGACTAGGAGTTTTAAGTGTCCAGGCATTCTTGACAGAGATGCGAGTTATTCTGGGAATTCACACATACAGATTGTTGATGTTTTTATGTATAGAGGATGCGAATTGTATCAAATGAGGATGCGAGGTGTGTACATTATGTTGAGAAACTGGGAGTTGGATTGATAACATTTTATATTTGCGAGTTGTATGGGTGATTAAAATAGATCTGAGTATTGCATAATACTGCGTGTTCTTTGTATAGTACTATTACTATTGTGAGTAATGTACATTATGTTGAGAAACTGGGAGTTGCATTGATAACATTCAATATTGCGAGTTGTATATGTGATTAACATGGATCTGAGTATTGCATAAAACTACGTATTCTTTGTATAGTACTATTACTATTGCGAGTTGTGTACAGTATGTTAAGAAAATGGGAGCTGCATTGATAAAATTTGATATCTGCGAGTTGTTCAATTAGATTACTAAGAGTTGTTCATTTGTGGTAGTGTGAATTGTCTGTTATTATTAACTTGCCACGTGACTGCTTTATAATTGTTCAATGCAGGGTAATATATGTCTAAATTATGAGTTTTTATTTTAAAACATGGTCACCAAACTGCAATTGTGCCTTTCACATGGGAGAAGCTGGTCAGAGGTAAATACCTAATCACCTACTCTTGCGGGGATCACAATAATTGTTTCTCTAATAATGAGAAAGATTTTGTGGGTTTATAATTATATCTTGATTTGAAGCGTTTGAACGGGTTAGCTTTCTCATAGAACAATAAGTACTTAATAAAGGTTATGGTCATAAGGGTTCCAGTCAAAAGCGTAAACAACGTAACATAAGTTTGGAAGAACCCTCTCATAATTAACTAACTAGCGGGGAGAGTAGTAATGGTTTAGTTAATTCTGATCAGTGGAAAAAACAACTTGCTACTACTGGTTGGGTTGATGCTATTACAAGAGTTGGTCAGCTTTCAAAGAAGGGGTTGCATCTCCAAAGTTATCTTTGTGCCGATGTGCTTTAGAGCATGGTTTTTATTTTAAATACATGCACAATACAACAAACAAGATCACTGGTTATTGTAATAATAAATTCACAAACGGATGCAAATGGATACTTTACACATCAATTGATTCTGGCGACGGGTTAATGACGATTAAAATGCATGTTGCGCACCATACTTGCATTCTCTTTTTCTCCCAAAAACATAAGAGGCATATGCATTTGACATCGGATTTGATTGAAGAGGAAATTCATGATTATGTTGGACATGTCATTCGTTGACAGCCAAAACCATACAATTGTTTGTCAAACAAGATTACGGTCTATATATCTTCTACCGTTTGTCATGGAATGCTTTGGAGAAGGCAATGATGGGATTTTTCGGAGATAGTTCAAGTTCTTTTGGTTTACTAAGGGGGTACTTCAAACGATTGAAGAGTCATGATATTACTACCGACTTCCAGTTGGAATTATGAGTTGGAAACGTCTTCAATAAATGTTTTATGGCATTCGGTTCATGTCTTCAAGGTTTCTATTCATGTCGTCCAATATTATATGTCGATGGAACCCACTTATACGAAAATTATAAGGGTGTATTTCTTTATACCGTAGGAAAGGACGACAACAATGGTTAGTTTCATACTTCTCTTATAATTTCATGGAATACTAGGTTTGTGTAAAAATTGTGAACAACTCTCAGATTATAGTTGTAACAACTCTCAGATAATAAAGTTGCAAACAACTTCCAGATTATAGACTACTAGTATATTGTTGCAACAACTCTCAGAATCTAGTTGCAAACAACTCTTAGATTATAGTTATAACAACTTTCAGATAATAAAATTGCAAACAACTCCCAGATTATAGATCACTAGTAAACTGTTGCAACAACTCTCAGAATCTAGTTGCAAACAACTCTCATAATAGAATTACAAACAACACTCAGATTATAGTTATAACAACACTCAGATAATAAAGTTGTAAACAACTCCCAGATTATAGATCACTAGTATACTGTTGCAACAACCTCAGAATCTAGTTGCAAACAACTCCCAGATTATGCATTGTGAGTTGTGTTGATTTAAATGATAAATCTATTACGAGTTGTTCTATAATTGACCATGTTTTAGTGAAACTTTTGTCCATATTTGTCATGTATTTCAGGACTATTCCCCGTTGTAATTGGTAGCGTGAGCATTGGAGATTCTGGAAATTTTGTGGTTTTTAGATTGTTTGAAACCTCATATGTTGGAGTGCCAAATCACATTTATTTCAAACCACCATTCCGGTATAATTAATGTTGTTTATGTCTTTTATCCAAAAAAAATTCATGCGTACTGTTATTACCATTTTGTCCAAAATTTTAGAAAAGATCTGGAACAACCTAACAGAGACTATAAGTCTAGGATGTTATCTCCTAAAAAGTATGCTCAAGCATACGTTAAAAGGAAACGATACGGGGCTATGGCTTCTACTACGGCCGAATCTTTTAACAATCAGATCAAAAAAAAATTGTACCCTATCCATTGTTGAGTTGATTGAACGAATTAAAGTCTTGCTTATGAATCAATTTTCACGAAGATACCAGGAGAGGTTAAGTTGGAGTATTAATTTATGCCCCGAGTATGAAAAGAAGCTAAAGCAGAGCGTTGCGAAATGGCGAACTTGAGTAGTACGTAAGTCTTCTACAGCCTCGTTCGAAGTATTTTCAGACCCTGTAACAGTTGTTAATTTGTTGGATTTTAAATGTTCTTGCGGATCATGGCAACATGAGTGTTTTCCATGTCCTCACGCTTTAGAAATAATATAGTCTATCAACCAAGATCCTCTTACTATAATCGAGTCGTTCTTCACAGTTAAGAATTACATGTCAAGTTACTCTTTCAACATACCGACGATAATCGATTTCAGCGAAGGATCAAACTCTAACGATTTTTCGGAGCTGGAAATTTTACCTTCCAACATGAAAAGACGCCTCGAAAGGCCTAATAAAAAACGAATCTCGTCTAGAGGAGAAGCCAAAACCAAGCAGTTAAGGTGTGGCCATTGTTCAACATCAGGTCATAACAAGATGACCTATGAGGTTCCAGTTTAAATATCGATCTGTTGGGTACATTAATCTGTAATATCGCGTGAGTTGTCTATTTTTTGTATCATTGCGAGTTGTGGACGATACACTAAATATTTGAGAGTTGTTTACTACATACATTGCAAATTGTTTGTATTGCAATATTAAAATGCGCGTTGTTTGTTATTCTGAGATAACAAGGGTTCTTTATATATAAAAAATACTATTTGCGAGTTGTTTAATACTCACATTGCGAATGTTTTATCCATTGAGGAAATGAAAGTTGTTTGCATGTCCTTCCCCTGAGTCTTTACAACTGAGAAAATACGAATTGTATGTATATTACTATCCTGAGCGTTCTCTAAAACTGAATTGTTGACATGTGTATCCACACAACTAGAGCGAGTTGTTCGTAACATATTAAGTGAATTGTGTTAAAACGAGTTTTAGCGTGTTGTTTACAACAAGATTTAGAGAGTTGTTTGAAATTAGATTAAAATAGTTCTTTTACTTGAGAACTGAGAGTTATTTACAAAAAAATGAATGCTTCATAAACTTTTACACTAATTAAAATTTTATACAAAAAAGAGATTACATATCCATAACAGGCTTCATGCACTAAACACTTACAAAAAAATACTACCATCTTTAGTGTTTGTCATTTTGCATGAAAAAAACAAAAAACTAGAGCAGTAACAATCAGTCATTACTAGAGGAGTCTTCTACTTCAGACTTCTCTCTATGCTCATCATCATTATCATCTCCCTCATGCTCTTCCTCCTCATCATCTACCTCCATCTGATGGGTCTCCTCCGCTGTACCAACATCTTCCCCCTCTTCCTCATCCTCATCCTCTTCCTCCTCTGTGTCTTCCCTTTTTCTTTTCTAGTCTAGAACCTCTGTTGGCTGAGAGTCAGCCACCAACTCAACCACTTCAACTGACCCAGAGTCAGCATAAAATTACTTCTCGAGATCAAAGTTCAGTACAGAGGCTCGGTTGTTTGGTGGGGCCACCAGAGAGATTAAGTTGAAGCTTCTTCCGGTCGTTATGGAAGACCACGAGTCGCCTAAAGAACCGAAGGTAGACATGGTGATTGTAAATGAAGATGATATGAGGTTTTGAATTATAGATTTTATTTTTAAATTACTCTCTGGTTACTATTATTTATAGGAAGAGAAGGAGTCTTAATGAGATGGTGGCTATGTTAATGATTACAGCCTCATCTCTATCAAATCAACAATTGATGAGATGTTTTGATTAGATGGTTTTTTGTGTGCTAAATGCAATTACCGGTTACCAAGGCAGACGCCATAGTCTGTTCGTATTCTTTGGTATTTTTGCGAGTTGTTTAGAATATATAATTGGGAATGTTGTGAACTGTTATGTCGAGCTCAATACTGAGAATTGTTGATTACTGCACAAACGAGAATTATTTAGAAGTAGTATTTTTTGTATACGTTGCGAATTATTTTGTCAAGCTCGATGGTGAGAATTGTTTAGTATTAAATTTATTACATACATTGTGAATTGTTTTGCCAATACTGGGTGTTGTGCTAAATTAACCACAGTTCTTTCATGTGAGTTCGATAATGTTATACATTGCATATTTATGAAAGAAAAAACTTTATATATACACCAAAAAATCACAAGTAATATATGTACACAAAAAAATGTAGACCAGTTATATCTTTCAATGCATGATAGTGTTGATATCCAAAAGACTCCCTCCACGATTTTCCACAACATTTAGTGATGATTACCAGTGTCAGTTAGTGTTTTCATCATTTAGGAAATAATAAAATATTCCATCTCTCATATCTCTTATCATATCTTTTCGATAAGTCTTTTACACATATCCTTATTCTATAATATCTCTAACGTATTGACAGATAAAAATACCACAGTCGAGGGTGCCTGGTCTTTGTTGTGAAATCCATATTGAATTCTCTTTATACTCATTCTTTGTCTTTGGTATGTATCATTTCTCGACACAATATTCCAACTATTTATAAGAGTTTGTACCAGGTATCATATAAAAAATAAAATCTCAGATTATAGAGTTGCAAACAACTCTCAGATAACAGAGTTGCAAACAACTCTCAGATAACGGAGTTGCGAACAACACTCAGACAATAGAGTTGTAAAAAACTCTCTAGATAATAGAGTAGCTAACAAATATCAAATTTTAGAGTTAAAACAACTCTCAGATAATAGATTTGAAACAACTCTCAGATTGTAAAGTTGCAAACAACTCCCAGATTATAGAGTTACAGACAACTCTAAAAATAGACTTGCAAACAACTCTCATATTATAGAGTTGCAAATAACTCTCATATTATAGAGTTGCAAACAATTATCAGACAATAGAGTTTCAACAACTCTCGGATTATAGAGTTGTTTAGTAACATTTTGATTTGCGATTTGTTTTTAACTCTATTCAGAGAGTTGTTTAGAAAAGTGTTTTACAAAAATGAAAATATCCCAAGAGTCTGGTAACAGTTAGAAATCTTACCAGCTGAACAATTATCCTTGTTGTGTAGTCTGTTGCATGTACCTTAAGATGCAGGAGTGGGCTATAGTTTATTGCCGTCCTGGAGTCTATATCAATAACGAGCAACATCCAATGGTTCATTGTATCCTTCTTATTGGCGAGACTGGAATGAGCACAACGTTCATATATGTGTTCATTTTTTTAAATATATCGTCAACTGTATTTGTCACAGGCTCTCATTTTTCCATTTTGAATTGCATTCAAGGAAAAGAACATTACAACGAGAACGTGCAAGTTGTTTGTAGTTTATAGCTAAACTTACTGTAGTCATGCAATAAATTTATATGGCGCCAAATTTGTCTTCAGGGAAACTTTTGCATGGAACTTTCCAGCCTACTACCTTAATTATCTTTAGAATCCAAGCATCCATAATCTACCAAATTAATGGGAAAACGAGTTGTTTAATATATCAAATATAGAGAATTGTTTGGAAAAAGATTCAGACAATGTATTAAACAACGAATTGTTTGGGAAACTAGAAACGAGAGTTGTTTGAAACATATCAAGCGAGTTGTTTGCTAACTGGATACCTTGTAGTCCAGGTCCTTTTTGAAAGATAGTGCCAACACCTCACTCACGGCCATGTGAAGTGTGTATGGAAACTGGGACATTGGTAAATACCATACATTTGTATCTTCCCATCTTCTCTGCTTTTAATTTGAAGTACTTTGTGGTATCATCGACATCGATCAGTTAATTTTTGGTGTAGTCATTGGCCAGTCAGTGAGAGTTACCGGTGCCAGTGACGGTAGAGCTTCTAAAACACTTACCTTTTCCCCCGGCTGTTGGGTCGGGTCTATAGATTATAATTAGGCAGCATGTTATCCTCCCCTAATGTTTCTTCCCTTGACTTGAACATATAAAGGTACAAGTTGTCAAATTATAAAATCCAAAATACACACCTCTTATGTATTATTATTTTAAAATCCACTTACCACACAATCTGCGATGACTAATACTGTTGAATTCTCCGGCATAATCTCCATAGTCCGTTGACAAAATCTCTTAATCGCATCCTCTGACATATTCTCCAAAGTCCATTGTATCGTACTATCGTACTCAATTATCAATTTCATCTAAAATCGACTATGTAAATTGCAAGTAATAACCATCAATAAATATATTTGGAAAACATACGATGTTATCGTGCGTGTCAGAAGACTCTGGAACTTGGCATTCTCTGTTTTCTGGTTGATCTGCTACTGGTCCCACAATTGCTGCTTGGCTCAGTGTTTCTGAATTTGCCTATGCTATTTTTTGGTTTTCAACTACTTCTCAGTCTGGCTGTTGGACTTCTATCGGTGCTTCGTTCTAGTTGAGTAGTTCTGACTTCTTACAGGGTAGAGTAGACTCTGAATCTTCCCGTGGTACATGTTGTGCATCTTTAGTTTGTGTCAGACTTTCACTCATTGCCAAGGCTGGGTATTGTTGTTGTTATTCTCTTTGATTTTGTTGTTGTTGTTGTGGCTATTGTCGATCGACATGCTATTTCATATCAAACATGCGAGTTATTTGTACTAACAAAACAAACCTGAGAGTTATTTGCAATCCTTCACTGCAAATTATTCAAAACCATACATACATCTTAGAGTTGTATGTTTTTAAAAACGAAAGTTGTTTGAAGATGAACAATTTCCAAATTGTGTGTATGAGACAAACGAGAATTGTTTGAAATACATACCACGAGAGTTGTTTGAAATACATACCACAATTTTTTTTTGAAATACACGACGCACATGAAGTTGCGAGTTGTTTTTAACACAAATAACTAGAGTTTTTCAGACAGACTATCACTCAACATATGTGAGTTGTTTGAACCAGACAAAACAAGAGTTGTTTAGAAAATATACCATTAGAGTTATTTGGAAAACATATCATGAGATTTATTTACAAAAAGGTTTTGTGCTTTGTGTTTAAATACATACATGCTGGTTCTTTTAAAACTCTAGACCTGCTAGTTTTTTTAAAAACACTGCTTAACAACCCAACATTTTTTCTACCCATACATAATATCAATTAGGACACAATATATCAGAAAAAAATATTCACATAATTTTATCTTAATGTACTTCAAATCCACTTACACCTTCACGACCTTCTAGATCCGCAAGTCCAGATTATTCAGCTGCCACTTCATTCTCACGAGCTTCTACCTCCTTAGCTTTATATTCTCCGCAACCTACTTCTTTTGGCATGTGAGGTACAAGCTGTCGGTCATTCAGAAAAGAATCATCTATTTCTATCTCCTTTGGAGGACTCAGACCTATCGTTGCCTTCTCTGTAAAAGGAGACTTGTGTGTCTGTCTCTCCATTGTATCTGTCTCTGTAGTGACTGATAAATCTTCAGGTCTTTATTTAGATGGCACGCCTGCCGTCTTTTCAGAAACCACCATGTCCGCAGGACAATGAGTTGTATCATCATTTTCAGGTACAACAGATGGTACCGGTACGGGTGAATGGTGCCCATCATCTTCATTCTCCTCCGTTATACTTTTTAGCCTTTTGCATTTGCTCGTCATGATTCGGGTCCTTTCCTGGAAATTTAAATGGCACACGTGTCTGCATTTCAGTGGACGCCGCTTCTGTTGGCAATGTCGGTAGCCCCGGTTCCTTCTCCTTTACATGCCTTCAAGTGGAGCAAAAGGGCAACCAGATAGCATTGTAAAGTTGTTGTTCTTCAAGTGCCGCTAGCTTTAACCTTAACTCTTCAATCTGTAACAAGAATACGAGACGCATTATAATTTGCTCAATGCAGATTAAATAGGTTAAATAAATAAATAAATATATATATATATATAACAAGGCTCAAGCATATACTTACTTATTTCGCCTGATGGTCGATCATCCGCTCGTACTTATTCTTATCGGTATAGATCTTTAATCGCTTTGATGTTGCTTCAGCTCTAGTCTTTTTTGAAGTAGCCTCTCTGCGTTTGAGCACAAAATGACCGGGTGTTTCACTCATACTTTCATCTTCTACGTCATCGGCCTCCGGTTGGGTTGTCTTTGTTAGCGTTGATGGAATTGTTGTTCTGGTGACTGTTTGTGGTTGGTCTCTGGTTGAGATATCATGATTAGATTCTTGTCGTGTGTGTCGCCATTTTCCTTGTTTTTAGGGCTACGCTTTTTTTGTTTTCTTCGGTATTTCTTTCGATAAAATTAGTGCAACATTTGGATCTCCATTTCCTGCTACTACTCCGAATGCTTCTCTTTCGACCTCTGTCAAACATAAGGTAGCCTCCATAACCTACAAAGGGAAGAACATCCAAGTTAATACCTGCACGCGAGTTGTTTAATACCAAGTTAGATTCTGAGAGTTGTTTGCAATTAGAGCCTGAGAGTTGTTTGCAACTAGATTATGAGAGTTAGTTGCAACTCTCATAATCTGAGAGTTGTTTGCAACTCTAAAATATGAGAGTTATCCGCAACTCATAATCTGAGAGTTGTTTGAACCTTATTAATTGAGAGTTATTTCAACTATATTATATAAGAGTTGTTTCAACTATATAATCTGTGAGTTATTTCAACTCTATTATCTAAGATTTGTTTCAACTCTATAATCTGAGAGTTGTTTATATATATATATATATATATATATATATATATATATATATATATATATATCATACCTCATCATCTCGCAATAGAGACAGACTGCCAATCAGCTGCAAGGTCGATTCTTTGGACTCCAATCCTCACAATTTGAAAAACCTTGGGATCATGTTTGGCTTTACGAGCTCTAGCTTAATTATTGTGTGCTCCATGACGAAGGGTTGCATCGGGAAAATATTATCATCACGAGCTCTATATTAACTAATATTTAATTAAGCAAAAATAATCTTACGAATATAAGCGCGGCGTGGCCTATAACTCTATCGGGTTTTCTTTCCGCAACACAACTCCTGATCGACTGAAGAAGCTTCAACAACTATTGATTCTGACCAGTCATAGTCATTTATTCTGCCAATATCTTCGACAAAATACAACACATTCCAACCCATTACATCTCCAAAGATTGAGTAGAATAACGTTGAGTACAAAAACAATATCAACCGTCGGGAAACATTCTTCGACTCATTCTCCCCCCTCGGCGGATGGATCTTGTTATACCTGCCTGTAAAACCCACCACAACATGCTATATTAGTGCAACTAAACATCCTGCTTATAACATAAACTAGATTTAAGAGGTACTTTTATAATGTTGTTAAATACAGTTTTAATATTTGTTGGTCCTATCTTCCTTGACGTTTTACCCATGAAGTATGTTCTTATTATCCTTGAATCAGTATCCGTCGCGTTTACGTATCTGCTGTAGAATGCTCCAAATTTTGTTAAAGACATTTCCTATGTGACATGCTTAAGGCAAAAAATGACCTTTACATCGTTCGTCGTTAGCTTTACCAGCTTGGACCCAAAACGGAAGGCGTCTTCCTTGACCGAATGAGGATGCGAATTGCTATATAATACACATGTTACGAAATGTGAGTTGTTCTAGTCTTCACATACACTTTGCCAGGATTTGGAAAATATGAAAATAACACCCAAATCAACATATAACTGAATAAAACACATCTGATAGACAACACAATATGTAGAAACCGATTAAAAGTACATGCTACCTCAAAAAATACTATGTAAAACGATAAAACCAGAAACTAAAATACCCACTCACAATCCTAATTACGTGATTTAAGTAAATAAGCAACGAAGATCGTAAAAATAACAACATGTACTTGGAAATCACAAAAAACGTAAAAAAATAAGAAGACATTTTCGAAAGACGAGACGTACCTGGTAAGTATAACTCGTGCTTTATTTACCAGCCGACGTAAACTCAGTAGAAAGTCGTCGAACGACTCGTGGTTACTTGTTTCAAAGAAGAGACAATGGTGGACGGTCGAGAATCGGTGAAGAATGACAGAATTTTTGGTAGAGGTGGCTAAGGGTTTCCG
The DNA here is from genome assembly GCA_036936605.1 of Limnanthes douglasii subsp. nivea. Lineage (NCBI taxonomy): Eukaryota > Viridiplantae > Streptophyta > Magnoliopsida > Brassicales > Limnanthaceae > Limnanthes > Limnanthes douglasii. Next base: position 70,935,154 of record JAUPFV010000003.1, read on the forward strand.
GTATGAAGAACGGGGAAGTCGAACGGTTATTTGTTTATTTCTAAAAAAATAAGGTGTGTTTGAGGTACTCAGAACCAATGGATTTGAAGAGAAAAATGAGTATATACAGTCGGGGGTATTTTTGTTCAATCTTTAGATGGAGGTACCAATTAACACTATCATATTTTTTTGTGAACAAGTCGATGATAGTTAGGTAGTTGAGTGAGTATTTAGTCGCACTTTTTAATAAAAAAACTATATTCACAAATAATTATTTTTAATATCACTATAAATAATAAAAATATTTTTTTATAGCGTCCCATATGATACTTTACCTATATGAAATTATAGATAAAATTAGTTTAAATGAAAATAAGCATTAGTTAGCATGTTAGAATGAGCTAAAAGCATATATCACCTAAAAATATTGTAGATTTAAAATATAACTAAAATTAGTAAATGTAATATAATATATTATGTACAAGTATTTACTCGTACTTTCCAATAAAAAACTATATTTACAATTTTTTTTAATATCATTATAAATAATAAAAGTTTTTTTATAGCGTCCCCTGTGATACTTTACCTATATGAAATTATGGATACAATTAGTTTAAGTAAAAATAGGCATTAGTTAACACGTTATAAGTCTAAAAACATTGTAAATTTAAAATATGGTCCATGCCAGAAATTAGACATATTTTGATAGATCTTTTGGATTTTACATTTTTTTGATATATCTTTTATCTAATTTTGGACAAATTTGCCCCTCTCAGAAAACCTAGGTATAAAAAGTTTTCATAAATCTCTCACCACTTTTTTTTCTGTTTTTTTCTCCCTCTCTCTAAAAACCTCTCAAGCACTCAAGAATCGACCAAAAATCAAACTTGATTTTTTCAAGAATCCAAACTCAGCAAAATGTAGAGGTAAGAAATACAATCGACCTGCTATATTTGATTTTAGTTTTCGTTGGGTATAAACTGTGGAAAATATGTTTTTTAGGTTTTGTTTTTAAAAGTTTGATTTTTGTATGATTTTAGGTGTTGTTTTGTTAGATTAGTGTTGTATTGTTGTTAGTTTTGTTAGGATCTATGTTTCTGTGTTTGATTTTATTGTCAATGACTGTGTTTTGTAAGTTTTTGGATTTTGGATCTCAGCATGAGTTGGTCGCACGATAGTGTTACCAGAATTCATCTCGTCACAAGATCGTGCGACCAGGATGATGGTTCGTCGCATGCAACGGTATTGGTAGTTCTTTCGCATGCGACATACATACTTATATTGTCGCATGCGACAGATAACTTAAGTTGTCTCATGCGACAAACATACTTACAAATTTTTTTGTTTCACTAATACATATTACTTTATGATGTTTTTACAGCATGGACCATATCAAGAGCACCGTGAAAAATCCGTTTAAGAAGGGGAAAGTGCGGGAGCGCGAGGTGCGTTTGGCGCGTGAGGCAGATGAAACTAATGTTTCCCCTGAACAAGTGGAGGTAGGTCCCACCGATGGACAAACTCCTGGTACTCGGACGAAACAACGCCTCCGTCGTCCTCCCAGTGATGATGAGATTCGTATGGCTGCTGATAGCCCCGGTGCGGGTTCCTCTTCACAGGCACCTGAACTTTCGTACGTTGACGACGAAGCAGATGCACCGGATGTACCGGAGGATATGGAGGGGCCGGAGTGGCGGGAGGCACCGGAGGGATCACATGCACGTTATGAAGATGATGCACCCGACGCACCCGAGGCCGAGGATCACGAGTTCTTATCGGTGATGCCACACGTCCCGGCTCTCTATCCCGATTACCCTCAACACGAGGCGATTAGTGTCTACCATGGAGATGTAAGTTTTAATTCTCTAACTATAATATATAATTTATTTTTTTATTTTATCAGGCACTTACATGTTTGATAAATATTGCAGGATAGGGTCTCCCTGCGATGCTTCACCATGTACGATAGTCTCCGCAGATGTGACTTCAAAAAACAGAGCAGGGTACAGGCGAAGGTGATGGAAACTATCTTTGGCCCTCTCGTCGACGCACTCTCCCGCTGGCATACCAACCTCTATTTGGTTGAGGCATTCCTCGAGCGATGGCATGAGGAGACTTCTTCATTTCATTTTCCGTTCGGAGAGATGACTGTGAATTTGGATGACGTCCACGTCATCACTGGATTACCGGTCACAAGTATGCCTTTTGATGTATTAGCATTCGACTCTGAGGTTGAGCGGAGCAAGACTTATGCTAGCATGTTAGTTGTACGACCAGTAGATTTGAATAAAAATCTTAGGAATGCTAGTAGCATGAATCTTGGTTGGCTCCACAACACATTTACGGGTGACAAATATAGTGATAGTAAGATCACAGATGAGAGAGTAGATCATGCCACTCGTGCCTACATACTTTTCTTGTTAGGTACCACCATTTGTGCCAACAAAACTGGCTATAACATTCCTTTAAATTACCTCTAGTTTGTGAACCAGTGTCAGGGTATGAATAGGTTCAATTGGGGTCAGTTGGTATTAGCACTGTTGTACAACTCCCTTAGTTAGTGATCTATGTAGGATACAGGGGGCATTTGCGGGTTCATAGGGATGCTCGAGGCGTGGATATTTTCCCACTTCATTCAGTTTCGAGCTCTATTATTTAGCGATTTTCAGCTAGATATGTCCCATATGTGCCAACATGCACATAAAAGATCCGTGTTTCATAGGATGTGCGCAGGGAGTTGAGACATGCACTCTCGACGTGCACGGAGTCAAATGTAAGTAATATTTGTTCATTTTAACGTTACATATTTTTACTAATATAATTGTCTAACTTGTTAACTTATTTATTTACAGAACGTTAGTTGGGTTGAGTTGACGCTTAAGGAATTCGACATCATTGTGCCATACTACCCCGATCGTGTCACTCGACAGATGGGCTTTATACAGTTGATTCTGAAATATATATGTCTTCCTGCATAAAAAAAAAGCAGGAAAGAATGCTGCTAGCAGATACGTTTGGGATGCTCACTTGTGCCGGGATTGGGAATACCATCGTGACATCCCTTTTGGACCGGCATACCATGATGGGGGAGAGAGTAGGGACGCTATATACTGCGTTTGGGTGAAGAAGAAGCTATGGTATATCGTTAGTAGCTCTGGTCCAACTGGAAGTCCTCAGTTGCAGCCACAGGGTGGTGTTGACTACGCAGGATACGACCAGATCGCACAATATGCTCCATCCATACCGACACTAGAGTACGACGATCTGGTACAGACCGCCCTTCACATGTGTAGGATTTCTGAGCGGTATAGACGTTATTGATTTGCATTGCAGCAGGGTGTTTTTATTAGCTCGTTATTTCATATGTTAAACTTTTCTACATTATCATTAGATTTTGTAACCAGATAACTTTATGACAATATTTATTGTATTTATTTCTTTGTTTTTACACCGCATTCCTAATTTTATTTGAACAACATAGTTAAAAATATAAGTAACACAAACTGTTCGAAATAATCATTTTAAAGATATAATCATTTTATAACATGCAAAAAAATTGTTCGAAATTTAAGTCTAAAAACAACACCAAAGTAGCACAAACTCCAATATAAACTGAAACACAAACTCAAACATAAACTGAATCACAAACTCAAATATAAATTGAAACATGAACTGTAACATAAGCCATCCACTTGTACAAATCATAATTTATCTATTAGGCTAGTTCCATTTCATTAACTTCATTACTTCTTTCGTAATCTGGTAGTCACGCATTTTCTCTACCTAGATGTCAATAATGTCATAACGGACTTGATCCAACTGCTTCTCTGTTAGAGAATCCGTGACCTGGCAGTTGAACCGGTTACACGCAACACGACATTCCAAGTCGTTGAGGTCAGGAACTAGATGTACACGATATAAGACTAGGAATGACCACCTAGCTTTTACCTCATCCAAACGCCGTGAAATGTTAGGTGGGTGGACACCATCCCTACCGTATAAGAAATACATCTGGCATAGTATTGCCTCCCAGTAGCGTTTACCATGCTCTTCCAAGTTTGTTTCACTAACTTTGATTGATGCTTTCATCAAATATTCATCTTCCAACTCAGTCCATAGACACATTTTCGCAATTGTATATTTGCTATACTTGTTACTGCCTTAAAAAATGTCTACTTAAAGGCTTTTTATGATTCAGATAACGTAATCCAAGTAGACCAATTAATAAACGACACTTGTAAGATACGGATAACACAATCCAAGTTGGCGAATGATTTTGTGACACCTACTACTTGGTGTGGATAATAATTGCCTGAGGGTAGGCTAGTAATTTCAAGTGGAGTTTCAAGGTGGTGTATGGGTGTTAAACGGTGGTGTATGGGTGTTTAACGGTGGTGTATGGGTGTTTAACAGTGGTGTATGGGTGTTTAATGGTGGAGAGATGATTAAGCAGCTTGGTAGCAGTTAATTTTTTATTACCCATAGTTAATGCTGGTGGTTGGGTATTTATAGTATGATGTTTGGGCCCTTATGGGCTTTCAGGTCATGTTTAATGGACCCGGGTCATGTTTAAAGACCTATGAGTTCTAAGCAGGAGGGCAGGTAGCTTAGTCAGGAAGTGTTTAGGTTTTTTAGTACTTTAGTCATAGTTCGAATAGCCTTAAGTTTACAGTGTTCAAAGTAATATGTCCGGTCCAAGTGATCTGTCCGATTTATGTCCTTGTAGCCTGTCCGGTATTCGGAGAGACTTAGACTGATTTGCCCTTCCGGGGAGCATGCCGAATTCGGACTCATCAGGAGCCCATTTTTAAGGTGTTTGAGCAAGTTTCCTTGTCAAAGAACTGAAAAACAGTCCGATGTATGAAGTGGTTCTTAATCCGGACAGAGCTGTGGGTATACCCGGACAGATTAAACGTTACGAATTCCAAACGGTTTTTGCCAGAGTTAGTGGGACACGTGTCGCTCTCTGATTGGCCACTCCAGCCGTTTTTTCACCTTGAATTTCGCACCACCTTCTTTAACAAGTAACCTCTTTAATTGCCAATAGTGACATCAGTGCCGTCTTTTAATCATTGCCCAACTTTTCGGATTCTCCTAGGAATCAACTCCTTTTTTCAAATCTACTATAAATTCACATTCATTTTCTACTGTTTTACCATCTCTTTCAAATCTTACTCTACAATTTTACTCAGAGCTTTCTCTCTCTAGAACAAAAATTCCCTTGGCTGTTTATGTTTACAGCAAGAACAGCATTGATCAAAGGTGGTTGGCTCAACCTTTCAGAGTTGGAGAAAGCGCAGAAGGTCGAAAAAGAAAGGCGAATAGCAGCAGGGCTACCATCATCACCAGTTGAGAGACCGGTTGCTTCTGTTACAGAATCGGATCGAGGCTCATCCTCCTCCAAAGGTACCAAGCCCAAAAAGCTCTTTCAATCCACCCTTTCTCCCATAGTATCTGGTTCCTCAGTTCAGGAGTCAATACCTGCTGTTGAACCAGGAGTCACCGCTACAAGCGTTAGGAAAACCTCACCTTTTATAGCCATGGGGTCTGATTCTGACCACTCCCAGGAGAAGCTAGTCGTTAAGAGGCCTAGCCGGTTAGTCAAAGGACTGACCTCCAGAAATACCCCCTCAAAATCGGGGGCAAAAAACAGTGACTCTGGGTCTAGAGTGCCCATTAGAGCTCCCCGGGAGAGGTCGTCCGGTCCGGAGGCCAGCAGCCCAGTACCCCCTAGAGAATCTTCTGCCTCAGAAACCCAACTTGAGGTGAGAAGTCAGATGAATACGGGCAGTCAATAGTCCGGAGGGCAGGCTATGCCAAGCTTCAATACTCCCCGAACCACTTCCACAGAAGTCCCCCCAACAATTATGGAGGAGAGAATGGAGGACTCTACTGAAGAGGTCCCCTTTGAGTCCGAGTCCTCCGGACAGGCTGATACCACTGCTGTTGCCAAAAAGGGCAAATAAAATTTGTATCTGAGGCATCCGGACCTGCCGGAGTGCCTTGAGGGGAGAGTGGGGCCGTGCTTCCACAAAGTCGAGCTTAAGTACCTCTTGGCCTTACAGAAGACCAAATATGCATTCATCCATACTTCTGATCTGGGTAGAATGCGCACAAAATGGGGGATCCCTGAAAATGTGAAGATAAGGATCCCCATTGATCCGGAGACCCCAATGGACTGTAAACGAAACGAGATATTCTTCTTTACGGAGCTATTTAACTGGGGACTCAGGTTCCCACTAGACCCGGAGATCGTGCGCTACTTCCACCTGGTCAAGCTCTGCCCAACACAGCTAAGTCCCAATGGCTGGTTCACTTTGATGTCATGTATCATGGCGTCTAGGTTATCTGGGATCCCTCTTCCTATGGAAGAGTTCGCAGCAGTGGCCAACCTGTGCAAGCATCATCAGTTCCCCTTCTACCATTTCAACATGGGGAACGATCTTAAGGCTGTTGATAATCTCCTGGAATCGGAGAGTAAGTGGAGAAGCCAATTCCTGTTCGTTAGTGGTGCCTGGGAAAACGACAAGAAAATCAAGGCCGGAGAGAACCCAAGCCTCCTCAGGAGTAGGTGGAGGAGTGACCGTAAGTTTCTTAACTTGAGTCTCTGTCCGTTTTTCTTTTTTTCTTTAAGTTAAGTTTATATTAACCAATTTCTCTTCTGTTCTATCAGAGCTGCCAAAGGAGTTCGGGGACTACCTGAAGGCCGGACAGACTACCTGTGGTAAAATCAATGCTTGGGCCGCAGAGAATTGGGAGAATCGATTCCACAAGGCCTTCACCTGTGGAACACCACAGGTCGGAGAGACCTGACTTGGGAGGAGCTCACCACCCAGCCCGATGAAGACACTGTGCTGAGAAGGTCCCATGAGTTGGATGGGACACTCTACCTGCCTGCCCGGGCTAAAGCCCCAAACAAAATGAAGGGCAGGAGAAAAGGCAAAAAGGTGGTGGGCGATGCTGAGAAGGATGCCCCAACAGACCCAGAGGGGCGGCCCAGGTTCAAATTGATGCAGCCCTCTTGCAAGTGGTGGAGCAAGAGACCGAGAGGCAGGAAGTTGACCTCCCAAAACCTTCAAGGGCTCCCAAGAGAACTCGCAAGCAAGTGGGTGAATGCGCTGACCGGGAAGCCAAGAAGAAAAAGACTTCCCAAGTAGATGAGCTCGCTCTCCGGGATCCAGAGCCTACCTTCCCCACTGACCCTTCTGACCCAACTCTGGCCGAAGAGATTCCAAGGGAGTTTCATACCGATGAAGGTAGAAGGGGGAGACCTCAACCTCGATGGGATGGAAATCACAGGTTTAGCTGGGCTTGGAGAGTATTTCCTTGGCCTCCCCAGATATGAAATTGTAGGGCCTTACGTTCCTCCAAGCAGCTCAAATACGGTCAACTTCAACGGTAAGACTTTTGTTGTCTCTAGTGAGAAGGACATTATAGCCCATTCTTTGCTTAGTAATGTGCAGCCAGTTCTTACACTGGAGAGACAAGTCCGGAGTCAAGCAGACACCATCAAAGACCTCAAGTCTGAGAAGGATAAGCTGTCCGAAGACCTCCGCACTGCTACCACCAATGCTGATTTGCTCAAGGAAGCAAACGAGGAGCTGAAGAGGAGTCATGATGAGAGCAACACAAAAGTTGCCACCCTAGAACAAACCATAAAAGATCTCCAGGAGAAGCTGTCTGGTATGGAGAAAGATCTCTCCGTCTCACGGGGAGAGACCACTGCAAAGGAGAAGCTCATCACCAATATGACCACTGACAAGATTGCTTTAGAAAATGCAGTGACTCAGGCTGCTGAAGAGAAAGCTGCTTTGGTAAGGGACCAAGAGGCCACAATCAAGGCCAAGATCAATGCCTATGCCAGGGAGATGATACAAAGCGAATAGCTAATGGTTCAAAGGGTGAAGTCTGATATGGTTCTCCTCTTTCATGAAAAATTCCCAAAGAGGACCCTAGGGGACTTATGGCTCTATGTGGATGATGATGACCTTCCATATTATACTATGGTTGATGAAGGATTTTCCGGTGAGTCTTCTTCTGATAATGAAGAAAAGACCGGAGAGAGCCCAGGCGAAGAGGAAAATGATTCCAAGGGTAAGAAAGTGGTCGAAGGGGGGAGTGACATCAAGGGCAAGAAGGTAGATGAGGGTGAGCCATCTTCAAAAGCTCAACCTTAATTTATCGTGTATTTTATTTATCTTTTACTCAAACTAAAGTCCTTGGAAGGCCAAGGCACTATTTTGTTGTGGTGTCCGGTATTATTCGGAAAGATTTTTTGTGCTGTTCCCTAACTTGTTCAAAAGTCCTTGGAAGGCCAAGGCAATTTTAATTTGTTGAATGAATGTTTCTATTTTACTCAACCATCATCTTCTTTCATTATTTATTTGTTTCAGTTTAGATAGCTAGAGTTTAAGTAGATTTTAGTTATTGCATTGTGAGAGTGTTGAGATTCTCCGGCTAGAGTTTAAATAGCCCCTTAGATCTTTCAGTCCGGGTAGTATGACAAGAGATAGAATTTTGAAAATACTTAGAATTTTTTTGAAGAAGGCATCGAATTTTATTGAACTATCCGGACACCTCATTAAAACCTCCCCGTGCCACCAGGGAGGAAAGAGTATGCCCCCAAATATTTACATGGAAGTTCAAACAAGTAAATATTTACACAAGTATTATTCCAAGTACATTCGAAGGTGCTCAATATTCCAAGGGTGAGTTAAAACCCTGCCATCTTTGTCTTCCAACCAATAAGTCCCAGGCTTGATTCTTTCAACCACAGTATACGGACCCTCCCAGGTTGGGGCCAGCTTTCCGAAGAGCTTTTCCTTAGTATGCAAGAAGACCTTCCTCAATACTTTGTCCCCTGGCTGGAAATCTCTTCTTTTAACTTTAGAAGCAAACCTGCTTCTCATCAAGCTCTGATAGTGTGCAATTCTAAGATGAGCTTTAACCCGTCTTTCTTCTATCAAATCAAGCTGATTTCTAATTGCCATTTCATTAGCGTGTCCGGAGAAGTTGTGAACACGAAAGGAAGGGAGTGTCTTCTCTATGGGGGCTACTGCATCCATTCCATAGACCAAGGCAAAGGGAGATTCTTGTGTTGCAGCCCCAGGTGTTGTCCGGTAGGCCCACAAGACTTCTTGTAGATAACTAGGCCACTTCCCAGCAGCCCCTTCCAAATATTTCTTTAAACCGGACAGTATAGTTCTATTAGCCACTTCAACTTGCCCATTGGCTTGTGGGTGGAAAGGTGAAGAGAAACAATGCTGTATACCCCTTGAGGCACAGAAGCTTTCCATCTCTCTGTTGTCAAACTGTGGCCCATTGTCTGTTGTTATCTTCTGTGGGACACCAAATCTGCAACATATGTTGGACATAATGAATTTTATGACAGCTTTTGATGTTGTCCCTGCCAGGGGAGCTACTTCTATCCACTTCGAGAAGTAGTCAATGGCCACAATTATAATTTTACGCCCTCCGGACGCCACAGGGAGAGGCCCTACTAAGTCCAACCCCCATCGAGCAAAAGGGATGGGCTCAGAAATTGACTCCAAAGGAATGGCTGGTACATGAATTTCATTGCTGTACCTTTGGCATGGGTCACACCTCTTCACCAATTCCTTGGTATCTTTCATAATCGATGGCCAATAATATCCGGAGAGTAGTACTCTCCTTGTTAAAGCTCTAAACCCACAATGGGCTGATCCCTCACCATCATGCAATTCGGAGAGGACCACTTGTGACTCATTATCTCCCAAACAACGCAGGAGAGGTTTACTATAGGATTTTTTGTACAACACTTCCCTCAACATAATGAAACCACGAGCCCTGTGTTTAATGTTCTGGCTTGTGATTTATCTGAAGGCACAATACCATCGGACATATATTGTATGAGAGGAGATCTCCAGTCTTGAGGCCAATTCACTTGTATTTCAAAAACTTCCTCTTTTTCACCCTTACTGAGTTGAATAGAGGGGCTTTCAAGCACATGGATCCATGGGTAGGACTCCGTATATGCTATTGTTGCCAATGAGTCCGCTAGCTCATTTTCTGCCCGGGGAATATGCTCATAGACAACAGCTTTAAACTTTAACGCTTCATTTTTGAGGAGGAGTAAATACTTGACCAACTGCTCCTTTCTAGCCTCAGATTGGCCTAAGGCATGATGGACAAGTAACTGGGAGTCACTTAGTAGCTTGACCCTTTTAGCCCCACAGATGTAGGCCAACTTTAATCCAGCTATAGCTACTTCGTATTCAGACTCGTTATTAGATGACCTGAAAGCAAAACAAATAGCTTGGTACATGCTGTCCCCGTATGGGGAAGTGAGACATATTCATGCACCACATCCCATGGTGCTAGACCCTCCGTCTGTTCGGACAATCCACACTTTCTTGTCTTTTGAATCAGTAGGTTGCTCTGAATCCCTATCGGAGTGGAATTCAACCAGAAAATCAGCCACAGCTTGGGCTTTTACTGCCGTCCGGGGAGCAAAGTCTATGTCGAAGTCCCCCAACTCTACTGACCACTTCGTCATTCTGCTTGAAATGTATGCTTTTTGAAGGACATTCTTTAAAGGGAAGGATGTCCGGACGACGATAGGATGAACCTGAAAGTAAGGCCTCATTTTTCTTGCAGCTATCACCAGAGCTAACGCTAGTTTTTCGAGCCTCAAGTAACGCCTCTCAGCATCAATCAAGCTTTTGTTGATGTAGTATACTGGGTGGGGATGCCCATCGACCTCTCTTACCAACACAGCACTGATGGCACAACTTGAAACGGCCAGATATACAAAGAGAGTCTCCCCATCAACTGGTTTAAACAAAGTTTTGGGAGAGGAGAGATGTTTCTTGATTTCATTGAATGCCTCACCACACTGTGGGGTCCATTCGAACCCCTTTGCACCCTTCAGAGTTTGAAAGAATGGAGCACACCTGTCCGAAGACCGGGAGATGAATCTGTTCAAGGCAGCCAATCTCCCCGTTAATCGCTGTACTTCTTTAATGTTTCGAGGAGGCTCCATCTGGAATAAGGCACCGAGTTGGTCCGGGTCGGGCTGTATTCCATGCTCACTTATGATATACCCTAGGAACTTCCCGGACTGCACTCCGAATACACACTTTTCAGGGTTTAGTTTTAAATTCATTTTTTCCAAGTTAGCAAAAGTTTCTTGGAGATCGGACAAGTGCAACTGCTCATCCATGCTTTTTACCATCATATCGTCAATGTATACCTCCATATTTCTTCCAATTTGATCAGCAAATGCCTTGTTGACCAGCCTTTGGTAAGTAGCCCCAGCATTTTTTAAACCAAATGGCATCACCTTGTAACAATGTAGACCCCTATCAGTGACAAACGTGGTATGCTATTGGTCACTTGGATCTACTTGAATCTGGTTGTACCCGGAGAAGGCATCCATAAAGGAAAGCAGCTTATTCCCAGAAGTAGAGTCTACTAACTGATCTATCCGGGAGACAGGATACAAATCTTTTGGGCAAGCTCTATTGAGGTCTGTGAAGTCAATGCACATGCGCCATTTGCCATTCTTCTTTTTTACCAGGACAGGGTTGGCAGTCCACAAAGGGTATTGAGATTCTTTAATGTGCCCCATCTTTGTGAGTCTGTCAACCTCTTGCACTATGACATCAGCCTTTTCTTTTGAGAAAGCTCTTCTCTTTTGTACCACTGGTGCCACATCTCTCCGGACAGACAGGTGATGGGATATCACTTCTGATGGAACTCCAGTAACATCAGCATTGCACCAAGCAAAAACGTGCTGATGGTCTTTCAAGAATTTCAACATCTCTTCTTTCAACATTGGTGGCATCTTGGACCCTATCTTGACACTTTTGCCTTCTTCCAAGCAGTGCGTTTCAACCTCTTCAATTGGAATCAACACTCCAGGGGTCTCTCTGGGGTCATCAATCTCACCCTCACCCCCAGAAAGGCCCTCAAACTGCTATTGATCATTTATACGGTCTGCCCCCAGCGTTCGTGGAGCCAAGGAAGTGGCATAGCATTCTCTTGCAATCTTTTGGCTGCTCCGGACAACCCCAACCTGTCCCTGAACAACATACTTTAAACACTGATGGACTGTTGAAGCCACTGCGTGCATCCTAGAGAGCCAAGATCTTCCTAGAATAGCATTATAGCAAGTGGGACAATCCACCACGATGAAGAGTATTCTAACCATTTTCTTGAAAGGGCCCCTGCCCAATAACACTTCTTCTTCAAACTCCCCGATCACATCGGCTGAGCTGCCCGTGAAGCCCACGATTGACCTGTCCGACTTTTGAATCACAGCTGGATTTTTCATTTTCTTGTAAGTGGTTAGGAACATGATATTGGCAGAGCTTCCAGTATCCACCAGAATTCACCTTATTTCATTGCCCCCTATAGATGCTCCTATGACAACAGCATCCTCATGAGGGCCAACAATGTCTCTTAAATCATCCTCATCAAAGACAATGAATGGGAATGAGTTTGGTGATTGATAAGATGTCATGCCCCCTTCTAGCTGGGAGGCTAAATTATGAACATGCCTCTTTCTTGAAGAAGCAGTAGGAGCTGTCATAGTGTCCCCTCCGAAAATCGTCAGTGACTCGAAGAATTTAATGAGCCCGGAGACCGTCCTAGAACACTCCTCTATAGCACCCACCCTATTTCGTGTTGGATCAGGATCCAAGTATTCAGATTCCACATCAAACCTTTCAACTATTACCATGGCCCCCTCCGGGGCAGCATTACTTGGACCAACCCGGTGAGTGTTGTCAGGCCTGTTGCCTCCTCTTCTTTTAACGTATGCTCCTAACTTTCCTCTTTCAATTAAGTTTTGAACCTCTTGTTTCAACGCTATGCAATCATCAGTGGTATGGCCAATATCATTATGGTATTTGCAAAAGGAGTTGTTACGATGCTCTCTGGGAGACTGCAAGGTTGCTGGTCTCCGGTAGTGCACCTCATCTTTTGTTTTATCAAAAATGGTGGCCACGCTTTCTTTGAGCTCTGCGAACCACTCCGGTTGGACCCATGGCCCTATTTTGTTTCTGGATTGTTGACTTTGAGCAGGAGCAGCTGGCTGAGACTGAGCTTTTGCCCTACCATGCCCCTGTCCGGTTTCTCTTGCTTTGTTCCCGGACTGGTTTTGATTTGGAGTTGGTGCCACTGGGGTGGACCTCACCTGCCTGTGCACCCTGGTCTTTTTCGTTTCATCAACGTTTATTTGCTTGCCAACTTGATTTAGCAATCCTCCCCAGGTCATGGCTTTCTTTCTAGTCACCGAATCAGCCAGATTGCCTGGGTTCAAACCTTGCCTTAGGGATGCTATTGCCACCTGTTCGAAGCAATCAGCCAACCCATTCTTTGTGTTTACGAAACGACTTATGTATTCCTTCAAGGACTCATTTGGCTCATGGGCACAATGGATTATTGTATCTCCATTGCCCTTCAGCTCCTTACTCCCTACAAACTGCCTTCGAAAGGCCACCCAAAACGTATCAAAATCTTTAATACAACCTTGAGGCAGGCTGTTGTACCATTTCAGAGCACTCCCTGTAAAAGATTGGGAGAATGCCCTACACAGTAGTTTATCATCATCATCAAAGTTCATCATGAAGTTCTTGAATTGCTCCAGATGATTGTCCGGATCAGTACTGCCATCGTACTTCTCCATCTTAGTACTGTCAAACCTCTTAGGGAGTATTCCGGACAGGATTTTAGAAGACAGTGGAGACTGCCTCCAATTCCTTCCACGACTGAACACAGTATCCTCATTGGGAGTTGCAAAGATACCTGGCTCATCGTGGAAAGCAAAGGGATCCATCAGCATCTTGTCTGTATACCTCCGGTGGTGAGATGACCCCTTTCCAATATGCCTTTTCATTCTTCCATGGTGATCTCTTTTTCTCGAATATTTCTTAACCTGCTTTTGCTTTTTCTTGGTTTGACCCTCATCACTGCTAGAGGACAAGGATTTTTCATTTCCCTCACTGTCCGAAGAGCTGTCCGAAGATTCTGAACTCGAGTCAGAACTCTCCACAGGCTTGGACTGGTGAGACTTTTTAAAACTAGCATGAGTCTTCTTGGTGCTCACATGAGTTTTGGAAGCCTCATGCTCTCTAGGGGTTATCGGTGTGATGAACGACCGATGCCTTGGATTTTTCTTTCACGCCCATCTTGGCCTTTTCAGCCCTCAAAGCTTCTATTTCAAGCTTTAACCTGTCGCGCTCTTGGACAGTATACTCATCGTTTTCTTCCACCACTTCGAGCAAAGCTGGTGGAAGCTCTGGATTGTCCGGATTCATACAGACAGAATTTCTTGGCAGGTTTTGAATGCTCGAATCAGGCACCTCTCTCCTCCCACTATGGTCGCCAATTTGGTGTGGATAATAATTTCCTGAGGGTAGGCTAGTAATTTCAAGTGGAGTTTCAAGGTGGTGTATGGGTGTTTAACGGTGGTGTATGGGTGTTTAACGGTGGTGTATGGGTGTTTAACGGTGGAGAGATGATTAAGCAGCTTGGTAGCAGTTAATTTTTTATTACCCATAGTTAATGCTGGTGGTTGGGTATTTATAGTATGATGTTTGGGCCCTTATGGACTTTCGGGTCATGTTTAAAGACCCATGAGTTCTAAGCAGGAGGGCAGGTAGCTTAGTCAGGAAGTGTTTAGGTTTTTTAGTACTTTAGTCATAGTTCGAATAGCCTTAAGTTTATAGTGTTCAAATTAATCTGTCCGGTCCAAGTGATCTGTCCGATTTATGTCCTTGTAGCCTGTCCGGTATTCGGAGAGACTTAGACTGATTTACCCTTCCGGGGAGCATGCTGAATTCGGACTCATCACTACTTACAAAAGTACGCACATAAAGTAGTGCATTAATATGGGTCTCAATATTAATTACCGCCCTAAAAAAAACTTCTGCCTAAACGAGACGAGACCCAACATTAATTCCCTCCCTAGTATCGCTATAACGAGACCCAACATTAATTCCCGCCAAATTAGACTCCATTTTATTAAAAACTCCCGCCCCTAAAAAAAACTCCCGCCTAAATTTTCAAACCCCTATAAAAAGACACTAAAAACAGCATTAACATGACAACTATCAAACATTCCTAAACACTCATTAAACATAAACAGTTTAACAAATAGAGTTTACGCCTCATGAAGACTACCATTTGCTTGAGGCGGTGAACCTTGCCCGCCGAGCGATGGGGGAAGATATTAGCGATGCGTTTTTTGAGCGAGTCCTGTGTAAGATGTACTACAACTACGGAACAGGAGGTCTACTTGTGCGCAACCGTGAGCACTTCAAGCAGAGGTACCTTTTTTTTGCAAATCGATGGATTGTTTGTTGTTTTTGCCATTTAAAATTAAGCAAGAAGCGACCATCGTGTGGAACATGACGGTGGTAGACTACATCACTAGGGATATGGTAGCGTATCTTCAAGATAGGATTGCGGAAAGGGAGGAGAGGATTGATTCTGACGACAACTTGGGATACGACTTCGACGATTGAGCATTCTGATTTCTTTGTTTGTTTGCATATTGTAGTTTAATTATTTTGTTATGTTTGTTTAAGTTAAGGTTTTAACTTGTTGTTTTAATTTTTATGTATTTCCTTCAAGTGTCTTATTTGGTAACCATTTGGTATGATGTAGTGTTGAACTCAAAAAAAATTCCTTTTTAATGTTATTTTACTCCAAAAGGTGTTTAAACTACGTTTTTAAGTTCTCCGTTTGATAAATGTCTCATGCGAAATTTCCAAAAATACCACCGCATTTAGGCCGTGCGACGCAAGCTTTCTGTTTGATAAAACAGAGCCAAATATTTTTCCTAGCGTTGCACGCGACATGTTCCAAAGCGAGTCACATTTAGGTTGTGCGATGCAAGATCTCTCTCTCTCTGAAAAACAGAGCCAAATGTTTTGCCTTGCGTCGCACGCGACCAGTTCCAAAGAGTGTCGCATTTAGACCGTGCGATGTAAGCTCTCTGTCTGAAAAACATAGCCAAATATTATACCTTGCGTCGCACGCGACATGTTCTAAAGTGAGTCGCATTTAGGCAATGCGACGCAAGCTCTCTGTCTGAAAAAACATAGTCAAATGTCATGTCATGCATCGCATGCGACTGGTGCAACCTAGCGTCGTGCACAACATGTGTAATACGTACTCGCACACGACGCGTTTAATTCAAAAATAATACTCGCAGAGCTTATTAATTGAACAAAAAACTAACATCATACAAAATTACTTTAACTATATTGCAAAATTACATCAAATGTTTGACAAAATAACTTCAAATATTGTACAAAATCATTTCAAATGTCATCTTTTGTCAAATCGGTTACATGTGGTTTTTCGTTCAACTTGATTTTCCTAGCTGGTATTATTTGTGTAAATTTTTTGAACTAACAGTAGTACGGATGTGCCCATTGACTGGCTTCTTCGGTTGCGTAAGCACCCCAGCAAGGGTATAATGAAAGCAATGGTTCATTGGGTGGAGTAATAATCTGCAAGGAAAAAGAAGAAATGAATGCATTTTGTAATGGATATGTAAGAAATTAGGAAAAAGATGATATACTTATATTAACAAAGTGACATTCATGTATGCAAGCAATCCCAACTTCTATGATCGTTGAACTGTTGGCATGTGGGCGTCCATGGATAAATATGTTAACGACGCTGCTTGTGATACATGGTATACCATGCATTGATACATTATCGAATGACTAGTCCAATGTCCGGAAATGTCATCCAATAGTGGCTACTAGGGTTGGGCTTGAAGTAATCTAACCTATGTACCAAAATCGTCAAACACCTTCGACGAACCATATAGCTCGAAAAATGTCTACTTAAAGGCATTTTTGCGAACATCTCTTCCAATGTAGCTAGATTCTTTTCGTAACTCACAGTTGTGTTCGCCCGGGCAACGTAGTCGTAAAACTCAACAAATTGTTTCGCAACCACATCATCGTGCAATATCTTTCAGACCATCCCAATAATGTTCTTACTAATACGCCACGTGCATAACAAGTGGTGTGTGCCCGAAAAAATATCGTCGATTGCTCGCATGAGAGCTAACTCTCGATCGGTAACAATAACGCTCGCAAATGCGCATACGTTATCCATCATCAAACCACAAAGAGTTTCCAAAGCCCATACATAATTTACAATCTTCTCTCTGCTTATAAACACATGCGCAACGGTAAATGTAATTGAAGTCGACGTTAAACCAACAATCTCTAATAAATGCATCTTATACCTAGTCGTCTTGTACGTACAATCCATGAATAACACATTAGAGAATGTACGTAATAATTCTATGCTCTTAGGATGTGCAGAAAAAAAATCAGTGATCACATTTGAATTGCCTTTCAAACGCTCCCACGTGGAGTATCCATTCTCCTTCAGTTTTGTCAACAAATATTGCATTTGCGTTTGTCCCCCGTGCTCAACATCCCGAAATTGTAGATTGCACGCATGTTCGAAATATTCTCGGGATATTGGTACCTTCAAACCGCTATATATCTCCCTAGGACGCGAACCGAGGTGAGACAAACTACGAACTAGTTTCTCTTCATCCCGTTTTAGCCTACAAGCACGAGAATGACCGTCCAAGCGAACATAGGGTTCATGATTATGCGTACCGTTTATCACCTCCAAACACCATTTCATGGCTAGTACGTCGATCAGATGACCTTTTAACGCAAACGGACAATTATATTTCTTCGTCGATGTCTTCCGCTTTTCTAACGTTTCCAGCTTCGCTTTTGATACGAATACACCGTACCGCTCACAAACGTACTCTAACCTAGGAGTCCTTCCCCATTTCTCGCTATTGTAGAGCTTTGTAATCGTGACAAACTTAATCTTCTTCGATTCAATGTCCACAAAAGCATCCAATTCTTCTTTCGTAAATAACCTATCCGTTTTGACTATTCTACTGGAGTCGACATTTATAAATGGAGGCTGGGCAGGTTCCTCTTACAAAATATAACATTGGAATCTATAAGTTTTTCTAACAGTGAAGTCGCACGAGACATGTCTTCAAAGATGTCGCACGAGACATGTCGCTTAAGCTGTGGCACGCCACATTATTTGAAGACAGTCGCATATCTTCATGCGACGCATATGGAATTATTGTCGCACGTTTTTGCGACGACGACGATGTTCATCGCGCGATGTTCGTGCGACGAGACCAAAAAATAAAAAACAAATTTTAGCTTCTTACCTCCATGCGGTAAGCTTTCTCCTCATCTAGCAAGTCTTCCAAAGAGACGCTCATTTCATCATTGTCCATGGATACTCCGATTTTTGGTTCTTTGTGGTGGATTTTATGGGTTGGGTAAAAAAATATAACCTTTAGAGTTTAATGAGTTTAGGGTAGTAAATATTGATGAAAAACTTGTGGATTTAGGATAACAATGAAGGGATTTCAGATTTTGGGTTGATTTTGAGTATAAATAACATGAGTATAATTATTTAAAAGGAGAAAAATAATTTGAAAATTTCAAATTTAAATTTGAAAAAAAAAGAGAGAATAGAGTGTTTGATCTATCAAAATATGTCTCATTTCTAGACTAACCCTTCAAATATATCTAAAATTAGTAAGCTAGATTTAAAATAAAGTTCAAAAAGTAGTACAACCATAATTTGGTCATTGCTTGTCCGCTGCATTGCACTCTTTTTTTCTTCTATCCGTTGAAACCGCTCTTTTCTCTCTCTCTCTCTGCTTTCTCTGCTGCAGCCAAAAACTATTCATTTCTTTCTTTTACTGCAATTGGAAAATCCGTATCAACAACTTCTTTTCAACTATCAATTTTCTTATAGAAGTCGTTCATGGAAAGTTTTTGTCCCTCACACTGAGAGGATTTTCCCACCAACCAAACACTTTCACTACCTCCACATTTACTCGAAATCTCTTTATTCTCAATGTCGGTCTTCGTCAGCTCTCTCACTCACAAACTCGCATCCAAAACAGCTTTTTTCAGTCTAAGACTCTACGTCGTACTCGCGATCATCTCCGTTTTGTTTCTCTCCCTCTCTCTTTTGATTTTTCTCTGCGTCAGTTTGAATCGAACTCGGAAGAAACGGAAATCTCACAGGTCTGGTTTGATCCCCTTGTTTTCCAAAGAGATAGCTGAGATCAAGTCTGTTAGTAAAATCGGAAACGCTAATTCCAAACCGGGGGATATATGTATAGTTGATAAGAAGAGAGAAAGTAGTAGCAGTGGTGACGTGTCGTGCCGGAGTGGTGATGTGGCGGTGGATGTAATTGGGTGGGGAAAGTGGTACAGTTTGAAAGAGCTTGAGATCGCGACACGGTGGTTCGCGGAGGAGAATATTATCGGTGAAGGAGGGTACGGTGTCGTTTATAGAGCTGTCTTAGAGGACGGCTCTGTTGTTGCCGTGAAGAATCTACTTAACAATAAGTAAATTATAATTCATTTATTTTTAATTTTTATTTCTTTTATATTCTAAACATAACATGATGATAATACTAATATTAAATATAGTTTGCTTTGTTTGTCCTCCTCTTTTACTCTTTTTCTTTAGGCTTTATTTTTCCAGATTGTAATTTTCTTTATCACTCTTGACAAGAATCTTTAAAGTATTTGGTCATGTCTTTTTTTTATAAACTATTGCTTTTCCATCAGCTTTTTATTTTACTACCATGATAGTATGTCCTAAGATTTACTTACTCTAGTAAAATATTAGGACATAACAAACTACGTTCTTGCTTTAGACAGTTGAAAACTAATGTAGTCTGTAACATTTATGGCAGAGGTCAGGCAGAAAAAGAATTCAAGGTGGAAGTGGAAGCTATTGGTAAAGTAAGACATAAGAATTTGGTTCGTTTAGTCGGATACTGCGCTGAAGGCGAAGAAAGGTACCCATAAACAGCAGTTGACTTGAATTTGATAGTTGATGAATGATAATAGGGTCTGAATAATCTTAATTACATATAGGATGCTTGTTTATGAATATATTGATAATGGGAATTTGGAGCAATGGCTTCATGGTGACGTTGGCCCTGTTAGTCCTCTAACCTGGGATCTCCGAATGAAGATTGCCGTCAGTACAGCAAAAGGGTATGGTGTTCTGTAGTTTTGCTTAGCTCCACCTACTTAATCCATTTTCAGATCATTTTACTTGAACATAAGATTGTTGTTTCCTTACTCGCAGTCAACCATTTGATAATTAGTGTAGTGCATAAATGTATGCTTGTATGTCCTAAAACAACTGAGACATTAATTGGTCAACAATGGTCAGACTGTATGCATTATGAATACTCTAATGTATCACACTGAACGGTGACGTTATAGACAATGTCATGTTAAATTCTTGGTTTGGATACTCTTCCTTTGTAAGAACCCTTTTGATTGTTTTGTTTAACCTCTTATACAGGCTAGCTTATTTGCATGAAGGGCTAGAACCCAAGGTTGTGCACCGGGATGTAAAATCTGGTAACATCCTCCTCGATAAACAATGGAATGCCAAAGTATCAGATTTTGGGTTGGCCAAGCTTTTAGGATCTGAGGCAAGCTATGTCACTACTCGTGTTATGGGAACTTTTGGGTATGTACTATTAAGACGATCTATTTTGTGTTGTCTTGCATTTAAAATTAATAATACCATACTTACCTTGTAAGGCTACTATGTCAAACATTTAAACGAGGTGGCATGGAAGCCACATTAACTCTCATAAATGCAGATGTTTGTAAAAACAAAAGCAATTTTCGCGATATGAATGTCTGTAAAAATAGAAGTAATTTCCAAATATAAAGGTACCACATAATGAGAATCAAGTATTCATAATTTCTCGACAGGTATGTCTCTCCTGAGTATGCAAGTACAGGCATGCTTAATGAGGCAAGTGATGTTTACAGTTTTGGAGTTCTACTCATGGAAATGATTTCAGGAAGGAGTCCAATTAACCATTCCAAAACACCTGGCGAGGTGAAATTTCTCTTTTCCTTTACTCGAGCATACTTGAGCTATTAAAAACAACTAATTCGCTATAAACATGTTTGCTTACCAGATGAATTTAGTTGACTGGTTCAAAGGTTTAGTTGCAAGTCGCCGGGGAG
This sequence comes from Limnanthes douglasii subsp. nivea, assembly GCA_036936605.1. Lineage (NCBI taxonomy): Eukaryota > Viridiplantae > Streptophyta > Magnoliopsida > Brassicales > Limnanthaceae > Limnanthes > Limnanthes douglasii. The sequence goes on from JAUPFV010000003.1 coordinate 70,956,216, forward strand.
AAGAGATTGTTGACCCTCTAATCAAAATTCAACCCTCTTCTAGAGCTTTGAAGCGAGCATTGCTTGTTTGTCTCCGTTGCATAGATTTGGATACCAGAAAACGTCCAAAGATGGGCCAGATTGTTCATATGCTTGAGGCTGATAACTTTCCTTTTCGTTCAGTAAGTGCGATTACTAAAATCTTCAATAGTTGATACACACAAAAATGAACAATTGTCAAGCTTAATACTCATTTTTGACATGTTCTGTAGGAAGATAGAGATTCTCTTCCTCCCCGTGCTCCTTTGCCCAAGAAATGACGATGTGTTGTAAAATATCTGAGCTAAGACAGAACCAGGTAATAGTTCGAGCTCACAATAGCTGTTGCAAAGCAAAATCACACGCCTCAAATGTGCATATATAGTCATATAGAATATATATTCACTTGGATTTTGGTATTATGATATATTATGTAACAAGTGAGTAGGTCACTGTCATGAAAGAAATGCTGCTAACTCCTTTTAGCCTTTTATTTTGTGTTTCAAATCTGTATTGTAATTTGATTAGAATTTAGAAACCAAGCAAAGACCACAATGGAGAGGAGACGATGACATATTATATGTCCTCAATACAAGTTTATACTTTCGACGACTTCATGCTATGTTTATTTCCCTTTTTAATTTGAAATAGATAGACGGATTTAAAATCAATTCTTCGTCATGAAATTTTTATCGCATTAATATTAGATTGATAAAAGTAATCAAATACCGTGTTAGATAAAATTTGCGCCATGAGTTCATGTAGAAGGTTTTTTTCGACTACTATGAAACATCGGATTCGAAAACAAACCATTTTTTTTAAGCAATAATTTTTATTAATTAATGGTGAAAAAGAGGATCAGATAGACCTTACACCAAATGTTCACAATTAAAACAGAAATTTGAAAGGTCTAAGAAACTAGACTTAAAAACTTAACTTCATAACTAAAAAACCACCATTAATGACAGTCTCCAGCTTCTATCATCCAACTTCAAATTCTTGGTCAAAAATCAAAATCTTCGACAGCTTCAATTTCATCTATCTTCTTCTTCACAACTTCTACGGAGTTTAAAGCGCTTCTCAAATCTAAAGCCTTTCTTGCACAGATTTTGAACAGCAGCGAACAAAACTTCAATCCTCAGTAAGGTCAGATTCTTTTTTATGCTAAAAAAACATGAACAACCTTTTGCAGTTCTCTCACAGTATCGGTGACAGATCCATAAGGGTGTAGATCCAAGTCACACGAGATTACTCTCTTCAGAAGGGGCATGACTGTGACTGCCTAGACTCAATGTCTACAATTAGGCAGAACAACCATGCTTCTCAATTCCATATAAATTCGGTATTTTTTTTCTCTTTCAATGTCACACAGAGACAGCGACCCTATTTCTAACTTGATATTCCTTCGGAACTTCATTGTACAGACCTCTTTCTGCGCCTCCTGACTTCCACATCGGTGATTCCCCCTGAAGAATCCCAAAAATCCTTTCGAGAAACCCTTTTCGAGAAACCCATTAGAGATCACGCGTTCCATTTCAACATTTTGAAAGATTTAAGGAATTAGCATTCCTTTTAAACTGCACACGATTGGATGGAGTACGAATCTTATTGTTGATTGCTTTAAGTTTTGTGTTTTTCTTTAGCTCCAATTTTATTGTTTTTTTTTAACAGTGGTACCTTTTATACTAGGAGGAGGACAATGGAGGCTTCCGGTTGTATTCTTTGTAGGGGAAGAAGAATCCTTTTTCAGTTGCAAAAGTTTTGTAGAATATGGGCCTTTCCAGTTCCTTCCTTTTTTGTCTTTTCTGTGAAGTAATTTGTTATCCTGATCTTTTGTAGGTGAGCATGGAAGACTACCGATATCTTCCTTTGTTGGAGAAGTTGATACCCTTTCATCATCAGATTTTTCAATGCCAAATAAAGATTTCCTTTCAAAAGTGTGCAGAACTTCTATCTCTTCGACAACCTTTTGAGAATCATTTTTGTACAACAAGGATTCATTAACTTCTGTAACCTTTTGAGAATCATGCTTGTTCAACAAAGATTTTACAGTATCCTGTTGATAATTATGATCTATCACTTCTGTAGACTTCTCTCTATCAACAACAATTGACTTCAATTGAGTAGTTTTTCTGATTTCTTTGTGACCCAAGATGTTCCTAAGTCTTTATTTTGTGTGAATACCTCTTGCTTTCTTTGATTATCATCTTTCCTTTTGCAAGCATTCTCATTGTGCCCTATATGCTTACAAAATTTGCAGTAGCGAGGACAGGGACCAAAATCAAGATCCAACTTAAACTCATCATCTTCTCCAAACTTAACTTTGATGTTGTTGATCAATGGTTTCGAAATATACAACTCAACCCAGAACTTTGAACAATTGTATTTAGCTCCATTGGCTGGTGGTATCCAGACTTTTAAAAGAGTTCCCAAGGGTTTAGCGATTTCTATTATCATTTCTTCGTTATACATAAACTCGGGCAAATTCTTGACAGTAATCCAGACAGGCGTTAGGGGCTTTCTTCGTTTGGATCAAAATATGGACTCCACTTAAGAAGTCTCATGATTCTATCACCGATCTTCCAAACGTTTCTCTGCCAAAGTCTTTTCAGATCTTCTTCACTGTCGAACTCGATGAAAACGTGCCTATAGTCCCATTGAGCAACATTGTACTTGCTGGAAAACTTGAACTTGGCCAAGAACTCCTTAATGATTTCATATTTAGGCTTGCCGTAAGAAAACTTACCTATGATGGTGTGTTTGGTAATTTTTTGGAGCCTCTGCTTATCTTCTTTCTCGAACTTAATGGTCAATTGTTCTTGATTTTTTATAACAGTTACATTTCGATGGCTGATTCCTTGAGTCCTGGGATTGAGAGCATCAACAAAAGACATTGCATTCTGTTCTGGATGTTGTTTGGGAGATTCAGGTTTCTTGCTCAACTCGTGGTTTCTTGAAAGCACCGGGAATTCTTCATCAATAAGATTATTTGTGGGTATTGATTTCATAGAAAGAGGAGAAATAAGACATATTTCTCCCTCTTCCTTACAGAAAAATTCCATAATTCTGTACTTGTTCTTTTTCGTTTCTTGGTGAGCTTCCTATTCGTGCGTAATCTACAAATTTTAAGAGTTTTGGTATAACTTCGTGGCAATAAAGAGGAATGCCTCCGCAACGAATAAAGTATGAAATTAACGTAAACATTTTCATTGTTGCGATGGTACAAACTTATTTCATAAGTTTAAACATTGCATTAACTTCGTCGCCACAATAATAAGTATACAAAAATTACTTTAAATTTTTCGCTGCAATGCCCCCAGCCTCGCTGCAAATATGGTGATTGACGTCGCGACGATAAAATGCTTTTAATCAAAGATCCTTATTGATAAGGTATAATGTTTTTAGCTAAAACCCATTATAAATATATTACCTATAGTGTATATTTTTATACCGTATCTTAATAACGTATGAGTAAAAGTACAAAACCTATTATGTTAGGTTATGAAATTTGAGCTAAAAGTTCAATTATATTTTTGTCCAAATCTCTATGCATAAATAAAATAAGATTCTAATCCATGGAACTATCCGAATTTCTTAATAAATAAAATAATATACTTTACTTTTACGCTATTTCTAATCTACAATATATTCTTTGTTGTCCACGCATATATTCTATTATTCTTTCTTTGTATCCAAACTATAGTTATGAATTTTTAGCGGGTTGAGTAATTGGGTTAGACCAATTATGTCCTTATCAAAATATAAATTAAAATATTATAGATTTACAAATTTAATAAACTATGGTGAAAAGAATTATAAATCTACATATTTCTTATTAAATCTAATTATTTGTACTAAATAACTAACAAATTTGCAAATTTAACAAATTTGCAAATTTAACAAATTTGCAAATTTAAGTATTTGTAAATTTACATAATTTTATTTATTTTTCAAAATGAAATTGTTATCCAATTTTTTTAATGAGAAAAGTACGAGCAAATAGTCATTAAACTTCTTTATTACCATCTAGTACCTAAAATTGCATATTATGAACAACCACCTCTACACGGCTAAAAAACTCAAAGTAACTCTTTTTTTTACCAAATTTCTCTTTTTTACTTTTTTTTTTTAATTTTAAAAATCTGTATCTTTTAAACCGTTTTTCGTAAAAAAAAACTGAAAATACCATCGACTTTATTTTTTTAAGACGAATAAAAGTGGATCCATTAATGATATTTTTTTATAAAAAATTATTTGTTGTTCAAAGAACTCGAATGATTGATTTTTAAAGAACTCTAAAGATTGATTTAAAAAAAAATCATATGGTTGGTTTTTCAAACAAAAATAACATTGTTAATTTTTCAAAAAACTTGCGTGTTTAATTTTTTAAAGAACTCTCATAATTATTTTTTCAAAGAACTCACGTGTTTAATTTTTCAAAAAAACTATCATGATTGGTTTTTCAAAGAACTCTCGTGTTTAATTTTTCAAGGAGCTCACATTATTAATTTTTCAAAGAACTTACATGGTAGATTTTTTAAAATAAAATAACACTCTTATTTTTTTCAAAGAACTCGCCTCGCATGTTTAATTTTTCAAAGAACTTTCATGATGGATTTTCAAAAAACTTTCATTATTGATTTTTCAAAAAACTTACATGTTTATTTTTTCAAAAAACTTACATGTTTAATTTTTAAAAAAACTCACATGGTTGATTTTTCAAACAAAATAGCATTTTTAATTTTTCAAAGAACTCGCATGTTTAATTTTTCAAAGAAATCCCATGGTTCATTTTAAAGGAACTCACATATTACTCGTGAAATTTTCTATCCTAAAAAAAATCATCATTGGATCTAGTTTTGTTCATTTAAAAAAACAAAGACAATGATACTTATGAATATTTTTTTCAGAGCTCCAGTTTGAAAGATATGGACCTTTTAAAAAAAATAAAAATAAAAAGTAAGAAAGATGAATTTTGGTTCAAGAAATATAAGTGGTTAGGTGGCTCGTGATAAAGCGTTGATATTTGAGGTATTATTAAATAATTAGGTATTATTAGAAGTTATATATATATATATATATATATATATATGTGAGATGAGTATTAAGTAATCATAAATAATAGTTTAGGTTGTAGATGACAATATAGTTTGTGAGTAGGTACCCGTAGTATAATTTCCCTTTTTTATATTACAATATACATATTTAAAACAAGAGGAACATATTTGAAAGAAAAAAAATGCAAAATAAATAATAACTACACGAAAATTTTTAACAATGAAAGATAACAAAAAGTAAAAAAATATTTTACAAAATGACAAATCTTGAAATATAAAATTTAATAATGAGTTATAAAGTAAACGTTTGACTTTACAAAATCAAATGGAAGATATTACAACTGCAACAAATAAAGTAATTTTAGTCTATAACACAAAACTAAAATCACAATTCAAAATATAGATATAAGACTTTGACAAAAAAAATCTTAATCGCAACAAGAAAGCTCATAAACAAATAAAATAGTTAGTTTTGTTCATAAATGATAAATTTGGTTCGTCACTGCAACCGATGAATAATTGATATCATTACGGGTGACACGAGAACCTACATACTTCTTTTGACTATTTTGATCAATTGGAAAACCTGAATCGCTCAGAATAATCCATACTAGTTACAAATAATTAAAACCTTTTTAAATCCACACATAAATCCAATATTAACATGTCTAAAATCATGTTAGAAAAAAATCAAATATTTAGGTGAATAACATAAGAGATTCAAATATATTAAAGATTTAATGCACATAAATTTAGCTCTAAAGATTAAAAGTGTTTTGTACTTTTTGATGCGGAATAATAACACCCATATTTAGTAATTTAAAGATTTGAAACCATATATTTTATTCAAAGTTGTTATAAAATAATGCAAAAATATTCTTATTAATTTAGTGAGTTGTAGAAGTTTATATAAAAGGCGCGTATGTTTAAGATTAGATGACATATAAACGATTTTTGCTATATTTCAAAAATATATATCCATTAGAGACAAATTTATACACCTTAAATCCGATAACCAATCGACATGTATAAAGTTACGAGCGTAGTACTCGAAAAACTTTAGACTGAATGAGAAAATATATGATTTTTTTAAAGCAAAAATAAACTCTATGTGAGGGATGTGTGTAATATAAACTACTTGCATCAAAAATGGATTTATTTTATGGATTAGTATGAAAAGTATGCTAGAGAAAAAATCACATGCGCCGAGATTGATCAAACGTGTTTCATATGCAACGAACATCTTGAAATAATTTGATACGTATTTTTTCGTTGTTTGTTTAACAATGCGATTTAAAGTGAAATTCGTGGTTTAGATGTGTTATAAAAGGTAAACAATTAATGTGAAAAACACACCCAAATGACTAAAAAATATAATAAAAGAATTTTATAACAAAACAAAATAAAAAGTCAATTGTTTGCACAACTTATTATATATGGTTCTCTCAAAACTGACTAATTTTTTTACCAAGTTGCTCCTCAACCGAAATATATTGTTCATATAGTCAAAACATACGGTTACATAATTATTTTTTCTTACAAACAACATCTTATGATCATATTTACAAACGATTTAACTTAAATTTAAAATAATTCCATTTTTTTTACTATAACCTAAAACTACATTTTAAAACATAAATATAAGATGATCTCGGGACAACTAAAGCATAATAAAAATTGAATATAGAAATAAAAAATTCATTAATTTTATTCATTAATGATAAATAATTTTTGTGTCTTCGTTATAGTCGATAAATAACTGATATGATACATATGATATAATAAGCTACGTGAATCGATCAAAATAATATATATTATTTAAAAATATTTTTTTAGTAAATTCAAATGTAAAATCGGTAAATCAAATTAAAATTTTATTTTAAAAATATTAATTTTATTCATAAGAAAAAGATAAACAAAATTTAAAAATTAAAATGAGATGACACGTTATCATTTAGATTTGATTTTATTGTATATTTACGAGTTTAGTTTTAAAAATTGTAAATTTTTTGTACATGACTGTGAATGAATAATTATTGTCTTGGATAATTATTATACTATATATTTTTTGATATATCTAAGGTCTAAATGTTAGTAAGAAAGACTTGTTAAATGTTCGAAAGAGTGCATAATACAAGTCTAATAGTAGTCCATCAACATTTATCTCACATAAGAAACTTCTTTAATCCTTCTGACGGTTCCACATACGGAGTAAGATCCAGCATTGAAGTCTCCCTCCATATGGCAATCTAGTCAACACAATAATTATCTAATCTATAAACATTATTGAATTCGAAGTTGAGATTGTTCACGAAAATCTCTTTACAGACCATAAGTGCATCCTCTTTATGACCCTCATTGTTGTCACCATATTTCACTAGTGCGTGCAACTTTAATGAGTTATTCTTTACAACAAATACCCGTTAGTGATGGTCCAATGCCATATATAGCCTGAATGGTAACACATAAAATTTTGTCTAAAAATCTGACCTTACCAAGCTTGAACCCACGAATCCACTTAAAAAGAGTTTCATATCTCAAAATACTCCCCTTATACCCAATGTCTAACGATCCAACCACAAGCATTCATCCGCGTTGAGTTTAACTCATACCTTTAACTTCGTTCATTTTACCCGTGTATTTCATGACGAAACTATAATACCCTATAAATCTCTTTATCCTGAACTTGAATATAATGTTTGACCCTGTTCTAAACCATAGTCCGAATTTTATACTTTAAACTTTTATCTCGTATTTAGTTAAAAAATTCTATTATTACTCTAGATATAATGCTTGATCGTGTTCTGAACCATAGTCCGAATTTTTACTTTAAACTTTTATCTCGTATTTAGTTAAAAAATTATATTATCTATTTAAGTTATATATATCTCTTACCAGAACCAATCCCAAATTAATTTATTTAGACCCTTATATTTCTCCGAAATTTTAATAACTCGTCTTACCATTCACTATTTATTTATATATATATGTGTTCGTTTATTTTACCGTGGGTAACAAAAAATTGGTCTTTGTGGAGGTTGAAGTTCCGATCTAATAAATCTTATATTTTTCGTATAATAATTAAAACAATATTTGACCATTAAAAAGTTATTAAAAACAAAACAAAGTAGGTTTAAAGCCAAATGAATAACATACGACAAAATAGAATAAATTTTTCATATTAGAGGTCTTCCACAACTCAAAACCAGTATATTATCTGCCACGTGTCCGTTTATAGTTGTATATATTCCGTGATCCCCAAAACATCGGCGCTCGTCGCCAGGTCGCAAACCACTCTCTCTTTTTCTTTTTTTTTCTTGATAGAGAAGACCAACTGAAGAAAAACCGAGAAACATATCAAAAGAAAAACCATAATCAAACCTCCAGATCTGTCGATTTTCAGCTGGGGAGAAACTTGGCATGATGGAGGAGAAGCTAATCAAGAGGCTAGAGGCTGCGGTCGCGAGACTGGAGTCCATACCGAGACTGGTAGGTGGCCGGTCGAGCACAGCCGGTGCAGGCGCTGGTAATGGTAGTGATGCTGCAGACGCCGTGGATTACTCTATGGATCCGTCGATTCTCGCGTTTGATGATCTTACTAAACAGTATGTTGGTAGGGTTTCAAATGCTGCCCAGAAAATAGGTGGACAGGTGCTAGACGTGACCAAGCTGATCGCTCAAGCCTTTTCTGTACAGAAAGAGCTTCTGATCAAGATCAAGCAAACTCAGGTTCGTTCATTTCAGTGCTATTAGTTATGAGATTGTACGTTAGTTTTTTGAGCTCGCAGTGTATATTGATCTATGTTTCTCCTTGTTAATAATTATGCTATTGATTGCTTAATGTTTTAATCTGCTGGATTGACTGTGTGAAATGGTATACATATAGTCAATATTCTCGTGCCTCTTGTTGTGTACCAGATCTATAGTGTTATCATTTGGATTTTGATTTAGAACTTAATTAGATTATAGAATTAGGATTCGTTGTAGGCTCACTCTGGCTTGCCAAGGCTAGAATTGTTTTTTTCAAATAGATCTGTGCAACAATTTGCTTTTGTTTTTCCAAAAATTACTTCAGCGGAGCGAGAACATAGACTTCTTTTTGAAGAAAAGAAGCTGATCTCCCTCTTCTGGAGCGAGATTTGCTTTTGGCGCGCGAATCTCGCCCCAGAATTTTGAGAAGCTAGAGCTACAAATTGAATTTTTCATAACTCAAAATTGTTTTTAAAATCTTTGGGCGTTTAGGTTTTGATATTTTTTTGGTTTTTTGATGATTTGAGGTTGAAAATGATTATAGAGAGTGATGATTAGATTCAATAGAGCGTTGATTTTGTTTTGTGAGGAATGAGGGATTTAAAAAAGAATTTGATCTCCCTTTTCTGGAGCAAGATTTGCTTTTGGCGCGCAAATCCCGCTCCCGAACTGTCAGAAACTAAAGCTACAAACTGATTTTTTCATAACTCAAAATTGTTTTTAAAATCGTTTGGGCATTTAGGTTTTGATGTTTTTTTAGTTTTTTTGATGATTTGAGGCTGTAAATGATTATAGAGAGTTATGATTAGATTTGATAGAGTGTTGATTTTGTTTTGCGAGAAATGAGGGATTTTAAAAAGAAGTTGATCTCCCTTTTTCTGGAACAAGATTTGCTTTTGGCGCACAAATCCCGCTCCAGAACTGTGAGAAACTAGAGCTACAAACTGAATTTTTCATAACTCAAAATTATCTTTTAAATCTTTCGGCATTTCGGTTTTGATTTTTTTTTAGGTTTTGTATGATCTGAGGTTGTAAATGATTATAGAGAGAGTTATGATTAGGTTCAATAGAGTGTTAATTTTGTTTTGTGAGAAATGAGGGATTTTAGAAGAAGTTATTCTCCTTTTTTTGGAGCGAGATTTGCTATTAGTGCGCGAATCTCGCTCCAGAAAGGTGAGAAACTATAGCAACGAACTGACTTTTCCATAACTCAAATTTATTTTTAAAATCTTTGAGCATTTTAGCTTTTGAAACTTTATCGGTTTTTGGATGATTTGAGGTCTAAATGATTTTAGAGAGTTATGATTAGATTCGATATAGTGTTGATTTTGTTCTGCGAGAAATGAGGGATTTAGAAAAAGATAGGGACAATGTTTTATAAATTGAATGATGAGCTAGAGAGGTATTTCAAGCAAAGTACATTTTAAATTTATTTTTCAAAGAATTTAACAATAACGGCGAGGGATAGAGCTCAACTCATCTTAAAATTGTTTGGTATGGTGTTATAAACGTTTTCATGATTTGGTGTTGTATATATATGCTTTGGTTAGTTTTTATAACTAATGCTAGCCAGCGTCACACTAATTCTGCTCATTAGCATTTATGGATCATTTATGTTTGTTGGCCCTATAGATCTTCCTGTATGTTTGGATAAATCTCAGTTGCGAATTCAAGTTTGCGATAAATCTCTCAGTTGCGAATTAGAGTTTGTGATGAATCAGTAGTGACAAAACTTTAATCGGAATTCGAGGCTCTAACTCTTACGAATGATAGCATTACTCTTATGAGAATAATGATGTAGAATTTCAATCTAATTCCTATTTTTATATAACTTTATATTTAGACATGGTTGTCGAATTGTGTTTGCAGTTCGCAATAGTATAAGATTTTAGTGTCAAGGACAAGGAACCCATTATATGTCTCCTGTTATAATTTTGATTATGACTTGTTTGGTTTGTTAAGATACTGATTGATTAAGAGGGGTTTCTGTTTTAATGGCAACAGAAACCTGATCTGGCGGGGTTAGCTGAATTTCTGAAGCCATTGAATGAAGTTATTACAAAAGCTAATGCGATGACTGAAGGAAGGCGGACTGATTTCTTCAACCACTTGAAGAGTGCCGTTGATAGTCTCACCGCACTAGCATGGATCACATACACTGGAAAAGATTGCGGTTAGTTTGAAACCTTATTATTTTACAATTTTGTTATGTTTGTAATGGATTTTTAAATTTATTTCTCATTATTAATGTTGATTTCTTCCTTTTTAAAGGAATGAGCATGCCTATTGCACATGTTGAAGAAAGTTGGCAAATGGCCGAGTTTTACATCAACAAGGTACTTATTTTAGATGATACCTATTTCTTTGGAACTTTAAAGAAAATGAAAGATGAATGCTCTTGGTCGAGAAGTCTGTTTTACGAGAAATTGTTATATGGTCTCAGGCTTGCCACGTGCAATGGTCATTACCCATCTACTTGGTCCACCTAAATCATGAATACGAGAAAGAAAGTATTTTCTAATTAAAATCATTAATAAAAACTTAGGTGGACCAATTAGGGGGTTATGGACCAGTGCCATGTGGTGAGCTCTGGACCATCTAATAATTTCTCCTGTTTTACACTGCGCTGACCTCTAAACTCGATGCTTATCATTTATCAAGTATCAAACTTAAATCAATTCATATGCCTGTTCAGATGTGGCTACAAAAACTTATGTTTTTATTACTTTTGAAGAACCATAAAAAAATTGGTTTCTGATGACCTGTATCGATAAAACATTTCCAAATTGTAGTGATTGACTTTTTCACATAATACAGGTTCTTGTGGAGTACAGAAACAAAGATTCAAACCATGTTGAGTGGGCAAAAGCTCTAAAGGAGCTATATTTACCTGGCTTGAGAGACTATGTTAAAAGCAACTATCCACTAGGCCCGGTGTGGAGTGCTACAAGCAAAAAGGTTGCTGCACCGTTAAAACCTTCTACACCAGGTGCCCCTGCTCCGCCACCTGCCCCACCAGCTTCTCTCTTCACTCCTGATTCCTCTCAGTCTTCTTCGAAAGGGCAGAAACAAGGGATGGCTGCTCTTTTCCAGGAAATTAATTCATCTAATGTTACGACAGGTGGATTTTGGTAAAATATTTTGTTCAGTTAACTTTCTAGTTGAAAGTAGGATCCACCTCATTCTAGTAATTTGCTTCCTAGGTTTGAGAAAGGTAACAAATGATATGAAGACAAAGAACCGTGCAGATAGAACTGGCATTGTTGGTGCGAAGGAAAAAGAAATTCGTACTAGTATGTCCTCTTTTTCAAAAGCAGGACCTCCGAAGCTAGAGCTGCAAATGGGTCGCAAGTGAGCACACTCTTCATATATGTATATTATATCTATCATGTTATTTGGGCTGTCAAAGCTAGTGGCTTACATGTTGTATATATTGGTAGGTGGGTTGTTGAAAATCAGATTGGAAAAAAGAACTTGGTTATTGATGACTGTGATGCAAAACAATCTGTTTACATTTTTGGATGCAAAGATTCCGTTTTGCAGATTCAAGGTAATTTTATACTTTCATATACTTTTTTTTTTCCGTATACTTGAAAAACTTGATCTCCTTTTCCTGCTCTAATTATTTACCTATACATTTTATGATATCGGTGAGCGAGATAAGGAACTATTTTCCATACTAATAAATGCAGGGAAAGTGAATAATATAACTGTTGACAAGTGCACGAAGATGGGAATTGTATTCACGGTCAGTATTTTGCCTAATTTTGGAGTTAAAATAAAACTCTTGCTTTTTAAAATCTTTGTTGCTCAAGGCTTGTTTGATAATGTTACTTACCTAAACAGGATGTTGTGGCTGCTTTTGAGATCGTGAATTGCAATACTGTTGAGGTGCAATGCCAGGTATCCTTTCGTTCCCATTTCCTTCTAGCAGTACAAAATTTGGTTAAGAATCAAGAAGTGTTCTTAAGTCACCTCTGACTTAATGATTTGTTTCATTGCTTCTCTAATCAATAGATTGATTTGAAATTTTATGCAACTTGAAACCAATTGGTACAATTTTACTAGTCGAAGAAATTACCGCTCGATTATATCTTGTGTGTCAAGTAGCCAATTGTCTGTCGGTTACTTGACACAAAGTATATTATCAAGCCGTAATTTGAAAACAAGGACAATAATGAAAGGGACATTTGTGAGATCAAAATTCTAGGATGTCATTCTCTGTCTTTGGTCTTGCTTACTGAATGGTCTGGGATCTCTATATATCCAAGAAAGCCAGGGGTTTGCTGTAAGATGCTCAAGCTTTTATTTATGTATCCAATCTGTTGGTTTAGGGTTCGGCTCCATCGATCTCAGTAGACAACACAGGGGGGTGCCAGTTATTCCTGAGCAAAGATTCTTTGAGGACTACTATAACAACAGCTAAGTCAAGTGAGGTTAACGTGATGGTACCTGGTGATCAGCCTGATGGTGATTGGGTAAGTCTTCTTGCTGCTTAAACTCGAAATGTGTCTGAATTTGAGCAAAGCTTCTAGGACAAAATAAAATTTGGACGATAGTGTCTAACAGGTTATCATCATTAAATACTAGAGGGAATTTATGAACAAACACTAGGGCTCTACTTGGATTTCAAATAATATGAGTAAGAACAAGTTTGTGAAAATGATTGGTTACAAGGAATGACAAGGGACAAAAAGTTGGAAGATAATTGTGTAGAATACTTTGGGCTGTGAAACATTTGGAGGATTTTGGCAAATTTTGGGTCCAAAACCATCAATAGATATTAATATTTTATTTATTTCCTTGATATGTTTCGTATCAGTGCCAGTGCCAGTGCCAGTGCCAGTGATTCTAGTAACAATTGCATTTCTTATTTCTGTCCGAAAAATACAGTAACATAACTTTTCTTTTGTTTTATGCACATTAAAAGTAGCTAAGAATATTAGATTTTGCCCCTCAAATCGGCCTATATACAAACAGAGACTTCATGAAGCTGAAATGAAATACTGTTATGTGTAAAAAATTTCATTTGTGTCTTATTGTGCACGAACTTAACTGCGGAATTAATTTGTTTGTAGGGAGAACATGCTTTACCACAACAATTCAATCATGTGTATAAGGATGGCAAGTTCGAAACAACTCCCGTCACCCATTCTGGAGGGTAATGGAAACTTTACATGATCACAAATTTTGTTCTTTGGTGCGATAGTTGAGGGATGGATTCTGCTCTTTTTTCCTTGCGCTCCTTCCCTTCTGAAACTGTGGATAATCTACATTTGTTACACATTTGATCAATGTGTGTTGTTGCTGGGTTTATTGGATTTTACTTTTAGTTTGTGTTTGTTTCAAAGTGGTGTTGGCCCTTGTGTTTGTGTCGAGGTTTATGCCTCAATTTACTGCTGTAATTGAAACCTGTACTTTTGATGAATCTTGTTTGGTTGGGATTTCTGAAAGGATTTGTTGTGACACCCTTTCTATGTTTTGAATCGAAGCAATGCTGTTTAAGACCAGTTATTCTTTTTCTTGGCAGTTTATTTCAATTATGATCTTCTACACTGTTTGTGGAAATTATTAAAATGTTAATATATATTTATTAATTTTTGGATTTGTTTGTGGAAAGGTAATGAGATATGATTGATTTATGTTGTTATGCTACACCCGTGCTGGGAGGTAACATTTTACTCGTAAGAGAGATTTAAGTAATTTCTGAAAAGAAATACTGATGATGAGGGTAATAGTTTGAAATTTCACAAATGGTGTAGGGGGTAACTTTTCAGATTTCTTGCGTTTAAGTGAGGTTTTAGATAGAAGAGAGAAGTATGAAACTAAGATATTTCCATTTGTTCTTTATAGTTTATAGGAAACAATGGCATAAACTATATTGTTTTTGTTTTTTTATTGTTTGTTTCCGTATTCTTTCATGCGTTTTTCATTTTTTTTAAAGCCAAATCAATTATATCAATTATATTTCAAATCTTTGATCATGTAAATTATATTCATTGGTTATAAAACTTGATTTTAGTTTTCTCCTTCCAATTTTAATCATTTCATTCATTTTAAAAACATAATGATATATAAACTATAAAGAACAAGATTAGAGAGGTTGGTTGAATCTATCAAACGAGAGTAAGAAAGGAGGTAAAAATAGCAGCCGAACTCTCCGTTTCTCGTGGTGGAGTAGTTAGCCCAGTGGTTTCAGAACCTGATGAGAGCACATCATCATCTCGAACATCGGTATCGCGAAAACCCTCTTTCATTCCTACCTTGTCTACTTTAGAATCTGAACCCTCAGTTCAAGTGTCTTTAGGTTCTTCTCCTAAGAGAAAAACTGTTTCTAGAGTTAGGAAACCATCATCCTTCATAGCCATGAGATCAGACGCAGAAGAAATCACGTCCCGAAGAGTTACTCGACTCTCTAAATCTAAAAGCAACCTCTCCTCATACAAAAATGTAAGTTCGGATGCCTTAAAACCTACTGCACAATCCCTAATTAATCCAGACAACACATCCATCCTTGATGAGGCCACTCAAGTTGAAAAAGAGATCACCCGTGCTAAGCCAACTAATCAGCAATCAACCATAATGGAGGAGGCCATGGATGACAGTAGGGAGGATACCCCACTGGAAACATCCAGACTACTGAGAACCAGTTCGGTCCAGACGAGAACATGCAGAGATGTCTAACACTGAAACCCTCCCGGGGTTTTTAGAAGAGAGAGTTGGGCCAAATCTTCGTAAGGTAAACGCGAAATATTTGCTGGCTCTTCAAAAAATGAATTATGTGCATACACATACTTGTGAACTGGACCAGATACAGATGACGTGGGGCTTCCCCGACTCAATCAAGGTTATGATTCCAGTCATTCCGGAGACTTATCTAGACTGCAAAGTCAATGAACTGGAAGTGCTAAATTGGGGACTTCGTTTCCTCTTGGACCCAGAAGTAGTTCGGTACTTCCAGTTGATTAAGTTTTACCCTAGCCAGCTGATTCCGAATGCGTGGTATACCCTTTTAGCCAACATCATTGCTTCCCAGCTATCTAAAAATTCATTTCCTGAGGAGCAATTTGCTGCTATTGCTGGTTTATGCAGGAACCACCAGATCATTTTTTTCACTATAATATGGAGAATGATTACAAGGTGGTGAACGACCTGCTAGAGGCTGAGAAACTATGGATGACCCAATTTCTGTTCATCAGTGTAGCCTGGGAGAACGGCAAAAAGATTAACTATCAACCAAATCTGAGTCTACTGACTAGGTACTGGAGGAGCTCAGGTAACACTTCTTTATTCTTTTAGTTATATTTATCTTTCTAATATTTAGATCGAACTGACTATTGTTTTATCATGCAGTGCTTTCAAAGATGTTTCCTGAGCACTTAGAGGCTGGAAAAGTTACCCTTTCCAAATTAAATAAATGGGCAACAGAAAATAGGGGCTTTCCACGAGTGCTTCACTTCGGGAAACATGTTGAGATCCATTTATGGAACTCCACCGGAAGTAGAGACCTTACTTGGGAACAATTGACTACTCCCCTTCCAGCAGATGTTATACTTGATGAGAAAATAAATGACAAAAGGGAATAATGTTGGATCTTGGACCTGATGTGACTAAAGCTCAATATCCTAGAGAGAGAAAGTAGAAAGAGAATATTATATTCAATTGTCCCACCTGGTGTGGTTTATTTTCGTCTGAGGGTAAGTTTGTAATTTTTATTTAGAGTTGTGTGGAAGTTTGTGAGTATTTAATATTTGGGTAGAGTGTAGAGGGAGAATTAAGCAGCCTTGTTGTATTTAATTTTCATTACCCTCATTTAATGTTGGTGGTTGGGTA
This sequence comes from Limnanthes douglasii subsp. nivea, assembly GCA_036936605.1. NCBI lineage: Eukaryota > Viridiplantae > Streptophyta > Magnoliopsida > Brassicales > Limnanthaceae > Limnanthes > Limnanthes douglasii. The sequence continues at coordinate 70,972,874 of JAUPFV010000003.1, forward strand.
TTTATACCCTTATATTTGGGCCTTATGGGCTTTCGGGTCGTGTTTAATGGACCCGTGTCGAGTTTAAGGACCCATAAGTTCTAAGTAGGAGAGCAGGCAGCTTAGTCAAGAAGTGATTAGGTTTTAAGTACTTTAGTTCTGTTCGAACAGTCCAATGGATGATGGTGTCCGAACTGCCCCTGTCCGGTTAGGTAGACATTGTCCGAACTGACCCTGTCCGAAGTGGTGACGGAATCCGGACTCATCACCACCTACCAAGAATAATGGGTCTCCTTTTATAGTGGGGAAGGGTGGACCCATTTATGTCCTTGGTGGTATTGTTTTATTTCTTCTTTAGTCCTTCATAAAATACTTTGTTTACAAATTACCCTCTAATAAATAATAAATACAATAATAGGCATATTCATCTCCTTCTATTTACAATTGACTCCTTTTCTATTAAGGTTGGCGAATTGCTCCCTTATCAATACTAAGGAGGACAGGGGCTAAGGATGGCAAGCTATACTTACCAGGTCAGAGTAAAGCTCTCAGTCATCTTGACAAAATCAGGAGGAAGAAAAAGGAAAAGTCTGAAAACAAACCACCTTCTCAGAACCCTGAAGCAGTCAGTTCAGAGAATCCTAAAGGGATAAATTCTGCCTTATTGGAGGCTGTGGCTGTAACAGTCAGGGAAACTGTGGAATCGGATCAACCTGTTCAGGCAAAGAAAAAAAGTCATAAAAGGCTAGAAAAAGGTGATGATCGAAGAGCTATGAAGAAAACAAGATCAACATGGGGTCAGAGGTAATTCTATGGCCTCCGGTTGACAATTCTACATTGTCACTTGATGCTCCTTCACAAGTAAAGGTACCTGCCGATCCTCCTTCACCAAAGCTTCCTACCGTTAACCAGCCACCTAACGAGGGAGATGTTAATCTAGATGATTTTTGCAACATGTATTTTAGTGACCTGGACAAATATTTGGATCCTACCTTTACTCTAATATTCCCAATGTCGTTATATATAATATCAAATCTTTCGAGGTGTCAGCCGAACAAGACACCTTAGGCCATACAGTTTTGGGCTTTATTAGGCCAATCGTGGACTTGGAGAGGCAGGTCAGGGAACAAGCTGCAAGTATTGACACTCTTACCACCTCCAATCAAAATTTGACTGCCAACCTCACCACTGCTTTAAACAAGATTGAGGCTTTAAACAAAGAGAAAGAGGATTTAGCAACCCGAACTTCATCAGTCTAAGAGTGCTGAAAAGAAGATTCAAACCATATACTCCGCGTTGAAAACAATTTTTTCAAAACATTAAAGCCTTGAAGGAGAAACACACCACCAGCACCAATACGATTGCCACTTTAACCGAATAAAAATAAAAAATGGAAAAAGCTCTCTCCGGAAAAGAGGAGAAAAAAAATCTCTAAAGAAGAGGAAGGATCAAGAGATAGCTGCCGCCATAGAGAAGCATGCTACAGGGGTGGTGGATTCTCTAGAAAAAAGAGACGAGGGGATCAAATCGGACATGGTTTTGCTATTCCATGAAACGTTTCCAAAGATGACCCTTGGTCCTTAGTGGAAATATGTACAATACGACAAGATTCCTTTCTATACCATGGTGGATGGTGATAAGCATGGTTATTCAATTGGAGAAGATTCTAATGAAGGAACTAGTGAGACTTCAAGTGCTGAACTCAAGAGTCCCAAGAAAGGTGAAGGTGATGAAAAGACCGAAGGGAACAAGCTCTAAGGTTATAATGTTATTTTGTGCTGAGAACTAAACTTGGATGGCCAAGGCATTTTGTTATGTTTTTGAATTCTTGTTTTATGAACCAAAGTCATTGGATGACCAAGGAATTTTCTGGATTGTGGGTCAAACTCTTTCCGATCAAGTTTAAATATCAAATCTTTCTTTTGTACAAGCACCACTGTCTTCTTATAGCTAATGTTATAAGTGGTTTTTAATATTTACGACTTATTTAATAAAGGTTTAATAAGTGTTGAATGACTCCAATCACGAGTGTTTAATGAATCTGGTCAAGTGTCTAGTAAATCCAGTCAGCTCAAAGACGGTTCATTTGAGAGCCGAGGTGTTTAATAAGTATTTAATTTATCCGATCTCCTCATACTATTCACAAGAATTTTGAAGAAGGCATAATATATTATTGAAAAAACTCGGACACCTCATTAAAACCTCCCCCCACCACCAGGGTAGGAAATAGTATTCCCCCTTAATATTTACACTGAGATATGAGAAGGTAAATATTTACAAAAGAGCTCTATTATAAATATAACCTGAGATGTTCAATGTTCCACGGGTGTTTCAAAACCCTACTCTCTCTTTGTCTTGAATTCTATATGTTTCTGGTTTGACTTTTCACATACCACGTACGGAGCCTCCCAGTTCGGAGCCAGCTTTCCAAACTTCTTTTCTTTAGTATACAAAAATACTTTTCTTAAACTTTGTCTCCTAATTGAAAATCTCTTCTTTCAACCTTGGAGGAAAATCTGCTTCTCATAAACCCTGATAGTGTGTTGTTATTAAATATGCTTTGACTCTTTTATCTTCAATCAAATCAAGCTGATTTATAACTGCCGTATCATTTTCTTGTTCGAAATAGTTTTGGATTGTGAAAGATGGTAGAGTATCTATGGGTCTGATTGCATCCATCCCATAAACAAGGGCAAAAACGGATTCGTGTGTAGCAGTCCGATGAGTAGTTCGGTAAGCTCACAATACCTCTTGTAAATAACTTGGTCATTTTCCTGCAAAACCCTCCAGATTCTTCTATAATCCCAAAAAGATCGTTCGATTAGCAAATTCAACTTTCCCATTAGCTTAAGGGTGGAAAGGAGAAGAAAAACAGTGGTGAATTCCTCTCGAAGTGCAAAATATCTCCATGTCTTTATTATCAAATTGTGGCCCATTATTTGTAGTGATCTTCTGGGGAACTCAAAATCTGCAACATATGTTGGATTAAATAAATTTTATAACCGCCTTAGAAGTTGTTCCAACTAAGGGTGCTGCTTCTATCCACTTAGAGAAATAGTTAATTGCCACTATTATTGTTCGATATCCTCCAGATGTCATAGGAAGAGGTTCAACCAAGTCCAAACCCCATCTATAAAAAGGTATGGGTTCAGATATGGACTCCATAGAAACTACTGACACATGGATTTCATTTCCACATCTCTGCCAATGGTCACACCTCTTGCCCATATCTTTGGCATCTGCGATTATCGTTGGCCAATAGTACCCTGCTAACAAGACTCTTCTGATTAAGGCCTTATAGCCACAATGTGCATAGCCTTCTCCATCGTGTAGTTCAGATAGAACATTCTGGGGTTCTTCAAATCCTAAGCAACGCAAGAGGGGTCTGCTAAACGATTTATTATAAAGAACTTCTCTTAATACCAGAAAACCATGAGCCTTATATTTAATTTTCTTAGCCAAGGCTTTATCCGGAGGTAAAATTCCACCAGAAATAAATTGAAAAATATCATACCTCCAGTCTTTAGGTTGAATGACAAATATACTCATACTTTCTTCATCCTTTTTACCATTTTCTTGGCTTGAATCTATTGATGGACATTCTAACATCAGAATCTATGGGTAAGATTCAGAATAGGCTATGTTCGCTAGAGAGTCAGCCACAATATTCTCTGATCTAGGGACATGGTTGTATTGGATATCTTTGAAGCTTGCAACAACTTTTTTCAATATGAGAAAATATTTATTAATTGTTCCTTCTTTGCTTCTGATTGTCCCTGAGAATGATAAATAAGTAGTTGGGAGTCACTCATCAATCAGACTCTTTTTCCCCCCACATATAAGGGCTAGTTTGTGATCGGCTATGGTTGCTTCATATTCAGATTCATTATTGGAGGCCCTGAAACCAAAACATATAACTTGATAAATAATATCACCATAAGGAGAAGTTAAACAAATTTCGGCCCCACATCCCATGGTACTAGATCCGCCATCAGTTTAGACTACCCATTCTTTTTTAGACTGATTTTCTTGCATTTGCACAGGAGGCCTATCAGTATGAAACTCTACTAAGGAATCAACCATTGATTGAGCCTTGACTGCAGTCCGGGGCGCAAAATCAATATCATAATCACCCAACTCAACTGACCACTTGGTCATTCTACTTGATATATCAGCCTATTGGAGAACATTCTTCAAAGGAAAAGATGTTCGAACAACAATCGAATGTGCGTGGAAATATGGCCTCATTTTTCTGGCTACTAGTACCAATTCCAAGGCCAACTTTTCTAAATTAAAATATCTATTCTCAGCATCCAACAGACTTTTGCTAACGTAATAAACCAATAAGAGTAATTATCCACCTCTCTTACTAGCACAACACTTACTGCATACTTTGATACAACTAAGTATACATAGAGTTTCTCCCCGTTAAAAGGTTTGAACAGCGTCTTAGGCGAAGATAAATGCTTCTTGATTTCAAGGAAAGCGTGTTCACATTATGGAGACCAATTAAAGTCTTTTGAATTTCTCAATACTTGGAAAAATTGAGCATACTTGTCAGATGATCTTGAAATAAATCTATTTAACGCAGCCAAGCGTCCGGTTAGTCTTTGAACCTCTTTAGTGCTCTGAGGAGGATCCATAGCTAATAGAACATTTAGTTGATCCGGATTAGGCTGAATCCCTTTTTCGCTTATGACATATCCCAATAACTTTCCGAATCGGACCCCAAAAACACATATCTCAAGGTTTAATTCTAAATTAATGGCCTCGAAGTTAGAAAATGTTTTTTGAAGATCGGATATGTGCACATCTTCTTCGAGGCTCTTTACCATCATGTCATCTATATATACCTTCATATTCCTTCCAATTTGACTAACAAAGGCTTTATTTACTAACCTTTGATAAGTGGCCCTAACATTTTTCAATCCAAATGGCATCAATTTGTAACAATGAAGTCCTCTGTCTGTAATAAAAGTTGTATGGTCTTGATCATTCGAATCTACTTGTATTTGATTGTACCCTGAAAATGCATCCATGAAGGACAACAACTTGCTCCCAGAGGTAGACTCCACTAACTGATCTATCCGAGGAACATGATAAACATATTTGGGACATGCCTTATTAAGATCAGTGAATTCAATACACATGTACCACTTGGCATTATTTTTCTTGACCAAAACAGGGTTGGCTGTCAATAATGGGTACTGAGATTCTTTGATGTGGCCCATTTTGGTCAACCAATTAACTTCTTGCACAATTACATATGCTTTTTCTTTGGAAAATAACATTTTTCTTTGTACAACCGGTCCAACATCAGTTCGTACTGACAACCTGTGACAAATTACTTCAGCAGGCACTCTGGTTACATCATCGTTGCACCATGCAAATGCATGTAAATTATCCGATAAGAAGGGCAATAGCCTTTGTTTCAAACTTGGTGGCAACTTAGTACCAATTTTAACATTTTTACCCTTGGCCAGGGAATGGATTTCAACTTCTTCTATTGGTATTATAACACTAAAAGCCTCCCTTGGATCATCAATTTCATTCTCATCGAAGGCTCCAATAACTGTTATTCTTTGCTAACTTTGATCGTCTCCAAAGACTTCGAGGTAAGATCTGTTACATAACATCTACCTTCTGACTACTTCAGACAACACCCACTTGTGTCCCCACAACATATTTTAAGCACTGATAGACAGTAAAGGCCACATCATGTATCCTGGAGAGCCAAAACCTCCCCAATATAGCATTATAAGATGTTGAACAGTCACCACAACAAACAACACCTTTCCTGTTTTCTTGAAAGTCCCTTTGCCCACCAATACCTCCTCCTCAAATTCTCCAATTACCTCTGCTGGAGTCCTAGTGAACCCTACAATAGCTCTGTTCGAACATTGAATAAATGAGGGATTTTTCATCTGTCTATAGGTATTCAAAAATAATATGTTTGCCGAACTTACTGTATCAATCAGGATTCAGCATACAACATTTCCTCCTATTGATGCCCCTATCACCACAACGTCTTCATGAGGTCCAGCAATATCTCTTAGGTCATCCTCATAAAAAAAACTATGAAAGGAGCTGGAGTGTGGTATAGATGTGTGGAAATTATCTCCTTTAATTGAGTAGTCAAGCTATTGACATGCCTTTTTTTTAACAACTTAAAGGTGCAGTCATAGTATCTCCTCCTAATATGGTTAATGATTCAAAATATTTAACCAGATCGGAAACAACTAGAGTCTTGTCCACTATCACTCCTACCTGATTCCGATTTGGATCCATATCAAGGTACTCAGAATCAACATCAAATCTTTCAATCATCACCATATTATCTTCATGTCTAGACATTCCAGGAGCTACCAAAGGGGTGGTTCAGGTCGTATTGGTATTGGATGGTGCATTATCTGGCTTGCTGCCCCCTTGTTTTTTAATATAAGCTCCCAATTTACCCCTTTAAATGAGATTCTGCACCTCTTGTTTCAATGCTATGCAATCATGGGTATCATACCCGACATCGTTATGATATTTACAGAAACGGGTACTCCGGGTTTCTCTAGGAGATTGTAATACGGCCGACCTTCTAAAGTGTACATCATTTTATGTTTTGTCCTATATCTTAGCCACATTTTCTCTCAACTCAACAAACCATTCAGGTTGAACCCAAGGTCCCCTTTTACTTCTAACTTGCTGGTTCTGATTCTGGTCGGATTGATTCTGTCTAGGCCGATGAGATCCCTGCCCGGTTTCCTTTGATATGTAACCTGGCTGGGTAGTTGTTTGAAGTATTGATGTTGTAGTAGTGGATCTCACTTGGCAAGATACTCTGGATTTCTTAGTCTCTTCAACATTAATTTGTTTCCTTACTTGATTTAACGATCCTCCAAAATTCATTGCTTTCTTTCGGGTGACTGAATCAGCTAAGTTACTCGGACTCAAACCTTGTTTCATAAAGGCAATCACAAATTGTTCAAAGTAGTCAACCAACCCATTCTTCGTATTTACAAACCTGCTAATATATTTTTTTAATAAATCATTCGGTTCTTGGGCACAATAGATTATTGTATCTCAATTACCCTTAAGCTCCTTGCTTCTAACAAATTGCCTCTAGAAAGCAACCCATAAAATATCATTTTTTTTGTAGATCCCTAGGGAGACTGTTGTACCATTTACGGGCGCTTCCCTTGAAGGTTTGAGAGAAATACCTACATAGCAGTTTGTCATCATCATCAAAGTTCATCATGAAGTTTTTAAATTTCTCAAGACAATTGTCCGGATATTTACTTCCATCATACTTTTCCATCTTAGAACTATCAAATCTTTTAGGAAGATGTCCGCAAAGTATTTTTGAAGACAAAGGTGATTGCCTCCAATTTTAGCTACGAATAAACATAGTATCCTCATTTGCAGTAGCAAAAGTACCGGGTTCGGATTGAAAAACAAGTGGATCAATCAGCAGACGGTCAATATGCTGATCAGCTGAAACCTTCATTTTCCCTTGATAATTTTTGAACCTGCCATGCCTATCCCTTTTTCTTGAATGCTTCTTGGTCAATCTTATTTTCTTCTTTAATCGTCCTTCATCACTGCTACATGAGATTGACTCTTCAAGCTCTGCATCATTAGATGAGTTGCTAGAATATTTCGAAGTGTAACTCTCTATGTACTTGGATCGATGCATTTTCTTGGACCTCAGATGAGTCTTTAGGGACTGCTCATTTTCCGGAGGATTATCAGTATGGTGGGGCACTGACGCACCAGATTTTTATTTAATTCCTTTTTCTGCTTGCTTCTGGGCCCTCAAAGCCTCAATTTCAACCCTCAATTGATCACGCTCCTCAGTAGTGTACTCATTTTTTCTTTGACTCCTTCCATTTCTAGAATTGGAGTATTCTATGCATTCAGATCCATCTGAACTGTTTTTTTTTACTGTTTTTGAATTTGTAATTCAGGCACCGTCGCCTCTCACTGTGGTCGCCAATTTGGTGAGGATAATTAATGATTAAAGGGTATTTTGGGAAGTTTATGAGTTGAATCTTATTTTCTGAGTAGTGAGTAGTGAGATAAAAGAGGTGTGTGCTTGTATTTAATATTTTCTAGAAAAAGTCCAACCTATTAAATGAAGTTGGTTGAAGTATTTATACTATTTCTTTAACCCATGGGCCTTATGGATCGGATCCTGGATCAGGTTCAGCGTTAGCACACAGCTGAGTCACGTATTGTCTGTTTGAATTATGTTTAGTTTACATTTTATCAGATATACCCGAACTGCCCCTCCGATTTACATAGGATTGTCCATCCAAAAAGTTATGATCCTATCGAAGTCACGTATTGTCTTCTCGAGTGTTCCTTATTCGAAGTCACATTGATGACATCCAGTTTATGAAGAAAAAATTTCTTTCGAAAGCCTTTTCATAGCCTGAAAACAACACCCCATATCCAGTTGATGAAAAAAATTGGTTTAAAAACTTCTTCATAGCCTGAGACAACATCTCGATAAGCAAATTTTACCTTGATCCGACGATTAGTGGACAATTTAAACTCCTCGAGTAACCAATCAATATGATTGTCATCGAAAAACCTGGTGTGTCCTCACATTCCAAAAGATCTTTGAGATCTTCATGATGATAGATGTTGTTCTCTCATTTATATCTTGAATCAGATGAAATCAAGATTCAGAAACATGCTTGCCCCATAGCAGGAACTGAGACTTCGATACCAAATTGATGCAACGGAAATAGAAGAAGAAACAACGATAGATGAAACCATAATTCAAGCGTAACATGATGAAACCCTAATCCAAGTATAACATGATGAAACCCTAATCCAAGGGTAACCTAATGAAACCTTAATCCAAGGGTAACAAAGACTGAAATTTTCAGCGATACAAAATATATTATTCCAAAAACTTATTTAAAACTTAAGGCAAACTTTATATAAGAGCTTCTCAAAACCCTAAATTTAAATACAAGGAAATAAAAGAAATGTTTTAAAATAAAATAAAAATAAAATATTTATAAAATTTGATTTGATTTGAATAATATAAGATATTTAAATAAAATAAAATACAATTAGAAAGGTTTTTGTTTGGACTTTATTGGCTATATCAATATCTTTATTTTTGTTTAATTTTGATAAACCTTTTCATAATCATTTTCACTCAAACATCAATTATTTACCAAATAACGCATAAAAACAATTGTACCTCGTCAAATTTGTGCCGCATCTCGGAACCGATTGGTACCCTCGTAAACTTTCTTTCAAAAACCAAATATATTTTTTTGAAAAATTAAAAAAACTAAAAAAATATAAGTGATAAGGTCAGATCCGTATGGAAAATTTGATCACTCGATTAATCCAAAAACACATGGACAACATCTTGGTTCTTTCGCGCCTATTACCCTAACTGCTCAAGTTGTGGACATTTAATAATAACTGCATGAGCTAAGTGAGAAAGAGGCCACTAAGTTCAGAGCTTTGTAGAGCATGCTGATCATCCTTAAATCGCGCTTGAGATCTGAAATCAAACGTTATATGATGAAAATGAAACATAAAAGGATGGTAACATAAGCTTTATGATGAGGGATCAACGTTATACGAGTGTTACTAACATGCGCAAAATATTCTTCATAGTTAAGGCCGCTGATATCAAAGACCAACAAGACCAATGATCCTCCAGTAGGAATAAGAGGCGTCAACATCCCCATCATCGCTCCCACAACAAGATAATGAATAAGACTTTTTCCTCAAAACACCACTATGAGAGGAGAACAGAAGGACATGTGCTTAAGCATCATCGACACAATATCATTAAAAATGAAAATGAGGAAAATCAATACATCCCATCAGTAAACGCCCCGACCAAGAAAAATGATCATCAAGCTCCTCTAGTGCCTCAAGTGGAAAATATTAAATCAAGTTCTTCCAGCATAATATAGGTTCAACCGAACTTCACTCAAGTCCCTCCACCAACACAACCTACCCAATATAACTTCCTTCTTATACCACTGGTTTACTCAACAATAGAATAAAACTCCCCTCCCCCACACCACACACACCCTTATATAAATCTACAAAACCCTTTAGTAGGGAGCTATCAAACCTTTGAATCGTCATTGGCTCCAAATATCTTGTATGAAGATCTGCCACCAAAACTCAATAATTACAAAATAAATAAGTATGACAAAAGAGATCATGAGCACCACCATAATAAATTTTAAAAGTGAAATGTTATAATTATGAAGAGACAATAAATTTATGTGTAAGAAATTATCCATGATCTTTATAGGTAATACTTTAACTTGGTTTAATAACCTTTCTCCAGGCTATATCAAAAGCTTCAATATATTCCAGAGCACCGTCACATATAAATTTATTGGATCCAAATTCATCAAAGAAGATGATGACTATATAATACATTATAAACATAGGTAGAATGAGAGTTTAATGAACTACACACAGTGATTCATGGAAACAAAAAATAAAGTGTAAAATTTTCATGATTTGGTTGTTGCAGCTTATAAATAAATGCATCTAGCAGGATTTATGATAAAATATATATTATGAAGAAAAAAACACTCAACTTTGGGGATTTACTAACATTAGGTCAAACATCAATTAAAATAAAAGGTGGTTATAACAACAATGATTTACAGAGATACTACAATTTCAAATGTTTACCCTCACTACCGTCCTTTGAAAAACAACAACGAACCATTATCAATTGCATAAATTAAATCGAAATCCCACCATGAGGTTTCAACCTCCAGATATAACGACACTCAAGACTTGGCACAATCGATATATTACAATCAAAGTCAAAGTTTAAGAAGGGAGCAAAAAAACAACTATAATACAACCCACGCTATTATGTGGTAGAATATCAGCCCACGACAAGACAAGAAAGACAAGTTGCGCCAGTGGCCGAAGAACCAAGTAATTTAGAAAACAATGAGAAGAATAATATTTAGATTTATATCTCAACATACATAGTATTACATAGCTTTGGAAGGAGACTCACTCTTTCGAATTTGTAGAAACTCTAAAAAACTACATATAGAAGATCTAGAGATTTCAGCATCAAGGACAAACATCAACCCATTTATATAAGAATCTGCACCCAGTGTTGAGATTTACTAATTATGATTTAATAGGATTTATATCACCACATCAAGATACATTACTAAGTACAATGTAATTATACAGCGTGGTAAAGAGAAAAATATATTGTGTTCAAAAGTACATATAACAAGATAAGAGACGTTTGAGTCCTTATACCATCCCAAATAATTCTAACTGGTCTCATTGGGGCATATACAAATATTATATGAGAATTGATCTTGGATATGGAACTATGAATGAAAAAATTCAGGAAAAAAGTTTAATGTTTCTTTATGATAGTTGACACGTATTCTTTGTACAACGTGATTTTGAGAAAACCATGGTTGAATCACATGCATATTAGTCTTAATAGTGCAACAATGCCTCGGGTCATTATGAATGGAAAAACGAGAGTAACCATAAGAAACCAACAAACTTTAAGGAAGTGTTATGTAGCTCTCATAACCATTAGAAAATAGTAACCAAATGAGGTCCTAATCACCCTTGATGTTATGGATAATCGTAAAGACCCCACATTTCCTCAAGACAGGGTTAGAAATAAAAAATATTAAGATAAAAGAAAATAAAATCCTCCGGCTTGGACAGAAATACAGAAAAAAATTGAATATGTTTGCATAAACTGTTTAATATGTAACAAGATTCCTACCAGAAGTCACATTACATAAATCATCTATAAATAGTATTTTTCGGCCAATTAAGCAGAAAATACGATTATATTTCCAACAAAAAACATAAGCAACGGTGAAAGAAGTGGATAGACTCAATTAAGTAGGAAACATTAAGGAATATTACTACCCAATATAGAAAACCAATCCGGTACTAATAAAGAAAAATATTGACAAATGTAAGATATATATGAGCTTCACTAATTTAAACAAATATTGTCCGAAAGACCTTCTTTTATTCCAAGTTGATTCACGGGTGGATACAACTTCAGGGAAAAAATTGATATCCTTCATTTGAATCTTATTTATCTTACAACCATATTGTAATGCATGAATATGATCAAGAACACACATAACTTCATCACTCGTAAGGGGCTTCATAATTACAAATTTATACCTCTTAGGCTAAAAAATGTTGGGGCTACAAATCAGAGACTCGTTAATAAATATTTACAACACAATTTGGTTGAAATACAAGCCTATATTGGTGATATGCTAGTCCTTAGCACTCAAGATGAAGACCACTTGGTTGACATACCTGAAACATTTGTAAACCTCAGAAAACTAAATTTATAACTAAAGCTAAAGAAATGTACCTCCGGTGTAAAATCAATAATATTTTTGGGTTACATTAGTAAGAAAGGTGTATATGCATACCTTACTCAATTCTTAAACCTAGATGCAATAAATCCTCCTAGAAACAAAAATGATATTAGATACTAGCAAGAAGGTTGGTTGCATTGAATAGATTTATCTCAAGATATTTAGATGATTGTGAGCCTTTATTCCAAATTTTAAAAAGTGCAGGGAGATTCAACTTGACTTCAGCTTGTGATGAAGCTTTCAACAACATCATGAAGTTTTTTACTTTTATACTTCAGAGGTATTAGCAAATCTGAAGTCTGAGGAGTCCTTATTTCTATACTTGGTAGTTTCATATATTGTTGCTAGCATATTATTAATTAGAGAATAAGGAAATGAATCTAAGGCCATATACGATGCAATAAAATTCGTATTAGATTTTAAATTTTTTTAGTTACAGTTAGAGAAACTTATTTTAGCTTTATTAGGTGTTGATAAAGGTAGGAATTATCCAACCACAAGTCAAACCGGTGATATATTATCCTTACTTTGAGGCTTATATAATCATAGTAAAACCCTATTTCCCTATAAGAAGTGTATTATAAAAGCCTAATGTATCTGAAAAATTGAGTAAATTGTCACTTAAGTTATGAGATTATGACATAAAATTTGAATAAAAAACTAAAATTAAGACTCAATCCTTGGAATATTTCTTAACCAAACTCTAGCCCAAGAAACTTACGCCTTCAGCAAAACAACCAGAATTAACTTAGCAAGTTGGAACAAATGGATGGAGAAATAACTTAGGCTATAGAGTAGGAGTTCATCTAATGTCGCCAACAAATTTTTTCAAACCAATCTATCGCTTCTAACAATGAGGAAAGTATGAGGCTTCAATAAATATCTTGGGCTAGCAAATATTTGTTGAGCTAAAAGAGTAAAACTCCTCAAAAATTCCCAACGGGTGGTCATTTAGGCTCTAGGAAATATATAGGCTAAAAATAAAATGTCATCCAGTATCTGAAGGAATATAATGAAATTACTGATGATTTGGTGTGTTTGGTTTGTGAAAATTTTGCACCATGAATAATTCTCTAAAAAACCGTCCATTACTCTACCAAAAACAAATCCGCATACATTTTTTGCTTTATGAATTAATATAATTAAAATGGATGAAGAATAAGAAGAATGGAGAACCCATATTAAAAAATCTTTGTAAAAGGAAAACTCGATGAGGATAAGGTCGAGGCCAGACGTATAAAAATGAAATCAACAAGATTTGTGTGGATAAACAAAACCTTATACAATCATAGACTCATTAAACCTATACTTACATCTCTCAACCCTGAAGTGGCGAGTTTTTTTTAGTAGAGGAAATCCATAATAGAGAATGGAGTGCCCCATCGTGGCTACAAGGCATTAAATAGAAAAATCTTACTATATGGGTATTACTAGCCTACAATCATGGAATATACAAAAAAGTTTGTAAAACAGTAGTGACATCTTACAACAATTCTCCAATTTGATGCAAGTCTTGTTTGCATGACTGGAAAAAATATCATAGGATATTCAAATTGACAGATGGGGCCTTGACATTGTATGCCCTTTCCAAGAGCTTTAGAAGAAAAATATGTTTTGTTGGTAACTGTATATTACTTTTCCAAATGGTAGAGGCACAACCACTTGTAAAAATCACAGCCAATGAGGTCATTAACTTCTTAAAATCAAATATATGCTACATATATGAGATTCCAAGAGTTATCACGACAGATAATGGAACTTAATTCCAAAATAAACAATAGACATGGTAATACATAATAAGAGGTGTCCACTTATAAATATTCAAGCAGAGGTCACCAATAAAATAATAACAAACGTCATCGTAAAAATGTTAGAAGGAAATGCAATGAATTGGCTTGATTTCTCGCATGAAGTTTTGTGGTCATATAAAACCACCCCAAGATTGCATAAAATGAAACACTATTTTCTTTAGTTTATATGATGGAAGTAGTAGTACTAGCATAAACTGATATGTTATCACACAAAATATCAACACATGAAGAAGAAAACAGTTATAAAAAAAGGAGGGGAAAGCTTGATTTTATCGAAGATAAAATATTAAAAGCCGATCTAAGTTCAAAACATTACAAATCTCTCATGAGAAATACATATAACTAAGAATTTCACTTCATAAGCTTCGAGGTGGGAGACAAATTCCTTGGAAGAGTGTTCCTCAATTCAAAAGACAAAAATTTGCCCAAGCTAGGCATAAACTAAGAAGCATAATATACAATAGAATCAAAGGTCAAGTCGAGAATGTACAAACTACTAGATGATGAAGAAAATAACTTCGGCACCCATGGAACATAAATCAATCAAATCTCTATAATTCAACATAAGCTTCCACTTTGATGTATTCAACTATATTTGTATGTTTTTATCAAAACTTTATTTTGGGATGCATTTTTTCCCACCTCAGTGGTGCAATATATATTTAACGAGACATTCGTCATTAATAAAATATTTTCTCATTTTTATAGAATAACTCATATGATTTATCATCATAAAACTCTAAGAAGCTCATGATTTTATCAAGAAAATAAAAAGGTAAATGAAGGATAATTCCAAAATTAATCCCCAAAATTCCAAAAAGTATATGCATCTATCATAACAAAACAAAATCTAAGTGGAGGATGATTTCAAAAATAATCCTCAACACTTTAGGGAGTTTTATCACCCTTCGAGCCAACAAATATATAAGTGAAGACGATTCCAAATGTAATCCTCAGCACTTCAGGAAGTCTTAACATCCTTCTTTTAAACAAAATATAAGTGCGTGATGATTCTAAAATTAATCCTCAAAACTTTAGGAAGTCTCAACACCCATCAAACAAACAAAATATTAGCTTGAGATGCTCTTAAAAGTATTCTTAAACATACAATGGAGTCATCAACCATTCAAACAAACAAAAAGCAAAAAAATCGGACGATTTAAGATTCAATTTTAAAAAAAGAGACCACGAGTTTTAAATAAAAAATCCGTACCTTCATAATTGATCACTCCACTTAGGACAAAAAGTATATGCAAATCAATATTTTTTCCAAAAATCAAACAAAAACTTTTTAAGGATGAAACACAAATGTATTATAAGAAGATAAGCAAAAAAAAGCATAAGGTATAAACAAAATAAACATTTATACTTAGAGTATTCTCAATTAGAAGCAAAAGATAAAGGTTTATATACTTCAGAAATACCTCAATCAATAAGGATTTTAGTTTAGACAAATAACCTCGCGGTTTACATACATCACCTAAAAGGGTAAAGTTATTAAGGAAGATCAGAAAGTCCAACCTCATTATAAAACAAATAACACAAATCATTTGGTTTTCAAAAGTATCAACATGATGATTGAAATCCACTTAAGTATTGGAAGATATATTCTCATTGGTAGTATTCGAAGCATAATCGCTGTTAACCCTATGATTCTCAGCTTTACGATGAATATAAATATAAATCCATATTTCTCAACAATTAAAAGAGGTCTACTTTCACTATGGAGAACTTTTCTACTCAATGTGTTGTGGTCTTTTTCACGAGTAACGTAATGTCACAATGAATCTAATCCAAATCTAGAAAATATTCATGTAAAGCAAACACAAGCAAACACAAGTTCCATATGAGTTTTGCATTGTTCTCAAACTCAACATGCTCAAAAAGCTTAGACAAAATGGTGTATTCTAACTCTCTTATTACTATAGTGCTTCATTTAAAATCTTTCAAAAATTATTATTTTTAGACTTTACAATCTCAACAAGCTTATCATATTGATTATGTACATCAGACTTTAAACACCTCTTATTTTCAACTTTTGCAGAAACATTTCCTAACACACTAGAAAGATTCGTGATAGTCATAACTTGGACATATGCTAAGTCTTTAATAAAATTTCTAAACCTCTAAAAATAATCATATTTTGTAGTTGATTATAGATTAGATGTAAACTTAACCTATAAATTAAGCTTGAAGTTTAACCTTCAACTTTTTCTTAACTTCGGCTTTAACTTCAAGATATGCTTTCAACCATTTTCTCATTCTCATTTTTAGCCTGTAATTATGCCTTTAGATTTTGGCTCCTTAGGAAGGACACTGCTACAACTTTGATTAACATCAAATTATCAAGAATAGATATGACAAGAATTTCAAAAGCTTGGTGCATCTATAAAAAAACATTATACAAAGACTAAAAAAATGGAACCAAAATTATACACATAAATTATAAATAAACAAATGTCAGAGACTTTTTTTTATTAACTAAATTTTTTAATAATAAAGATAATCCAAAATGTTTTTTAATACAATGAGAGTCTAATTAAAGACTTTGTTAATAAAATGTTAGACATAGTTTTAGCGATTTGCTAAAAATACAATAGAATAAATTAAAGCGTTGATCTATAATCATAAATGTGCTACCAATTTAGGTAGTTGGCTCAAAGCCCTATAAAATATAGAGCTTGATAATGATGTAGACTTTGATTTGAAGCGCAGCTTGAACCCTTTGGCTAGATTTCATTTACATCATTTGGTGATCAACAGGTCATCCTTTTGTAGCCTAACTCCACTTCAACTGTAAATCTTGATCTAGATCTTCACTTGTTGTGGTATTACATGTACATGCATAAAAAATGAGTGTTGGTCTGGGAGAACCTGCCACTGATGTTAGTAACAAACAATTTAAAAGGCTTTGAGCAAATATTAGTCCTTCAAGGATTCATTTTCGTGACAGATAGTCCATCGACTAAAAAAGCCCGAATTTGGTCCATTGACTATCCATTTTGGTGATATATAGTCATTTGAATTTCAAAAGTCCGCTAGTAGTCCTTGGACTATCTATTTTGGATAAAGTTAGTCTCATACATGTTTATTAAGGGCCTATGTTTATTGAAAATAGAAATTCAAATGACTAAATTTATCGAAAATGAATAGTTGAAGGGCTATCTATCATAAAAATTAATAGTTAACACATGCAAGAGGACTAACTTTATCCAAAATGAATAGTCCATGGACTATCGGCAGACTTTTAAAAGTCAATGGACTATATGTCTCCAAAATAGATAGTCAAAATGGATTGTCCAAGGACGAGTTACTGTTCAAAGCTAATTTAAAATTTATGATAATAATGGCACTAAGAGCTAGAGGAGAATTTCCTGGAGAGAATACACAATTGGATGTGGAATTGATGGCCTATTTGGCCATCAATCGACAACATTATTCTACTATCTGAACACATGTTTACTAGTCATTTGAGGAGAAATGAGAGCCTTACACACAGTAATAAGTTGGAGGATAATACATGGAGCTTTACAATAGCTGGGAGCATCAAATAATATCAAGGAATCTTTCTTAATATCCAAGTTGTTTATCTTATTATTTTTACAGAATAGACGACCCTCGAGAAGGGCTCTAGACTCAGAAATTAGAGGGTTGTTTTTGCCAAAAACTTTTGCCAATAGCATATAAAAGGTCATTATTTTAATTGTGAATGACAAACCCACTACCAGATTTGCCATTACATAAATACGCACCATCACAATTAATCTTAAAACGGTTGGAGTTAGAAGGATCCATTTTATATAAGTTGTTATTTTTAACGAATAAAGGTGATGAAGCATCCAATTGACTTGGTTGTTTTTATATCACCACACTAGTGCTTAAATTTAAGGAGAAAATCACAATCAAGATTGGAAATCATGATATTTACTTTGCCAATTATGCTTAAGAAGGTTATGTTGATGTTTTTATGCTTTGATTTATATCGGCCATCCCGGATTTTCCAACAAATAATAAGAGGAATAATGATTCCTATATGTATATTTTTATTGATAAACATGAACCAATTTTCGATTATGTGATTAATGGTCATATGATTTCTTATAAAGATTCCAAATAAGCCAAAAAAATATTGTCAGGCTTCTCATGCAATATTACATGAGACAAAAATATGATTGATAGATTCTGAGTTTTCACAATTCTAGAATTTGGAGACTAAGCTAATATACCTAATTTGTAAGATAGAATCAACAGGGATATAACCGTTAAGGATTCTCCAAAGAGTGAAAGAGCACTTCTTTGGAGTTATCTTGTTCCACATCTTTTTAAGCAACAAGAATTTAATGTTGGTTTGTCTAAGAGAATGTGTTATGAATGAGTCGAATAGTGCCTTGACAGTGTACTGTGTGCGGCAGTTCGAATAGTGCCTTGACAATGTACTGTGTCCGGCACGACAGTTTTGTGTTGTGGTAATGATATTGTCCAATCACTTCAAAAGAGCTAGTCTTGTGGTATGAGCCCATTAGGCCCATAGTCTAGTAAGTCTATTAATTCCCTATAAATAGATTACTAGGGCGACACAAAACACAAGCTGAAATCTGTAACCTTTTCTATCATAGTGAAACTCTTTTCTCTGGCGGCGCCCGTGGACGTAGACAATTGTCGAACCACGTTAAATCCTGTGTTTCATTTAAATCTTTCATTCGCATATATTCTGTGCTTGAGCCATTTAGTGATAATTGCATACGTATTTTATAACAAAATTAGTATGAGAGCCACGTGGTGAAATTAGGGCTTTTGCAATTAGGGTTTCACAATGGCGTCTACAGCAACAAAATACATGATTGAAAAATTTGATGGGGGATCCAGCTTTGCGTTGTGGAAGATTAAACTGAAATCTTCATTGGTACTGCAAGGGCTGTGGAGGGCTGTGGAGAATAAGTTACCAGAAGAGATGAAAGAAGAGGAGAAACAAGATCTTCAAGAAAGGGCTTTGTGCTGGATTTTAATGAGTGTGAAAGACAATGTGCTTCGCGAGATTAGTGGTGAGAAGACTGCTGCCTGCACATGGAGAAAGCTAGGAGATCTTTACTCAGAGAAATCAGTAGTAAACCGATTATATTTGAAGAAACGTTTGTATGATTTCAGATTGAAAGAAGGTATGTCCATAATAGAGCACCTAGATAATTTTAAATCAATTATAATGGACTTGGAGAACATAGATATCAATATTGAGGATGAGGATCAAGCTTTGTTTGTATTGAGATCGTTACCAGCTCCCTATGAAAACTTCGTAGATACCATTATGTATGGTAAGGATAAGTTATCGCTAGCAGATGTCAAAAGGGCACTGAAATCAAAAGAGATGAGACAGTTGCAGCCAGACAATCAAGCTGAAGGGGAAGGTCTTATGACTAGGGGAATATCTAAAAGCAAAGCGAGTTCTTTAAGAAGGAAGAACTTGAGGTCCAAGTCAAGGGTGAAGCACTCAAACTGTTATGATTGCGGTGAGCAGGGTCATTATAGGAGAGATTGTCCGAAACTGAATGGTAAGAAGGGAAATCAAAAGGAAAATGCAGCAAACATTGTTGAAGGTGTGAACGATTCCGACGATAGTGAAAACAGTGGTAAAGGAGATGTATTGTCCGTGAGTTCAGACTTTGGGCAAACTCTTGGGTACTTGATACTGGCGCTACATATCACATGTGTCAGTTCAAGCAGTGGTTTGATACGTACAAGCCAATGCAGGGAACTGTCTATTTAGGGAACAATCATTCGTTGACTGTTGATGGTATTGGTAACGTCAGAATCAGAATGTTTGACGGGGTTGTTAGAATCTTGACGTGCTGGCATGTTCTTGGGTTAAAAAGAAACCTGATTTCTCTTGGGACTCTAGACTCTCGGGGTTACAAGTACCATGCAGAAAATGGTGTAATCAAAGTGACAAAAGGCTCAATGGTATGCATGAAAGGTAGTTTGCAGAAGGGTCTTTACATTCTCCAGGGGAGTGTTGTTATGGGCGATGCTGCAGTAGCATCATCAGGGAGTAATAGCCAAAGTAGGCAGGATCAAAATAAGTTGTGGCATTGGCTTCTTGGTCACATGAGTGACAGAGGATTAGCTGTTTTGGGAAAGAGAGATTTGTTGAAAGGGTATAAAGCAGAATCATTGGGATTTTGTGAGCACTGTGTGTTTGGTAAACAAACTAGAGTCAAATTCAGCAAATCGGCTGTAAGAAAGACTAAAGGCACAGTGGACTACATTCACTCAGATCTTTGGGGTCCAAACAGAATTCCATCCAAGAGCGGAGCCAGATACTACATGAGTTTGATTGATGATTATTCAAGGATGGTGTGGGTTTACTTTCTGAAAACCAAAGATGAGGCATATTCAACCTTTGTCAAATGGAAGACGATGATTGAGAAGCAAACAGGAAGAAAAATCAAACGTCTTAGGACAAATAATGGGTTAGAATATTGCAGTCGTGAGTTCAACGAGTTCTGCGAAGCTGAGGGAATAGTGCGCCATCGCACTTGTTCTAGAACACCACAACAGAATGGAGTCGCAGAAAGAATGAACAGAACGCTTTGTGACAAGGCACGAAGTATGCTCTCACATTCCGGTGTGGGAAAGGATTTTTGGGCTGAAGCTATCAATACAGCGTGTTACTTGGTGAATCGGTCTCCATCAACGGCTATTGATTGTAAAACTCTTTTTGAGATTTGGTCTGGATCGTCGGTTGATTATGAACATTTGAGGGTGTTCGGTTGTCCTGCGTATGCTCATGTGAGAGATGGTAAGCTTGAGCCGAGGGCAAAGAGATGCATATTTCTAGGATATGCTACTAGAGTGAAGGGATATAGGTTATGGTGTACCTCTCCAAAGTCTCCAGGTTTTCTCATCAGTAGGGACGCTACTTTTAATGAGTTTGCTTCGATAGACAGTCAGAAGGAAGTAGGAGAAATGGTCGAATCAGGATCAGTTGTGAGTGAACAGGTGGAGCTTGAAGTAGAATCAGTTCCTAGCAGGTCCAATAATTCAAGTGGTTCTGAGGTGGATCCAGAATCAGGAGGTGAAGCGTCAGCATCAGATAATAGTGACGATGATGCGCCTGAACCAGAACAACAACCTTATAGTATAGCATTGGGCAGAGAAAGAAGAGATATTAGACTTCCAAAAGGGTATACGAATCTAGTTGCATATGCTCTGTCAGTTGCAGAAGAAGTTGAGATGCAGGAACCTAGTAGCTACAGAGAAGCTATAGCGAGTTCAGAGGCAGATCGATGGATTGGTGCTATAGGGGAAGAGATTGAATCTCTTCAAAAGAATACTGTGAACATTGGCTTAACTTTTAACAAAACCAATATTGGTGAATCGCTGAATGATGTTGCAGGATCATTGGTTGGTTTTGTTGATTCTGATTTTGCAGGTGATATGGATAAAAGAAGATCTCTGACAGGATATGTATTTACTCTAGCTGGGAGTGCGATCAGTTGGAAAGCACAGTTGCAAGCTACTGTAGTTTTGTCTACAACAGAGGCAGAATACATGGCGGTAACAGAAGCAGTTAAAGAGGCAATATGGTTGCAAGGTTTGGTGGCAGATTTGGGCTTGGATAGGACTAATACAAAAGTGTTTTGTGACAGTCAAAGCGCTATACACCTTACAGGGAACCAGATGTACCATGAGCGTACAAAGCACATAGATGTCAGGTATCATTTTATTCGTGATATAATATCAAAGGGAATTGTTGATGTGAAGAAAGTGTCTACACACGATAATCCAGCAGATATAATGACCAAGGCAGTATCAGTTCGAAAGTTTAGGGAATGCCTAAACTGGATCGGTGATCGCAGTATAGAGTGAATGCCTTAAGGGCATTTGGTGAGTCAGAAGAAGAGAAGATTCTTTGTTGATAGTGAAGAAAGGATATTCGCCTCAAGGGGAAGATTTGTTATGAATGAGTCGAATAGTGCCTTGACAGTGTACTGTGTCCGGCACGACAGTTTTGTGTTGTGATAATGATATTGTCCAATCACTTCAAAAGAGCTAGTCTTGTGGCATGAGCCCATTAGGCCCATAGTCTAGTAAGTCTATTAATTCCATATAAATAGATTACTAGGGCGACACAAAACACAAGCTGAAATCTGTAACCTTTTCTATCATAGTGAAACTCTTTTCTCTGGCGGCGCCCGTGGACGTAGACAATTGTCGAACCACGTTAAATCCTGTGTTTCATTTAAATCTTTCATTCGCATATATTCTGTGCTTGAGCCATTTTGTGATAATTGCATAGTATTTTATAACAGAATGCCAATTATCTTTAAATGAGAAACTACCATCATAAAATACATTCCAAAGAGTGATATATTTTGTGGCATCATTGAGCTTTAGCTTTGAAATTCTATTGATATCAGAGTTGAGAATATTTTTGTGAAGTTTATTAAAATTGTAAGAATCATTAAGCCAAAATTCAGATACTTTGGTTTGATTATACCATGAGTAATCGTTGTAATATGAAAAAGATATTAGAGGGAGAGAATGAGTCCAACTATCCAACCAGAAGTCTATATTTACATTACCAACCTTCCAGAAAATATAATTTACAGCGATGTTTCTAATATTAATTAATCTCTTTCACACTTTAGAATAAGATCTTTTAACATTGACTTGTAAAATGTGGGATGAAGGGAAATATATGAAATGCATAAGGGAATCCCACAATGACTTATGTTCTCTAAATGATATCCATAATTTGCAAGAGAAAACATTTTTAGTATCTTTAAGGTTTCTAATGTTGAGTCCTTTTTCATAAAAAAAAAACAACATTTAGTCCATTTGGCCCATATTATAGTTTTGAAAAGTGTCCTTACAACCCTATGAGAATTTATTGATGAGATTATTAATTCTTGATATTATGCTCCTATGAATGAAGTTTCTTTGTATGTGGTAAAGAAGAATTGTGAAAAGGGCAGAGTGGGTTAGTATTAATCTACCACCAAATGAAAGATTCTTACTGCCTCACTCAAGTATTTTATTCATAATTTTAGAGACTCATTCAACAAAATGACATGAATAATTGTTTGTATGAACTAAAGTACCAAGATATTTAAAATGTAAGGAATTGTGTTTAAATACAGTTATCGTTTCAATCGACTTGGATCCAATTCTGCTCATATGCTTAGATGGAATAAATTTATTTTTATTTCTTTTAATTTATTGTCTAGACAAAAATTGGTAGTCGTCGAGAAAGTCACGGACTTTATTGAAATTATTAAGAGAACCACTAGTAAAAATAGTAACATCGTCATCAAAAGCAAGATAATTGATGTTAATACATCCCCTGGAATTGAACTGTAAGGAAGTATTAGTTTTGAAAATGTTTTTAATACCTCTTAAGAAGTATTCTTCAGCAATGATGAACATACTGGGTGACAAAGGATCAACATACATGGAACCGTTGCTGGAAGAGAAATAGCCAAATGATATATCGTTGATAATTATGAAGAAATTTGTATGCTCAATACCTCTTTTAATTAACTGAATGAAGTTGTTATTAAAACCAAATGCATGAAGGACATAATATATAAATTTAGATGAGATCTTATCAAATACCTTAGCCATATCAAGATTTAGATTTATGTTCCTACCCTTAGAATTTTTTTATTAAGGTCATGAGATAATTCCTGAGTTACCATGATGTTATCATGGATACTTTTAGACTCAACAAAACCACCATGAACATCAAAGATGATTTTGGGGAGAAGTTTTACAATTCTATTATTGATTAGTTTGGATAGTATTCTGTTGAATATTGTGAAGAGGATAATTGGTCTAAATTCTTCCCAAGTTATAAAAGAGTTATTTCTTGGGATAAAAAATGATGCAGTAGGAGAATTTAAATTATTAAAGTAAGAAGAGATAAAAGTATATAGGTCATGTTTAATAATAAGCCAATAGTGTTGGAATAATCTAGAGTTGGATCCATCAACTCCAGAAACATTGTGAGGGTTAAGAAACATAATAGCTCTATGAATTTCATTTGTAGAAGGATGTTAGTTGGTAAATAAGTTGTCATGATCAATTATTAATTTAGAAATGATATTATATATGTTTTCCAAATCAGGAAAAATAGTTTGATTATTTAAGATTATTTTAAAATACTGAACTGTAGAATCCCCAACAAAGGAAGGATCTTCAATCCAAGTATCATTATAAATAATCCCATGACTCATATTCTTTTTATATATATTTTTCACATAATTATGTTACATTTTGAATTTTATCTTCATCATTTAATCAGAGAGTGGCACTCTTTTGCTGCCAAAATTCTTCCTCTTTGGCCAAAAGATTTAAGTGATTGGCTCTGACTTTGGATAGGTACATTTTTCTATTCAAGTTATTAGATTCCTCGAGATAATACTCAGTAAAATTTAACTTCATCCCCAGCTTTGGCAATAATGTCAAAGATATTTCCGAAGACCTCATTGTTCCATTTTTTAAATTTTATTTTAAATCGTCTAAGTTTCAATAATAAAATAGATATGAGGTCACCACACATATTATATTTCCAAATTTTATAAACACGTTTAATGAGATCAATTTAGGCTTATTTGTGTCTGATGACATGGATATACATAGAGGTGAATGGTCTGAGCCAGTTTTGGCCATATGCTTCACCTTGATAATGTTAAAAGTTTCCGTCCAAGAGCTTTATCAAAAGTTTAGAGAAGAGCAAGCCAATTTCTCAATGTCATTAGTTATTTCATTAAAATCTCATACTATCAACTAAGGTTGAGAAGTAGCAGAGATGACCCTGAGTTGAGAAATTATTCATTATTTATTAAGATTTGAATTTCAAATTGATCAGGCCAAAAGTCCATATTTTGCTATTACAATTTGCAAAAATATTGTTGAAGCCTAATTTCTTAGCTATGTTATCCAGATTGGAGGTTGAAATCATTGGATCTTGTAGAGCAATAAAGTCAACATGTCATTTTTAATTATTGATCTAATTCTCCTAATCGTACATTTGTTTCCCACTGTGCGAGCAATCTAGTTAATAAGAGTTAAAGTTATTTTGATACATTATTAGAGGATCTAGAAGATCCTTTAAATTTAAAATAGTTGTTACTCCGAGGGCCTTTTAGATTATTAGGTTTGGTCTTTTCAAGTTTTTTGTTTAAGTTTTTAGGAGATTGTTTACTGTAAGATATCATTTTATTAGTAGGAGAGTTTGAGAGGCTACCAGTCTTTAAATAAGCTATATTATCTTGCTCAGATTCAAAAATTTCCAAGTCTATAAGTATGTTAAAGAAATTACCTACTTATATTGAGTTGAGAGCCTCAATTATGTGTGTTTCAGTATCAAGTTATCTTGAGTTGCTTTATAAGCATCATTTTTGTCTGGTTCATTATTGTGTTTACTTATTAGGGTATTACCATAAAGTTTTAACCTGTTTATTGTTTGTTGTAGGTTGTAGGTTGTTGTTTTTCAATTTTGATTGAGAAGGATCATGTTCAGTTTTGGAATTGAAAGTATTGATGGAATCAAAGCTTTCAATATTCTGGTTGTTTTCTTTTATCTTTTGGGAATTGGGGTTATAATTTGTTTGAGTGTGATTTGGGGAAACAATTACTTATTTAATATTCCAAACCCACCTATCTGTTGTATGAGGGTTATGCTTATTAACTTTGTCTAATGATTTAATATAGTTTAAGGTTTTTTTATCAATAGTTTCTTGTTTTTTATGATGCTTGTTATAGTTTATGTCTCTATGATCTAAATGTTTACAAACATAACAGTAGTGGACCCAAGTGGATAAAAGTAAGCCAATAACTTTAGAAAACTTGGTGATGGTATCTTGATTGTATAGGTATTGAGAGATTCCGGGGAATGCAACCCAAATTGAGAGACCATTTTAAAATTTTGAAAGTATAGTTTCGTACACTCCAAACGTTTCACTTCTATTTTTTTTAATATCTTGTATGTTTTCAAATTCTATAAAGAAGTGTCTATAGTTGTATAGAGTTGTATTATATATAATAATGAATTTAATGCTCCTAAAAATAATTTGAATTCTACAAGACTGGGTTTACCAAAACTAAACTTAGCAACTAAATTAATTTTTCAAGAGAGAATAGGAGAGTCCTTATCTGTCTCCTGAAAGAACATTGATTTGTGACCATCTTTCTCTTGGTAGGTGATCTTCGAATGTATGAAAAGGTTTGCTGGCGATGCCTGCTGCTTCCGTGTAGGATTTAGATGTCTTCAAAGCTCAATTCTCCTATTGATGTTTAACTGTAGGTCAGGCATGTTCAAACATCAAATTGTTGACAAGCTTTCCAATTTGACCTTCACTCATGTTTTTAACCACCTAATTAAAAATAGGAAGGGGTGGGAAATATTCATTCACCCATCATTTTTCTTGTTGTCTAGTTGAGACCGGTTGACTTCTTGGTTAGATTTTCTGTCTTAAGAAAAGGAAAGCATTTCTGTATGAACTTTTTTGAGCATTTTCTCTTCAGATGAACTTAACGTAATATTGAGATGAGATTGAGGTTGGGGCTCATACATTTTCTAGCTTGAGAAAACTTCTGGAGCGAATTAGGGTTTGGTTATTTGGGGCTTTTAAGAAGTGATCTATGATATAAGTTTATTTGTTGTTTTCCTGGCTTATTGCATGTATGATTCTTGAATATTTCTTCCTATTAATCAATTTCTTGAAATCTTTAGGATAGCTTGAATGAGATCTTCTGTTTCTTGATGGAATTGGTGCGATTGAGTCTTTCAGGGATAAGTTCAGTCGTTGAGAAACCTCAAGTCGAGGTTGGATGCTGATAAACATCATTGAAGGAGCCTGATTTGTGAAAATCCAGGCTAGAGATCCATTTGCTCCTAATATGATTTTTATTAACTAGATCATGAAATCTGTAGTCGAACTCATCAAGGTCATAACTAATTAATACACATTATTTTGTCTTCGAATTAAGTTTAGACCTCTCATCGTTAAGAATATGCACAAAATATTTGCACCCAAAGACACGCAAATGATCATAACAAAAGTATTTATTTGTCCAAATTCTATTTGGGATATCTCTATCTAAAGGTACATAAGGACTAAGATTCAAGACATGTACCATTGTATTCAAAAATTTACCCCAAAATTATTTAAGGAGTTTTGATTGTGAAAGAAGATATCTCACCCTTTCAATTAATATTAAGTTTAGTTTCTCAGCTACGCCATTCAACTGAGGGGTCTTGGGAGGTGTCTTTTGATGTCAAATACCTTGCTACCTACATAATCATCAAAATGACCAATGTATTATCCCCTATCATCACTTCTAACACATTCAATTGCTTTCCATTATGTCTCTCAACTGAAGCTTGAAACTTCTTGAAGAAATCTAACACTTGATCTTTTGTTTTCAAAGTGTAAGCCTAAACTTTCCTGGAATGATCATCAACAAAAGTAAAAAAGTACAGACAACCACTAAGTTTTTTGGTTCTGAAAGGAACACAAACATCAGTGTGTACCAAGTCAAGCCAACTTGGTTTTCTTGAAGGAGTTGAGCTCTTGAAAGATACTCTATTTTGCTTTACAGTCAAACAATGTACACATTTCTTTAAATGAGCTTTATGTATCCCACGAATGTATTGTTTCTTCCTCAGAATATTTAATCCTTTTTCGCTAATGTGACTGAGTCTTTTATGCCACATATCAACCATTGCTTCATCATTAACAACATTGATTTTCTCAGTAGGTACCCTTGCACACATGATGTAGAGGGCATAATATGTTTGTCATCTTGCCATAACCAACGAGCCCTTAGTAAGATTCCACTGCACATTCACAAAAATAATGCAATAGCCTTCATCATCTAGCGTTCTTATAGAGATTAAATTTAGCTGAAGATCGGTATATGCTTAACACCCTTCAAAGGAAAAATATTTCACCCATGCTTGTTTCTAGAGTAACATCACCAATACCAACCATTTTAGACAAATCATTATTTCCCATCTTTGCAGAACCAAAGTCACCAGAGGTGTAAGATGTGAAAAATTCTCTACGAGAGCTGACATGAATTGTAGCACCGCTATAAACTACCCAACCACTTTCACCAAACACATAATTCACAACAACATCATCAATAACAATGAAGTAATTCTCTGAAACCGCGGCAACATGTTTCCCGTCACCACTTTCATCATAATTTTTCTCCTTGTTCTTTTCTTCCTTACCATTGCTGGATTTTCCAAAATTATTCTTCTTTCGCAACTTAGGACAAAATTTCTTAGTGTGCCCGATCTCATGATAGTAGTAGCACTCCCAATCTGCAAATTTATTAAACTTGTTCTTACTCTTGCTTCTACTTTTACTTCTAGTTTTCCAACCACGATTTTTCATTTCTACCACATTTCTCAACGACTATAGTTTCTAAATGTGAAGAGAAGTCAACTGTTTTTCTTCTCATATCTTCATTTAGTATACTAATTTTAGCCAATGCCATTTAAATATTACCTTCATTAGCGGAATTAGAAAAAGATATTCTGAAAGTATCCTACGAGTCTGGCAGCAAACCAAGCAACCATAACGCCAAAACCTCATCATCAAATTTGATACCCATAGCAGCTAACTGATAAATCAAGCTTTGAAAGGTATTCAAGTGATCTGTAAGAGGTGATTCATCTTGATACCTCAAATACATCAATTGTTTGAACAAAAATAACTTATTATTTCATGTCTTCCGAGCATATAACTCTTCAAGTTTACTACACAAAGTCCTTGCATATGTTTCGTCTACAACATGAGTCAACACATTATCATCAACCCATTGCCGAATAAATCCACAAACCTGTCGATGAATAGTTATTCATTCTTTAACATAAAAAAGATCTTCCATATTCGATTAATTACATGATAATTTGAACCATTCATCATCACTATTCTACTTGTATTCACCTCCATATTTGATACAAGACAAATACACAACCAATAGCTCTGATACCACTTTGACAGGAAATAGACACACAAACGAAATCTTCATTCTTGTATCAAATATGATTAGAAATAATGATCCCAAACAATATACAAAATATGTATGAAATCAACACAAATAACACAGAATATTTTTTACGTGGAAAACCTTCCAACTGTATGAAGTAAAAACCACGAGACTGATTTTAGAGTCCAACCATATATTCACTATCAGATGTCTCTAGATAAAACTAGAGCATACATCACAGAAAGTATGACAATTTCATACACAACCCCAATACACAAGATAGTTAACCAAAATCAGAAAACTTACTAAAATATCCCCAAAAACGCATGTAGAAGATGCTGATAAAAAATATACTTAGAAGACTCCAAATCTAAATCCCTCTAATGAGATTTTAGAGGATAAATAAACGAGTCTGCTCACTAAACTCGAAGCCGATCGGACCACGGAAGACAGCCCAATTGAATGCACAAAGTTCTGCCTCGAACTGTTTTTTCTCTCAAAACTGCATTACTCAAAACACTGTATAAGTTTATATTTATACAGAAATCAAAATCATGTTTTAAATTTATTTGGCCTTATCCTATGTGATAATTAGATTTCCACATAGTAAAAGCCCAACAAGTTGAAGTATACCGTTGTTATTGATGGTGATGTATTGGGTTCGAGTCAATCTAGTTTGAACCCAACTTAGTTTAGTTCGCTTTTTTATTTGAATTCTAATTTGATTTGGTCCGTTGTGGATTCAAATTCGAACCTCATTGTAAGTGTATGTAGGTTAGTCTGATATGTTCTTCAAATTTTATTTTTACTATTTGTATTGTTCGGCGTAGTCGAATCCGATAGGAATCCATTTCAAATTTTATTTTATTTTAATTAAAATTAAAATACAAATTTTATAAACTAAAACATTATTCAAATAAACAAACTAGTTAAGTCTTAAATAGTGCGAAATAAAATATTAAAACAAACACAAACATTTTTATAAAGTTTTTCTAGTTCAATTAGTATCACCACTTATCAAAATGTTTTCATATTTGTCAAAAACATCAATAAACTTTTGATATTTCGATTCAAAAGCATCATTATTTTTTGTGACGAATCTAACAAATAACATGCGGTGAGGTTAAATAATAAAGACTAATGATAAATTTATATTAAAATAAATCAATAAAGATAAGAATTTGAATGTTATTGGAAATTAAGTTTAATAAAAAAAATTAATTCGTAAATGTATTATTGAAAACCATTTGAAGAATATAACTAGTAATTATTGAAATAATGAAATTTGTATATTATTAAAAATAGTTTTTAAAATAATTAGTAGTTCTTTTTTATATATAATTATAATTATTGTTTATATCTTTTATTTTTCGTATATAATTCATATTTTGGGACATGGTTGGGTTGGACATACTAATATCTATACCCATCTGACTTGCACGGGTTGGACATACTAATATCAATACCCAATCTGACTTGGATACATCTTCGTATATAGTCCATAATAAATTCATATTGGACAAAACCTGATCGGATCATACCCATTCAAACAACCAATATTGTCATCCTTAATTTTAGTTTCTTGTTATTTAAATCTATATTATTCATTACCAATCCTCTCAAAACGATCGATAAAATCATATTTATTTATAATTTTACTTATTCTCTAGTAACCGGTAGAAAGATCTGCAAAGCAAATCATAATTCTATGGAAATAACTATATCATTGGTGTTCTTCCTTGGAAACCAAAAAAATATCTAAAACTTAACCCTTAGAAACAATACTTTTAATATATATTCAACTTTAATCCGCTAACTATGGAAGATCTAATCGTTAAAGTTTAAACGTTTTATTTTATATTTATTTCCATTCAAAGTTATTTAATAGGTTAGATCAAATATTAACTCTCATTGAAAAACTCTTTATTGAGTTTGACCAAAACTGTAGGAATTCTGTGTAAAGTCTATTTAAAAGTGTCTCTTTTATCAATTCATTAACACAGACAATTTTCTATTTCTCAATTTTCTCTATCTGAATTTTATTTTCCAGCTAACAGTGGTATGCGAGCAAAAAAAATTCAAAAAAGAAAAAATCAATTTGTTTTCAAAAAGAAAAAAGCAATTTTTTTATACAAAAATATAAAACCAAATTTTTCTATCAAAAAGGAAAAAGAAAAATAAACTCGATGTTTTTGGAAAGTTTTGTACAACTATCAATTTCATGATTTGATAGTCATTATGATCATTGGAGCATGCTCATGGAGAATTTCTTGAGGTCCAAAGAATATTGGACGATTGTTGTTTCCGAAGTAGCAGAACCAGCAGAAGGTGTTGTGTTGTCGGATGTTGAGAAGACAGAGTTGGAAGCGAGAAAGCTAAAAGATCTGAAGGCAAAAATTTATATTTTTAGCCAATTTCTCGGCCCATCTTGGAAACAATTCTTAGCAAAAAAACTTCCAAAGATATTTAGGATTTCATGGAAAAGCATCAAAGCTCTGTTAGAGTGAGGCGTGCACAACTTGAAGCTTTAAGAAGAGATTTTGAGACTCTACAAATGAAGGATGGATAATCTGTTACCAGCTATTATGCCACGACTATGGAGATCAACAAAAAAATGTGATTTCATGGTGAGAAGATGGAAGAATATTACCATTATGAAGAAAATATTGCGTTCCCTGGTACCAAAATTTGATTATGTCGTGTGTTCAATTGAAGGATCAAAAGACATTGATGCATTCTTTCTTGATGAACTACAAAGCCCTTTATTGGTCCATGAACAAAAGATGAATCGCAGTTCAACTTCAGAGGAGCAAGCTTTGAAGGATTCTACCCATACTAATTTCTCAAACTTTAGAGGAAGAGGTAGAGGTAGAGGTAGACAAAGAGGATTCCATGGCAGTAGAGATGAAATCAGTTATTTTGAAACCAATACTGATAATCTTTCAGGGAGAGGCAGATGACAAGATCAACATTTTGACAAATTCAAGGTAAAGTGTTTTAGATGTCATAACTTGGTCATTATCGTTCTGAATATTATACTAACCTGCCTAATGACAAAGTACAATCAAATTTTTCCGTAAATAAGGAAGTAGAAACTTTGTTGATGACTGTTCAAGCTAATCAGAAATCTCAATCTGATGTTTGATATGTGGATACAGGTTGCAGTAACCACATATGTGGGAGTAAGTCTTTTTTTTAAATTGAAAACTTTCATTCTATAGTAAGTTTTGGTGATTGTTCCACTGTGAAGCTGATGGGAAAAGTAATATTGAGATGAGAACCAAGAATGGTTTTGACGAAATAATCTCTAATTTCTTATGTTTATGACTTGAAAACTAATTTGTTAAGTGTTGGTCAATTGCTAGAAAAGAGTTATATAATCACTATTTAAAAAGGTGTTTGTGAGACTTATGATACTTGAGGAGCTATTGTTGTTGTGCCAATGAGTTCAAAAAGGTTGTTTCCATTAAATACTGAAATTGTTCAAACTTGTTTGGTCGCTGAAGTAAAAGATCCTTTTTGGTTGCGTCATTTTCTTTATGTTCACTTGAGTTTTGGTGGACTGAAGATCGTCCAACATAAAATTATGATGACAGGTCTTCCTCATATTAGTATTCCAACCCAAGTTTGTGAAGAATGTTTTGTTGGAAAACAACATCGTTCTCAATTTACCCAAAGGAAATCATGGCGAGCAAAATGAGTTTGGAGCTAAAATTCATTACTGATATGTGTGGCCCGATAACACCTTTTTTCTAATGGAGGTAAAAAAAATAATTAATTACCTTCACTGATGATTATACCTAAAAAACTTGGGTTTTTTTACAGAAAAAGTCAGAAGCTCTTTTGTGCATTTAAAAGCTTCAAGGCTCGTGTGGAAAATGAAACACGAAAGACCATTAAAACCCTTCGAACAGATCGTGGTGGAGAATATTGCTCAACTTAATTAAAGTTTTTTATTATATTTATGGTATTCGAAAAGAGTTAAAAACTTCTTATACACCACAACAAAATAGTGTATCAGAGAGGAAAAATAGAACCATCCTCAATATGGTGAGAAGCTTGTTGACAAGAGGGAGAATTCCAAAATCTTTTTGGCCTGAGGCAGTAAATTGGAGTATTCACATCTTAAACAGAGACCCTACATATGTTGTTCAAAATATGACGCCAGAGGAGGCTTCGATTGGAAGGAAACCAGCTGTAGATTATTTTAGATTTTTGGTTGCATTGCTTATGCGCATATCCCAGATGAGAAAAGGAAGCAACTTGATGATAAAGGGGAAAACGTGTTTTTCTTGACTCATAAAATTGTGACAAGTCAAGATATTGTCTTTGATGAAGAAAACACTTGTGATTGGAATGGGAAAGAAACTAATCAAGTTATTTTTTTTACAACGATTCTGAAAGCGAACCAACTCCAACAACCTTTATGCCTAAAAAATCATCAGAAGCAACTCCAACAGCTGTTTGCTAACAGTAGTCGAAACTAATGATGAAGCAAAAAAAGATAATGATGTAGTAGCTCAATCTCCTCATCGTATTCGAAAAAGGCCTACATGGATGGAATACTATGAGGTAACTGAAACTGATGATCCAGTAACTCACTTTGTTTTATTTTCAGATTGTGATCCTACATTATTTGAAAGTGCTGTCAAAGAAGAAAAATAGAGGAAGATGATGAAAGATGAAATTAATGCTATAGGAAAAAATGATACTTGGGAGCTGACTAATCTTCCAAAAGGGCACAAAACCATTGGTGTAAAGTGGGTCTTCAAAACAAAACTAAAAGAAAATGGTGAAGTTGAAAAGTAGAAGGCGCGTTTAGTAGCTAAGGGATATAAGCAAGAATATGAGATTGGCTATACATAAGTTTTTTCTCTTATTGCAAGACATGATACAATCAAATTGATGATCGCATTGGCTGCGCATAATTCTTGGCCTATTTTTCAGCTAGATGTCAAATCAACATTTTTTCATGGAAACTTGGAGGAACATGTAGTTCTAGAACAAACTCTTGGTCATATTAAGATTGGAAATTAGCATAAAGTTTATAGATTAAAGAAATCTCTTTATGGTGTAAAACAAGCTCCACGAGCTTGGCATAGTCGCATTGAGGCTTATTTTTTTAAAGAAGGCTTTCACAAATGTCCATATGAGCACACACGTTTTGTTAAGATTGGAGATAAGAGGAAACTACTAATTGTTTGCTTATATGTAGATGATCTCATAATTACTAGAAATGATAGTTTAATGTTTAAAGAATTCAAAAATCCATGATGATTGAATTTGAAATGTTTGATGTTGGTATGATGCATTATTTCCTTGGAATATAAGTAGTACAATCCACTAATAGGATTTTTATATCTCAAAAGAAGTATGTGCAAGATGTTTTGGATATGTTTCAAATGAAGGATTGCAATCCTGTAAGCACTCTAACTGATTTTGGCTTGAAGCTAAACAAAGATCATGAAGGAAAAATGTAGACATCATACTTTACAAGAAAATTGTTGGCAGCTTGATGTATTTAACTGCAACAAGACCAGATATAATGTATTATGTGAGTTTTATAAGTAGATATATGGAGAATCCAACAGAATGCATCTGTTAGCTGCCAAGAGAATCCTTCATTATTTGCAAGGAACTAGAGATTTTGGGTGGTTATACAATAAGGGTGAAAAGTTAGAAATTTTTGGGTTTAATGACAGTGATTATGCATGAGATCAAGATGATAGAAGAAACATTTTAGGCTATGTTTTTATGTTGTGCAATAGAGCTATTTCATGGTCTTTTAAGAAGCAAAAGATTGTCACCTTATCAACTACAGAAGCTTAATTTATTGTTACTGTAGCTTGTGCATGTCAAGCTATCTGGTTGAGAAGAATTCTTGAAAATCAAGTTCAACCAAGTGGAAGCTACTACAGTTTTTTGTGATAACAGCTCAAAAATCAAACTCTCCAAAAAAATTGTGTTACACGGAAGAAGTAAACATATTGATGTGAAATATTATTTTTTGAGAGATCTTAGGAATGATGGAACAATAAAACTGGTTATTATCAAAGTGAAGACCAAGTTGCAGATATACAGACCAAACCTCTCAACTTGGCTACATTTGTAAAGTTACATAGTTTACTTGGAGTTTGTTCA
The DNA here is from genome assembly GCA_036936605.1 of Limnanthes douglasii subsp. nivea. Taxonomy (NCBI): domain Eukaryota; kingdom Viridiplantae; phylum Streptophyta; class Magnoliopsida; order Brassicales; family Limnanthaceae; genus Limnanthes; species Limnanthes douglasii. The sequence continues at coordinate 71,008,200 of JAUPFV010000003.1, forward strand.
CGTACTGCCCTAAAATAGTTTTTTCTAAAGGGTTAATTATTTCTTTTAAACTGATATCTGCATATTTGAGTTTAAGGGAAGTATTTAAGTTTAAATGTTTTATTTTATATTTATTTCCATTCAAAGTTATTGAATAGGTTAGACCAAATATTTACGAGTATAAACTGAAGTTGAAAATTCTTTATTGATTTTGAACAAAACTTTAAAAATTCGTGTAAAACTTATTTAAACACATCTTTATTATCCATTCATTATCGTAAAAAAATTTCTCTCTCAATTCTATTTTCCAGCTAACATATATAACATAAGCCTTCTAGATGCTAACCCCGTTTGTCAAGATGAAGGGGTCCTTTCTGAGCATCATTCATTTCAAAGACTAGGTAAATCGTGTCCACCTAGGCCTTTAGTGTTGCATTTAATAATTAGAAGGATAAAGGGTCATGTAAGTGTTATTGATGATGACATGTATACCTTATATGTACCATCCCTTTGAAACTTTGGATCCACTAGTGAAATATTTTAGGTTTTGATTAAATTTCGTTCAAAAAATTGTAAGCAGTCCCAAAAACTTTAATTGTTTTTAATATTTTAGTTTTCTATCATTTTATATTTTGACTAAATACGTAATTTTTTATCTTGTATTGAATTTTGGATACACTTAGCCTAAACATAAAAACACAAAATTTTATCTAACAATCATCTTTTTATACATAAAATTTTACAAATTTTCAAAATTATCAAAAGCCTTTCAAAACCTCAAAAAACAACCAAACCTCCAAAGAAGAATAACTTTGGCGAAGAGCATAAAACTCAAAATAAGATAGTCTTTCTAACCAATTCCTTAAAAAGTTTCTATTTTTGAAGTTTTTTTCGTTTTGGAAAGAATTGAATTTGTACCGCCCCGCTGGTTGAGACACCCCGGCGGGGAAATATTGTAGTTCTTTTAGGTTTAGATTTATTCCCGACGGTTGGGTCTTACTAGAACCCTCCGGTTGGGTGTAGTTACACCCGCCAGAGAGGGATAGTTTACCCACCGGCCCTTAGGACCCTCTCTGTTGATTCTAGGAACTATAAGTTTAGAAAATGTTGTTAATTATTTGGAAGGGTTCCCCGTCAAGGGACATGTTTTCAACCTCCGGGGGAAAACTTCTCTTATGGTTGACAATTTGTCATCTTCCGGTACGCGGCCTGCCACCTGACGGGATGTGGTAAAAACAAAAAAATTACATAATTTTCACTTGGTGAATGTAGGAGGAAGATGAGCTAATTGATTCTTCCATGGTAAAAGAGGAGGTAAAATAGAACCTTTTACTATGTCGATTATAGTCATTTGGTCAACACGAAATCTCACTACAGATCAATTGGGTTAAGAAAACTGCGATGCACTTATAAATATCCCATAATACATCGTACTGTTTTTAATTCCTTAGAGTTTCTTTTTTCTCTTCCTGGCGGTATCAAGATGCCACTGTGTCGGGATATCTTATCTACGTTATGAAAGGCGAAAAAAATCTTTCTTATAATAAAAAAAAAAAAGTCACTCAAAGGATTGAGTTAGTGCTCAACTGTTGGCTTCCACAGCATCTCAATTTTGTAACATTTTCGGATTTTTTTGATAACCGTCAATTATAAGGTTACATTATCCCATGAAACCCAATTGTGCCTACTGTTTCCCGAACACCAGAGGAAGGTTCTTATGTGCTTTTGTAGAATTTGCAACACTCCCTTTGGCTAGACAACGGGTTTGTAGTCATATTACGGCATCACGACAATGCCCAAAGTAGAAAAACTTCGAGAATCATTTTTGTGTGCGAGAGATCCAAAAATTACACAAAGTTGGTAGAGCTCAAGGATCTTGAGAGGAACTTTATCACGACCAACAAATGTGGATGTCATTTCACCCTTAAAGGAAAGAAGGTAGATGATGATTTATGGGCCTTAGAGGTCGCATGCGGCATTCACAATCACGATACTTCAAAATTCAATAAAGGTCATTCGTACTTGGAATGATTTTCCAAAGAGAAGTTGGATTTTGTAGTTACTTCTACGAAAATGGAATCCCGTCCTCGCGACATTCTTAGGTGAGTGAAAATAATGAACCTTAAGAATTCGTCATCCATGCGCACTGTGTACAATGCTCAACTAAAACAACGGAAGATCGAGAAAAACAGTCGGTCGCAATTCCAATACTTGTTGGATGAACTAAAAATGTTATTACAAATGACATAGGTCGTCCGAATATGGAAGGTAATAAAATACGGGATGTCATTGTAATGGATAACACATACAAGGTAATGAAATGGGTGTCGTTGTATGAGGTTGTTGGAGTAACTTCTACCGTGAAACAATTCTATGTCGGATTTGCGTTTATCTCCGAAGAAAAACTCGAGAGCTACAAATAGGTTTTAGAATGCTTACATTCTTCAATGGTCACTCATTTCATCGAACCACCCTCCATTAATTTGACGGATAGAGACTTAATGTTGGTGAATGAGATGGAGGAAGTGTTCCCCAATGCAATACACATGTTGTGTCGATGGTACATTAACGTCCTAGGGAAAACAATTTTTTTTATTAAGGACAAGAAAGTGTCCAATTAATTTTTGAGCGTGTGGAATTAACTAATGTTGGCGGAAACAGAGATATCCTTCAATGACTATTGGTCGGAATTGTATCGTGATTACAACGAATATCTAAAATAAATTGAATACACTAAAAGTTGGTAAGGACTGTACATTGATAAGTTTACACGTGGAGAACTAACAAGTGGATGCATTTGGATAACCAAACCACAAACCGCATGGAGAGCGCTCTTTCCACCCTCAAGTGTTTCCTTGGTACGAGCAAAGGTAACTTTAAGTCTTCTTGGTTGAAGGTGCATACTTTGATCGAATTGCAACACGGGGACATCAAGGGGTCATTTGAAAAGAACCGCTTGTTAGCCATACAAAAATTCACTAACATTGTGTACGGGAAGCTAAAAGACAATGTCTCACACTATACTTTGAGACTTTATTCCAAATAAATAGAATGTGCTCTCAACAAGAAAATCACGGATGAAATGCCTTGCAGTTGTGTGATACGACTTACACACAGTATACTTTGCGCACACGATATCTACGAATTTGTTACCAACGACTTAGAGGTGCCTCTAAATTTATTTCACGATCATTGGAAGAGGTTAGAAATTCTTATCCGTACGAATCTCCTGACGATCGACCAATTGAAAGCAAAGCTCGATAAACTAGTATGCAATGCCTTGGACTCCAAGGACGAACCACGTATAGAGCATGTTTATAAGAAATGATTTGCCATCGTCCATCCGAAAATAAGTTCTGTATTGGATCCTTTGGTAAACCTAAAAGCGTGTGGTCGTCCACCTTTGAAACGTAAGTTTTCTATTATCGCATCTGAATCATCCACTTAACGCAAAAAATCATTTACGAGCATGTCGTTTGCAAAAAAATGTTCAAATCTCTGACCGCAAACTCGCGTAAAGGAAAAGAAATGCATCATCCCAAACTTGGCAAAGAAAGCGCCGCTATAAAAAAAGAAGTGTTATTCTAACACGAGCAAGTGGAACAATGATTTCTAGTGGAACGGTCGATTATAGGTCAAGTTCTACGATGCCGACTAAGGAAAGTTTGGTCGATCCCAAAGGGTACCTAATAAATTCCTTATCTTTGTTAGTCTTTTCATAACATCCATTACCGACGTTAAACCTGACGGTCATTACGGGTACCGCTCGATTGTGTTTGTCTTGAACGGGCAACAAGATGGGTGGAGGTTGATTAGGGATACCTTATACAACTAGCTTATGCATCCGTGTACGTGAAGATATTTAAAAACATGGAGGATTTGATAGATATTAAGGAGTGTGTGAAGTGCTCTAGTGATGTGGCTACTATCAATCATTGGGTGTCCATGCCCGAGATAGGAGTCGTGATCGCATCTATATTTAACGACATACTCCACTTTGTAAGACAGTTAGAACCATGGATGTTGGCTTAACTTTTCTTCTGTTAAGAGGTGCACCTCCTCCAATGTCAAACCAGTTGGAAATCGGATTGGGTTGGGTCAAATCCAACCACCTTGTGAACGTAAGTATTTCTTTACATTGCCAGTTAGCTTAAACCTTTCAACATCCCTTTTATCGTGTTTTCGTTTTGTAGCTTGGGATTTTGGCGGATGCCCCATGTGCGAGGATACATCCTTGGTGCCTAAAGTTGCGTTCACCAGAAGCAGAAGTTTGGACATTACCGATTCTTTCTCATTGCAAGGCATACGAAGAAATAAAAAATTGTAGTCTCGAAGTAATCGATTTAGCCGTTGTAATTATATTTACGATATGTCACCTTTAAAAGTTGTACGCTTTGGAGTTTATGATGACGTTAATTAAAAAATAATAACATTAACTTCTTAATTGGTTTATTTAATTTAAGACATTACATAATTAGAAATACAAATGCAAACAATGAAAATAGACAGATAGGAGACAGAGTTGACATAGTAGACACAGTAGATGCTTGAGGTGCGTTCATGGTGACGGATAGTTCCATCCATGCTCGAAACATTTCTCTAAAGGATATTCTTCAGCCTCGCTACTATCGTGAGGAGTTGGGTTAGTTCTAACGTCGGTGGCTATCGGGTCACCTTTCTCATATAGTTACATCGCGTTTTTCGGCACGGTGTTCAAATAAATTAATTTGTCAGCCACTTCTTTGCGTTCGGGTGGTGTTGGCATCATACAACCCAGACACGATGCCTCCTACCGTGCATGAAGTACATTATGCACAAAACAGTTTCAACGAAGCCATGAGTCTTTTGTGACATTGTGCCTTTCACAATCTCCGTGCACATTCCAATTGGAATCAGTCATTTGTATTTTTTTTTTCAATTTTGTAATGCTCGAGTGTAGTTCCATTATTTATACATGAGTATTTGGCGTGAATTCCCTAAAACGTAAGCATGAATAATATAACATTTGGCGGGTTACCTTATTTTGGCGGAAATTTTTGTAAATTTTTTAACAATTTTGAACCTCCGGGGTGGAAATTGTCAACCACCTGCCCACTAATTTTGAACCGTCCGGGTGGAAATTCTTCATCAGTTCTATATATTTCAACCGGCAGGGCATGTACAAAATGAAATAAATTACGATAGTTTTTTCATTTTTCTCCCAACCGTCAGTTGAAATATAATATCTAGCAAGCTAACTTTAAACCTCCGCAAGGAGTTCACAAAACCAACAAGTCCAACATACATCACATACACACCAATAAATCTAACATAGATCAATATACGAAAACTAAAATCGAATACATCATACAAAGCTTCATTGTTATGTTGTAAAACATTCAAAATACCTAAGTAATTGTTCGAAAAAGTAAGAAACTAAAACAACAAACACACTATGAACAAACCAAGTATGATAAAGAGCCACAAACTAGTGATTTGAAGCATTTTTCTTGCAAAAGACATGAGCTCTTACGGACTATCGTGGAGAGGGCGAACACGATTTATCGTGTTAATCGTATCCATCGTGGATTGTTCGTCGAGGATATGCGGAGTGATGTAAAACCAACCATACTTCACAACATAAGCTGCGTATTGGGGGGGACAATTTCCTACGGCTTGTTACAAACGGTCATGAATACCTATCAATCACGAACAAGTGCTCCTTTTAGTTGATCTGGTGTTGAGCGTCAACATGATAACCCAGATTATCGCCTCTGGTGAGACCAGACAATGGGATCCAACGGCTTCTCTTGGACCCAACCAAAATTTCGCATCAATCTATCCATGTGGTATGCCTCAGTCACAAACATAAGGCAAATAGGGTTGCTATACAACCATATCTTATGCTCCGGAGATGTTTGTCGAATATTAACGTAGGGCTGAAAAATCACCTACAACAAATAAACACATAAAAATGTAATATATAAGCACATAAATTCATCAATCATGTACCATTAAAGTCATTTATATAGAATACTTACCTATGTTTCTTCTTGAGAAGCGAGGATGTCATGGTAGTACGTCTTTCCATGAACATTTGTCCCGGTCAGCTTTTTGGGCAACCACGACAACATCTTTGGATTGGCTGGGTTGTAATCGCTATTCACCGCAACCCGAAAGCATGGAAAGTGGTCATAGACCCAACAGTCCAACAACGCTGAGAAAACCAACTAGACTCTTCAAAGAGTGCTGCAAAATACCTCCCAAGATCTTATACAACCACACCAATGCGCATGTACCCCGTGCAAGCTCATCAAGCTTCTCTAAGTTCTCGAGATAGGCAAGAAAATCGCACTGAATGTTTTTTTACTCGTAATGGTGAATATGGTACATCCGCGAAAGAAAATGGTGTACCTATGAGCGACATGTTTCTTCATCTCATCCGTAAGCACGATATTCGAATCCAAATACTCGTCTCTCGAAAAAGTTGACCTTAGCCAACGAAGTCGGAAACCACTCCCATCGTGTGCCTCTATATCTTTTTGCACATGTCCGGCCGAAACTCCCAACAACTTGGCATTTCGACCGTACATCTGATCTAGCGATTGGATTATGAACGGATCGATAATTTGCTTAAACCTGGAAGCCGGTAATGACAAACACATCGTCCAACGTGATAGTCATCTCGTCGAAGGAGAACTGGAAAATGTTAGTCTTCGGATGTCGTCTTTCGATGAAGACCTCGTCCAACTACGAGTTGGAATTTTATATCGGCAAGTGGCGCATAAGCGGCCAAAACAGAGTACCTTCCAAGAGAGCCTTCATCTCTTGTTGGTTCCTCAAGACCCATTGACCTAATATGTCGTATTCTGATTGGACCGTAATGTCGGAGAAGGTCTGAAACAAATATAAACATATCAATATATCATAAAATAAATTGGTTAAAGTAACCAAAATATTACTTAACTTACGTCGCTGATGAAAGAGTTATAGTCCTCGTGATGTATGTAGTCGGAAAATAAAATAATATTGTTATATGAAAAGAAGAGATTCCTCCAACTCTCCGTATCGGTGGAACGTACTTGACTACACACGGGTAGCTCGGATACATCATTTTCTTCTTTCTCCTCTCCTGCGGAGTCCCTAAGGGTAGGCTTCTCCCATGGAGGTGATCACTCTAAATTGCGCTCTTCACACTACTAAATTTTTTCCGACGTACGGATCGCTCCAGATGCTCCGAACGTTCTACCCGTTCGACCTGATCTCCCTTCGAGACAATACCGCTACCACTACCGGTGTAGCAAACTTTATTTGATGTTGGGACTTGTTCCCGTTCATGTAGTCCTTCTTTATGGCCTTTTTATTTCTCTGCTCGCGATATTTGTTGCCTGCGACAACAAAAAAAACCTGCAAAAAAATACACATTCCCCACTGGAGCTGCCCAGACTCACTCGACGGGGGTCAAGAACAATCTGGAAAAAAATAAGGTTCCCCGCCGGTTGACAATTTCTCACTCGGCGGAGACCAAGAACACCTGCACAAAAAACCTTAAAAGGTTCGACAAATCCAACAAAAAAACTATACCTAATCACAAATCCAAGCATCCAACATTAACATATGACTTCATACACTTAAATAAACATATAATACCTATTCTAACACCCCAAATAACTTAAATCTACAAAAACCATTAAAACCAAAATATAACTAAAAACTAAGAAAATTAGAAATTTACTCTTTTCCCTTGCCCATCCGATGTTGTTTAATAAATTAGATTACTTCTATGTTGATGAAGAACAATGTTTTGTAAGCCAAAATTATAGATTTTTTAATTTTGGGGTTTAGGTAGTTTGGTGAGTTTTGTGAAGGAGAGGGAGAAAGATAGGTTTGAAAATTGGGGTTGTTTGGTATTGGGGTAGGTCAGATTATTAGGTTAGAACTTAGTAGGTGGGGGTATTTTAGGTAAATTTTAAGGCTGCTTATAAAAATATATGGGGCTACTTATAATTGGAGGTGTTTATATTTTTTGTTACCTAATTTAGCCAAAACTAATATTTTATATGAGGGTTCCTCACCATCAACGCCCACCTTCTTCTTCTGATATATGCAGTAATGTTTGTACCGAAGTTATGATTCTGAGTGTGACGCTTGTTAGGACAAAATTAATTAAACTTAAAATATATTAGTTAATTAATTTAATAAATTAGTTAATTAATTGATCAACCGATTTGGAAAATATATTAATGTGAGTTTGAACAATATAATCGGTGATAATATTATTCAATTGAAAATAATATTTAATTTATGAAAATATTTAAAAAAAATTGTTCTCTCTAATTCTCTTATTATTTCCACAAAATATCCTCTTATATCTTACAAATTGGTATTAGAGCTTTGTTCGATTAAGATAAACAACTCGATTCCTCTTTCTTTTGTTACTCAATTAACCAACGAAAATTATAACGAATTGAGTATTCAGAAAAAAGCTCTGCTAGGATCACAAGAAGAATGGAGATCGTTGGAAAAAGGTACAACAAAGTAAAAAATGCTGAAAATGAAAAATTAACACCAATCGTATGAAGCAGCTTGGGAAAAACTTACTTGTGCCACTTCAGCAAGCATGGGAAATTTTGGAGAAAACATTCAAGAGAGATGAAAAGGTAAAAAGAATTCGATTACAAACTCTTATAGGGGAATTTGAAAGTTTGGAAAATATACAATCTGAATTTATTTCTCATTATTGTTCACGGATCTTGTCCATTGTCCACCAATTAAACATAAATGGGGAACTCTGGGTGATATTCGTGTATTGAAAAAAAAGTTGCACTCTTTGGATTTAAGACTTGACTATATTGTGGTTGTTATTGAAGAATCTAAGTATCTAAGCATAAATGATCATTGATGAATTCATGGGTTTATTGAAAGCTCATGAAGTAATATTAAATAATAAAAAAGAAAGTAATTGTAGATCAAACCCTACAGTCAAAATTGTCTCTAAGTGAAAAGAAAGAAGATTCCAAAAATAAAAGAGAAAAATATTATGGTCATTCTTCAAGAGAGTGAAACGGAACAAACAAAAATCAGAATTTTAGAGGACGTGGACGTGGAAATAAAAGAGGAAGAGTCTCCACTACTTATGGAATAGGTCATTATGAAAATAGATGGAAAGAAACAAACCAAAATCAAAACTTTAGAGGTTCACAAAAACGTCATGGACGTGAAAATCAAAGAGGAACGAGCCATGGGTATTTGAGTGTTTTGATTGTCACAGGCATGGTCATATGGCAAGCGATTATTGGAACAAGGAAGAAGAAAAATACGAAGCTAATATGGTGCAAAATAATCAAAAAACTTTATTTCTTGTGACTCGTGATGGAGAGAGTGATGATTTATGGTACATACACAATGGTGCTAGCAAACACATGACATGTAACAAAAAAACTATTTTCAAAATTATTTGAAGCTGATTATGGAGAAGTAATAGTATGAGATGGAAAAGCTTACACAATTAGTGGTTTTGGTGAACTAGAATTCAAAACAAAGCAAGGTAAGATTGAGAAAATATCTATTGTTTATCTTGTTCATGACCTTAAAAATAATTTGATTAGTGTTGGGAATCTACTAAAGAAAAGTTATGACATTTTTGTGACATGGCATGTTACTAATCATTGAATAACCGGGTTGTTGAATTTAGAGTAGAACAAAATAATATTTTCTCACTCACTCTTCAAAATCAGAATATGTCTTGATTGATTAGTTCTCATGAAGTAGCTGCGAAGTTATGGCATAATTGGTATGGACATTTGAGTTACAAAAATTTGGAGATGCTTTCAAGAAAGATGATGGTCAGGGGTTTACCAAATATTAGTCGTCTCGATGATGTATGTGAAACTTGTCAGTTTAGAAAACAACATAAGATTTTGTTTCCATCTTAATCATCGTGGAAAGAAAAAATATTATTACAACTTATTCATTGAGATCTTTGTGGTCCAATGACAGTTCCATATTTCGGAGGTAATCATTATTTTATATATTTTATTAATGATTACACGAAAAGTTTGGGTGTATTGTGTCAAAAAGAAATTAGAAACATTTCAAAAATTCAAAAAATTTAAAACAAAAGTGGAGAAATTTATTGGGCTAAAAATCAACGCCTTACAGACAAATCATGGAGGTGAATATTTTTCAAAATAATTTAAGAAATATTGCAGAGACACTAGCATTCGACATGGAGATGACAACTTGTTATATGCCTCGGGAAAATGGCGTATCTGAAAGAAAAGAACATAACAATAATGGAGATGGCTAGATGTTTTCTTTAGAAGATGAGGCTATCAAGAGGTTGTTAGGCTGAAGTTGTTGTCTGTGCAATTTATATTATTAACAGATCACCGACGAAAAACTTGGATAATTTTACGCCACATGAGATGTGGTATGGTACAAAGCCTATTGTTCATCATCTAAGAATATTTGGGAGTGTTGCATACTCTCATAATCGGGATGCAATGAGAAGAAAATTGGATGCATCTTCATTGATTATAATGAAAGAAGTAAGGCACACAAGCTATATAATATGGGAACAAAAAAGATTTTGATAAGTCGAGATATTCGGTTTGATGAAAATTTGTGTTTTGAAGAGATGACAGTTGAGAAAGAAACTTTGCCAATTTTTTCATTTGAACTTGAAGAAAAAGAAGAGGAAGACTTTGAAAATGCTGAAAATTATACTTCACCAGGAAGCCCTCCTGATTCTCCAAATTTTTCATTAAGTTCTTCATCTAGTCTAATCAGAAAAATAAGAAAATATTCAAGAACTATATGATGTAAGTGATGAAATCATGCAACACGATGCTGTATTTTTTGTTTTATTTGTAGGAAAATATCCAATTTCGTTTGATCGTGCACATCAAGAAAAGGTATAGAAGAAAGCCATGAACGAAAATATTCTCCCAATTGAAAATAATGATACATGGGAGCTTACATATTTACCGTCGCACAAGAGTTCTATTGCAGTCAAATGAGTGTACAAGAAAAAAATGAATCCAAATGGCTCAATCAATAAACACAATGAGAGGTTAGTTTCAAAAAGATACAAGCAAAAAGGACAAAGAAGATTTTAAAGAGGTATTTGCTCCCGTTTCTAGACTTGAAACAGTTTGGTTACTTATATCTCTCGATGCTCAAAATAACTTGAAGATATTCCAAATGGATGTAAAGTCCACATTCTTGAATGGGGTTCTAAAAGAAGAAGCCTATGTTGATCACCCACCTAGGTTTATTAAGAAATGAGAAGAAGAAAAAGTTTACAAGTTAAAGAAAGCATTGTATGGGTTAAAAAAATCACCCTGAGCCTGGTACAACCGCATCAATTCTTATTTTGAAAATATGGATTCCAAAAATATTCATATGAAGATAATCTCTACATCAAAAGTGATTCTCAAGGAATATTTATGGTGGTTAGTTTATACGTCGATGAACTTGTTTTCACAGGAAACTATGTAAGAATGTTGGAAAAATTTAAATAGTCAATGATGGTAGAATTTGAGATGACATATTTATTAAAACTGAGAAAAGAATTTTTATTTCACAATAGAGCTATGCAAAAGAAGTTTTAAAAATATCAAGATGGAAGTTGCTAATCCAGTCACTACTCCATGCATCACAAGTTTGAAGTTATCTAAAGAATATGAAGAAAAACTTCTTAATTCAACCATGTTCAGAAGTCTGGTTGGAAATCTAATGTATCTAACTTCGAAAATGCTTGACATTGTATATGTTATTAGTTTGATTTGTAGATTCATGGAAAAACCTTATTGTAATCATTGGGAGGCTGCCAAAAGAATATTGCGGTATGTGAAAGGAACCATTGACGATGAAACATTTTATGAAGCTAATACAAAAGTTAATCTCATTGGTTATACGGATAGTGATTTAGCCGGAAGCATTGATGATAGCAAAACCACTTCTGGGTATGTGTTTCACTTAGGTAGCGATGCAGTTTAATGGAGCTCAAAGAAACAATCAGTTGTGGCGCTTTCGACTACAGAAGCAGAATATATTGTTGCATCTCATGCAAGATGACAATTGATTTGGTTGCGCAAAATTTTAAAGTATCTAAAACGAAAGTAGGTCAAGTCAACCATTTTATCTTGTGACAAAAGTTATACTATTTCAGTCACAAATGATCTAATTCTCCATGGAAGAACAAAAAGAGCTCGTGAATAATGGTGATGTTCTAATCGAGTATTGCAAAACTAAAGATTAGATAGTTGATATTTTCACAAAAACACAAAATGAACAAGTCTTCACAACAAATGTCAAAAGTTTAGGAATCATGAGCAAGCTTATTTTAAAAGAGGCATTGTTAGAACAAAATTAATTAAACTTCAAATATATTAGTTAATTACTTTACTAAATTAGTTAGTTAATTGATCAAAATATTTAAACAATATATTAATGGAACCCTGAACAATGTAATGGGTGAAAATAAAATTCCATTAAAAATATTATTAAATTTAGAAAAATAGTTTTTAATAATTTGATCTTATATTTTAGATAGATATTAGATGAGCGAAAGATATTATTATGTTAGCGAAACGGGCATCATATATTAATAAATTTATGAAATAAAAATTCTAAGACAATAAAATAAATAAATAAATAAATCTCACAAATTCTCTTTGGTTGAACCAATGGAGAAGCTCTTCGCCGGGTGAATATAGGTGCCTGCGAATGAGAGGATCTCACCTGACAAATCAGATAGTTTCACTCGGCGAGGAGTTCCCCGCCGGTAGAGAACAACGGATCCAAAAACAAAATGATAAAAATCTAAAAAAACACTTAAATCTTGGGAATGGTTAATATTTTTAGACCCCATTTTAGCCAAAACTTTCTCTTTTTCTGTCTTTCAAATATCCTCCAATATCTTAAGACATTCGGCTTCAAGCCGTCACCGCCGACATAACCGCTTCTGTTTAAAGTGGGAAGACAGATGTTTAAATGTTAGGTCACTATGCAGTCTTAGGCCCACGTTCAACAGCAAATCAAAATTCAGGTCTTAAATCTTATAAGGTGTTCCCCATACCCGGTATTCTTCAAACCAATGACCAAAACTTTGCACACAAGGGTCGAGTCCTGCGTGTATGAAGTCTTGTAGATTTTACCCAACATGGATCAGAACCCCAGGGGGTTCAGAATTCATTATGGTCAGGTTCTAATCTAAAGTACACATCGTCAAGTCACCCTTGGAACCTTAAATTCTTTCAAGGGATTTTCTCTAAAGTTTTACCACTTAGCATACAATGTAACATGTGAGCCAAAGCACCATATAAAGAGATTCAAGAACGAAATGCTAGGTTCTGAATATGACAACTTTTTGTTTATCCGATGACATTTTGGGGGAGTGCTCTTACATTTCTTAACCATCACGCTCCCGGTTTTATTCATACAATTGAAAGTATGTTAACCCTTTTTGGATAGTTTTATATATATCAAGGTGATTCAAATAGTATAAATTATATCGTGCAATGCAAGCAAGAGTCCAACAAAAGTTTGGAAGACCATACTAGATGCTTTGTCCGGACCAAGAATGTTTTATAGGATTCTCATGAGGTAGTAATATGTGCTGTCTATTATCAGGGTATAATATACTTGGTATGTTGGCCGAAGATATCATGAAAAATGAGGCCTTTATCTAACTCAAGTAAAGGCGCAGCTATAGTGGACGAAGCAATGTGGTTAAAAGTCATGCCAAACTCTACTCCTATTTCTATTATGCTTACCTACCAGACTATTGTTCAACCTCAGCAATTTATTTAGCCAAGCTATATTTTTTGTTCTCGAACCAACACTCTCGTCTACCAAGCCAAATCCTACTGGCATAGAGGTTAAGCGCTCCTCTGGTTGTGGTTGAAATGACCCGCAAAACAACAAAGGTCCCAGTAATGGTAAATGACCGGTTTACTCTGATAATCAGACATTACGGAATTAACTGATAATATGGTTGTGGGCTATATGAATGTAAAATATTTCATTACTTTTCGTTTTTCAAGGAGGTTTTGGTAGATAAAAGGTTTTAACAAGACAAAAACACAAGGTCATTGCGAACTGAACTCTCCAGAACCAGGACAGTTCGATTAAAGAAAATTGGGGTCACCAGAAGCCGAGAGGAGCACGTCGTGTATAACCGCTCAAGTCAAAAGTTGTCCATGCTGATCAATCAGCTCAGACAACTTCAATAGAGAGAACAACATCTCAGCCGAAGCCATGAGGGTTTGGCCAACTGCAAAATCTAAGGCCTACTCGTTCAGTCAAACTCACAACTCAAACACTCGGGGCTCGTCAAACACAAATTATACAAGACGACAGTATGCTACATTCAGTTTATATCTACTTCCTCATTTCATTAGGGACTACTGCAACGGGCTAGGCTAGTTTTGTACCATGCCCAAACCCGAGCTGTTACTGAGCTCGACAGGTAATATGCTCGAACTGTAGTCCAATAAAGGAGCTCAGGTAAAGCACTAATGTATGTACCATGATCGAACTTTGGTTTATAAAAAGTTCAGAAATCTATTTGGCTATTAATGAATGTGATTAGTTTAACTGCTTCAAGTGTAACCGAACTATAAGAAAAACTCCATACTTGGAACACATTATGCTCAATTACTTGCACACCTAACAATACGATTTACGTACTCTAAACTATTCATCAAACTATTGTCGTCTTCCTCTGTATTTATTTCAATATCCCTTGATCTCCATGTTAGGTCTAGGTAATCCTAGTTCGGAACCCATTTCACTAACCCAACAGAATCTAAACACATTAGCCGCAGTCCCAAGCTTTAAGGTATGTGTAGCGAGATATATTTTATTGGCATAGACTATATCAACATGATCTAACACAAATACTACTTTGTTTTTCTGGTCCTAATAAGTCGTCTTTTGTTTTCCAAAAACTCCGTGATGAGGAGAGGTCAGTGCACTGTTGACATACGACTCTACATAGTATGATACTTTTGGTCCAAAATTATGGTTGACGCCCTAGACTTAGTCCAACATTGTGATACCTGCCACCGTTTTGCAAATAATCCGCCAAATATTTGTATTAATAGAGAAACCATCGCTGAAGCCGTACTGTTAGACCGATGGGGTGTAGATACTATTGGTGCGTACGAAAACCTTTAAAGGACAACACTTTTTTGTTGTAGTTAATTGCGTATGAAAAAGGTCTGAGGCATGAACCATGACATAAATAAAACTAAAGGGGATTCAATTTTATTAAGATAAATATAGGAAGTAGGTTTAGTGTTTTAGAGTTATATAGGAAGTAGGTTTAGTGTTTTAGTAGCTTAATCGTTGAGTCTCCCTGATTGAGTCTATTTTCATAAGACACTGTCTAAAGTCTGTTCTTCTAATTGTAATCATGGTAGTAAGTGTAACAACAGTTTACAGCCCTTAGTAGTAAAATCGTCAAATTTTTAATAGCCTATTACGATGAAACAAATCATGAATAAATAATTACTTTTAAGTTCAATATGTAAGAAGCCGTCCATCTCTTAGTAAAAAAGAAATACATAAAGAACTAGAGTGCAAAAAAAGTAGTGGACCAACCGTATTAGCCGCTCGCTACAATCTCGTGAACAAAATCACTGACAGATGCATGATCGGATCTAGCAGCAAGTTTCATAGCAACTTCTTTTGGACCATCCATTCCAAAACTTAATCTGACTAGCACTTTCACATTGCCAATGTAAACACCAGAAAGCAAGCAAGTATGTGATCTAGCCTTATTGGGAACAACCTCCGTGCCCTGCGAAACACGAGAAACCATAAAAAGTGTGACAATCATACATTTTCAGCTTCATCACTTGTATTATACTTTTATATGCAAGTCACTTCCAACAGCTATCGTATCCGGTTGGACCTTGTATAAATTATTCTGCTTCAAATTGCTCCTCCTTTCTACCCGAGTAAATATTTTAGAGTTCATTGGTATTCAGACAACTATTTCATAGTTTAAAAGGTGTTTTGCATGGCATACACTTAAAAATAATACGATTATCCATGTGAATTCATGCTTTCTGCCATAATATATGCTTGATGCTACGTTTTTAGGAGAATCTGAGGGAAAAACATTTGCGTGAATAAATTGTGTGAAAGAAGATTGATGTGGAAAAAAAAAACTATACAGATTACCTTTCTTCGTTTGGGCTCATGACAAGAAAAAACATTGTGACTGAAGATCCAAACTATATATTATAGAAATGATTCTTTTATATCAAAACTACATATTATAGAAATAGAAGCTAAATAGATAAAACTTTTTGATGTTATGTAAATATATTTTTTTACTAATAGAATAAAGTATATTTTAGTATAACGGTCTCCAAAAAACTAATAATACATATTATAGAAATAATCTTTAGATGAAACAAATACCTCGCAAGGCTGCATTCCAAGAAGATTGATGACTGCACTCACAGCTTCAGCCAAGCTCTCCCTCGGACCAAGGCCGTACTCGTCCACACGCTCATTCTCCTGGCTCATGTTTTCCCATGCATTTCTGAAATTGGCAACACCCACTTTCAATATGTAATCAGATGCAGTTATCTCAAGATCTTCCAACTGATAGTCATCTTCTACGCCGTCGTCCTCTGCTTCACCAGTAGACGGATCAACCTGGCAGGACATTTTTGTAACCGTTAAAAATCTTAGGGGGTGATTCAAACCCAACAAAAATCCAAGATGTAACCAGATGATAGTGCTGGTATGATTTGACACGGTAAAAGTAGTTTATGGGGGGAATATTGGAAAAATACGGAAGTGAAAGGAATATTTTCATTTCTTAATATGGATTCAATTTAAACCCATTGATTAAATTACTCTATTCATGTCCCAATGAAATATGTTATTAATTCTTGACACTTACTATAACCAGTCATTAGATCATTTCTCGAGAGCTTCTGAATGTTATGCTAAAGACTAAAGTAGATACTTATGGATTAGATAAGGAAGATACAAGATGAAAATTCACATAGTTACGAAAACAAAAGACAGACCTCCTTAACAATAAATCTCAATGTGTTTGAGAATTTTCCAACGGCTGAAACACCTTCAGGTTTCTCAAATGCCAAGAACGTCTGACCAGGTGAACCGTAAGGAAGCGATTTTAATGGTTTGGACGCTGCTTCCGTGAATTCCTCTGCTTCTGAAGCATCTACAATAACTATGACCTGAGAATTTCCAGAAATTGTCGTCAGGATTGTTAATAATAGTTTTAGGTTGAAAATTAGCATTTTTCTCATGTAAACATACATTTTCCAGCAATTGCTCAGGAACTGTGTTTGTGCAGTTGTACTGAAACACGACATGTGCATCAAAAATGTGCTTAACAACATTAACTGCGTATTCTGTCTCTGGTTCTGTAAGCTCCACCGGTGCAGAAGACTGAAAATAAAATACTCAATTAACCAAAACGTACAAGCAAACAATGGTGAGAATGTTCAAGCATGGTTTGGAAAGGGGAAAAACCTTGAAAAGCTCTCCAAATCCAGTGAATTCGGGAATAGAGCGAAGCAATCTTTCATAAGCGTCAACACCAGAGGCAGGGGGACTTGGAGGAGCACCGAGGCCAGTTGGCTTTTTACCTGCTGTTTTCTTTTCAGCAAGTGGTAGAGACTTGACCTCCTTCGGCACAGAAGATATATCAAAAGGTTCTTCTGATGGTTCCTATATGAGCAAACACATTAGGAGTGATGCCACTTAGAAACTCGAGAACAATATCTGAAATTAGACAGAACTTACATAGTTTTTCAAACTGGTTTCCAGATTTACAAGGGGAACATCCAGTGAGTGAAAGAGACAGTCTTTCACATCCTCGCTGGTTTCCGCAACAGAAAGATCACCACCAAGTACACTCAAATAGAGTGTGGCTCTATCACGAACCTGAAATGAAGATCTAATTTAGAACAATATATCGAGCAGACCCATGAAAGGAATAATAAGCAAACTACAACACAAATTGTTCCAATCGAACAGATTAGATTATGCGTAATCCACTTATGATAAGAAATCTCCAGAAATACAATTACAATGCAGAAACCCACCTCATCATCACTGTCGTAGAGACACCGCTTCAGCAAAACTGTTATGCGAGGCTGCATTAAGACATTCACCATGATTTTCGTCCGCACATATATAGTAAGTGATAATATTTCTAAAAGAAGCAAATTACGAAAAGATATAAAAAAAAAATGCAACTACTTAATAGTACCTTTAATGAATCAACCAGAGCTCCAAATTTTGCTAGTGTGCTTACAGCGGTTGCTCGCACAGTTGCACTTTCGAGATGCACACGATTGTAAATGTATCGTATATATTTACTTGGATCTGAAGTTTTTGGGCCTTCAATCCCCAAAAAATGAAGTATCTGATAACATATATGTTACAGTACAGTTCACTAAGTTAGAATATGAGCACTGCGAGAGGAAAATATACTTTATATCAGTGGTTCAGAAGTAGAACCTGTGTGGAAAGATAAGTGAATTCACAATCTTCGATGAACTCACAAAGATGAAGCAACCCACTTTCTTTTGCTTCAGGGATATCTCTGATAAGAATGACAATAGAATCTACTATTGCCTTCTTGTATTCGAAGCCGCCTTCTTCCCTTAGAATATTGCTAAGAAAGTTCATCCTGGCGATAACAAAGGGATAAAATCGCATGAGCTGCTGAAAGCGTTCATCCATATTTGAAACAATGTCCAACAATCTAATTAGTAAAGCGACACTAAATATATTATTCACACACTAAATATATTACTCACAGAGATCTGAATTTCAGTGGAAACTTTATACATAATGATCTTATGGCTTCCACCACAACAATTTTAAATTCATCAGCAATATCTGACATGAAATTTGTAATCTGCTTCATCAGGCGATCCACACTAGATTCGTTTCCTGTTTTTAGAAGTGTCGTGATTGCAAGGGTAGCTATGCTTCTATTTTGATCAGATATTAAACCCTCCATATCAATATTGCAGTTGGTGACAATCAAGGGATGCGTCATTGCAACCTGCAAACTTGCAAATTGTAATATAGGAAAAGATTTTCTTTTTCTGCAAGTTAAGAACGAAAAAATAAAGCTTACACAGGTGATTTATTATAGGTTAAGTTTAACTGACACATTTGATAAATTTACGGAAGTTACCTAAATTTACCTACAGAAATACACAATTTCTCAATAATCCTGTAGTCTCATGTTAACTGAAAACATTTATAGCGAAAGCTCGACAACTATTTAAAGATCACAAACAACTACGAAATTACTAATTGAGCTAACATAACCTTGTTCAGAGTCCGGACAGCAGCAAATCTGAGTACTGGCTTCGAGGAACTCAAAAAAAGCTGAAGAATGGTAATGGCTGGAGTCAATTCTCGGGTTGACACGGAATGTAACTCAGTGATTGCTCTAGCGGCCTCAAAGATCACCATATCAGCTTTATTACGTAAACAGCTCTCAAGAAAATCATAGAAAGGGCGTTCTGCAGTTTGATTGTTGTAGCCTGACTCACGAATTACCTATACGATATAAGGTTTCCTTACAAAGGTTGAAGCTGAGAGAAAATATATCGCTTCAGAAAACCAAGTGTTTAAGGTAAAGCTATATACCTCACATGTATAACGTATCAAGAGGCATTGAGCCAAAGGAGACCTAACCATTCCCTTTGTCAAACTTGTAACTAACTTGCTCACAGCTAGTCGATCATTCTGACGTATCTGCAAAATTGAAAACCTTTTGTTACAATGCATAGTTTATGCTCATCTTGCAGAAATCAGAACACATCAATGTTATAGCAGCTGTACATTAATTCTCTAGTAACTAGAAAGTTATGTCCCAAGTAAAGAAAGGAAAAGGAAAAATAAATCGGGAATTCACATTTAAGTATGATCAAATGTGTTTTTTTACTTGTGATGTTGTTTTAAATAATCACTGGAATTGGGAATCCATTTCACCTGATGGAGCAAAGCCAGAGCATGGAACTGTACAAGGATTGCCCTCGATTGGACTGCTTCCTGAACCTCATTACTCCACCTTTTCACAATATCTGGATTTGTCTGTCAGCAAAAATAACATAATTATAAGAGAAACTGAGAGAACCATTCCACTACATTCATTACTATCGAGCAAATCAAACCAATCAAGCCAGTACCTGGAGTAAGTGGATCCCACTGACCAAAGCAGCACTTGAAACAACAGGGTTTTTGTCGACAATGGCTTGTTTCAGGTATCGCTCAATCTGGGTAAGAAGGGTTCCATCTGTAATCCGGCAAAGCACACGAATAGCATTGGCTCGACACATATCGATTGGGCTATTCATGTCTTTCATGAGGGAGCTTGTCACAATAATAACCTGTATGAAAGGGATAGAAATAATCAGAATAGTATTGAGGCGTAAATATACAAAAAAGAATATAAAATATCGAACAGTAAAAATGACCTCATCAGCACAGGGTGATAGTTCCTTTATGATTAAGTACACCATCCTTCTCAAACCCATATCTCTTGACTGAAAAAGTTTCGTCACTGAGAAGAAAACTTCTGTGGCTTCAACCTGCAAAACAATGCAAGCATAAATTCTTCAGAAATGATTTCCAGCCTCATTTGTTTTTATTTACTGAGGACGTGCAACTATAATAATGTAATTAGGCTAACAATATAGTACATAACAACAACATGGATCCCTCTTTACAAAATATTATCAAGGCTTGTTACCTTAGTGAAATTTTCTCCTTGAATTAACAGATTGAGAAGCTTTGTAATGACCTGCATAAGCAAAATACAAAACATACTTTTTAATAAGAGATAATTCTCGTTAAACAAAAAGGGTAATAAGAGGCAAAATATCAACTTGTAGTATGTAATATTTACCTGAGAGCATCTCCTTGCATCAAGCTGAGGGTCATTGAAAGCTCTAGCTTCTTGAAGTACTGCACCCTTTTCCATTCCCATAAAGGGGGAGTACTCTGCACTCCATAAAGAAAGCAACACAATTTAGACCTGACTTTAAAGACCTCAGACATATATAATAAACCCAACGTCATCTCAATCAAGAGGTTCTTAGTTTTAACACCAGATCATGAAGGTTTCTTTCCCTTTTCGAACATCCAAAATTCAAATTTAAGCACATAAATTATGCACGATAGCTAGAGATATTAGAGCATCAGCTTGAAAAGTTATAAAAATCCGATGCTGTTTTTCACCCTAATACTAACATTTGACATTTGACAAACGACCAAACACAAGCAATAACTAAGAGTAATGCATCAAATGGCGTGAATCGTTATACTAGCCGAACGAGAGCTTGCAATCGAACAAACTAGATCGAAATGTAATATTTAGTAACAATTGCGATCAAGAGAACAAAAATCACACAGAAAATTGAACAATTATCCCGTACACTACACTGAAACCACACGATAGCTATAAGCCGCCCAGATCTTGATACCACTAACTAAATTCAATGACTATTAACAGGATTATTTTGAAACGACCATGAATTGGAAGACAATAAATTAAATTGTGCGAAGGGGATAGAGACTGAAAAAGCAAAAGCAGTAACCTTCGTCATCGAAATCGTCGTCTTTCTTCATGAGAGGTTGTGCCATTGGGAAAGATGAGGGCTATTGTTTCTGGATCTGTGTTCCAACTCTCGCATGCATTTATATAACAAGTGAAAAAAAAAATCAAAGAAGAGCGTCTGTCGTTAACATCAGGACGAATGTAACTTTAATGGAGAAATAAAATACTACACAATGTAGAGCGAAAATGACATTCATATATCTTTTTTCTAATTTTTATATATTTTACTTTTGCAATACAAAATTAATCATTCTCATTACTATTTCTCATTAATTTCCGATCGAATATGAATTGTCAGTCCAACTAAATATTTATAGAATTATGTTTCGGATCTCGTTATTTTCTTAAATTTAAAATAAGTTAAAAAAATAAAAATAAAAATAATATTTTACTTAAAAATCTTTAGAACTTTAGCTATAAACCATCTGTTTTTTTACTCTTTTGATTTCAAAATCATGGGTAAGATGTTTACGCTTGACCAAATCTATAAATTTGGTCATTGATTATAAAATTTATAGATTGTAATTTGACTTGAAAACATCTATAAATGTAGTTTTCAAATCTAAAAAAAAATCCATCCATAATATAGATGTATAAATTTTATAAATCATGAATAAATTTATAATTTTTATCAAATTTAAATCGGAATTATAAAAAACTATTATCATATTCAAATCTATATAAACAAAATTTATCTTTAACCATCTTTTTAGAATACATTTACACCTCAAGTGTCGAGAAAACAAAAAAAAAATCCAAGCTTGGATACCGCAAAATAATAGTTTCGAACCCAATAGTAAACTTTTATAATGTTACATCTATAGTGTGATGTAGTGTTATCGTACAATTTCGCGTTCATTTTACAGGTAAATTTAGAAAAAGTTATTTTTGTTTTGCTATTGTACAAATATTTATTTTTATTTTAGTGCGAAATTTTATGGTATTGTTGTATTTTAGGTGCAACATCTTGAAACGTCGTCGTGATTATATTTTATACTGTTGTGTTCTAATTTGAGATAATGATTTGATGTTTAAAAAAAAAAAAATTATAGTTGATGGTAGACTACACACGTGTTTACCACATAGGAGTTTTATAATAAATTTGGTTTGGAATTATGGATTGTGGTTGAAGGTGGAGAATATGATTCCATTATTATAGAGGGTAAGTGCAAAAAAATAGATTATATTACAAATGCGAGAGATACGGTGTTTTTAAATTCGGGTTAATGTTGAAGCATAAAAAAAAATTGTGAATAAAAAAAGGTAAAACAATAAAATAAATTACTAATAACTACTTACATCACTGTTGAAGTTTACCAAACACCATTTGTAACATAAATTCTTCCAACAATACCCTTGAAACACACACGTATATTCATCTACCACTATTAATTTTAATATTCAAAACTTCATATGTTTCAAACTCTAACTTATAAAAAAAATTCAAATATATATATATTTTTAATTTTAAAAAACGATAAAAGAAAACCTATGAGTGTTATATTTGGATAAAAAAAATTAATACAATTTTTTTATCCAAATTTGTTTCCAATTGTGCAACTAAACAACAACTTCTATTTTGCAAACAAATCACAAGTAATTTCCCAACTCAACAATATTTGTTTTATTTGGACTAATTTTGCAACTCAATTGCACGTAATTCCCTAAATTTTTTTAAAGATTTTTCACCATAAAAATTCACACTCAATTTACACTTATTTTCATAAAAAATAAGTTTGTATTTTATTTTTCACACAGTCTAACTTATTTAGCAACCAAAGTCATATTTATGTACCTATTTTTTCTTATTTTTATAAAATAATTACATGTAATTCTCCAACTCTATTTAAAAAAAAAGATTGCTTACCACAAAAAATACACACACTTTTGCAATTACAAAAAGTTAGTTGTTTCACACTCAATTAGCACTTATTTTTTACAAAAGAATATTGTGATTTGTTTTTCCACATATATAGGTTTATTTAGCAACCAAAATCTTATTTACGTAATTATTTTTTTCTTATTTTTGCAACATATTTGCACGTATTTCCGCAACTAAATAACATTTTTTCACAATCAAATTACAGATAATTTCGGAACTAAATAGTGATTGTTTTTTTGAAACCAAATTACACGTAATTATGTAACTAAACAACAGTTGTTTTTTCACAACTAGTTTATACGTAATTTTGCAGCGAAAAATTAAAAATACATATATTTCATGGATCTAGTTTTGTTCATCTTAAAAAATAGAGCCAATAGTGTATTCGAGTATATATATTTGGAGTTATATTTTGAAAGATATAACATTTAGAAAAAACAAATAAAAAATAAAAGAAAGAAAAATGGTTAGGGTTATTTTTCACTACCAGGTTATTATTCGTAAATACTAATTTAATACCAAGTGGTTATCCATAATTTATCAAACCTTGGTGGTTATTGGTAAATAAATTTGTTTTTTTTATGGTTATTTGTAGATTATCATAAAAATGTAATTGTCCAATTCAGTCGAGAGCCTTTTCAGTTAATTAACTAGATGGTTATTGGTGATTGACCATTGTAGACAGGAAACACAACCACATACAAACCATGTAGTTTGATAGGTAATTTACAATTCGGGAGTTTCAACCTAACAAAGATGAATTATTTTTAAACTTTTATTAATGTTTTCTCGCCTTATAAATATAAATATATATATATATATATATATATATATATATATTTAAAGATTAACCCAGAGAATGTATTCAACATGCACACCATTTATAATATTAGGTAAACAAAATATTTTGTTAAATTTTTTGATGAAACCCAAATGGAATACTTTTTTCCAAAAATGAAGGACATGATTACCTTTTTGACATCAGATAATTGTGGAATAGACATGAAACTGAACTTTATTTTGTGCATCTTACGAGCATTGAGTCATTGTGCACATTCCCGCGAATACTTATTATGGATGGTACTTACAAGACTACGAGGTAAAAAAATGTCATTTCTTAAAATTGTTGGTGTAAATTTAGCAAAATTTACATTTTTTTATTTATTTCGTTTTTATGAATTAAAAGAATCAAACGAACTACAATTAAAATTTAAGTGCTTAACGTATGATGATAGTGAATAATATTTATATATTTTTGAGTATTACTATAATAGATCAATAGTTGGCATTGATGCGGGATATCAAAGATGTATTTACTGACATAATCCAAATGTTATGTAAATGACATATAAACAATAACATTATTGCAAATACCAAAAAAATGGTGGTTAAAGCACAAAATACGTATAATTTTATGGAATATTATAACAGCATGGTCGAATTAAAGACTATCAATGGTTTAACACCAAAGTAGCTACAATAAACAAAGTATTAGACTTTTCCTTAAATGTTGTAAACTATATTATTAATTATTGGATAACTCCATACAACGAAAATTTTCTTACTTACCAGATCAACGGTATTCAAAAAATTTGAAGCACGACAACTAATCGATAAGTAATTTTCATATTTAAATTTATATTTTTAAAAAATCAACGTTATAATCATACTATTTCATTTGTATTTTGTATGAATGAGAGCATTCACGTTTGATTCTAATAAATTTTGAACTTTTATGGCTCAAAGTTCACTCATTGCTTGATATTCAACATTCGAAGTCTTTTTAATCATTTAAGAGAATTAAAGTTTAATGATAATTATATGCATAAGACTTATATGTTCGATGATTTAAATGGTTAATTATATAGTTCAACTTTGGATGGTGTGGAGAAATTATGAAGGTACTTGAGATTTAAGCATCAATCGGGTAACATGTGGTTGTATTGTTAGAAAAAACAAAAGATTTTCCTTGTACTTGTGAACTATAAACGATGAAAAGAGAATATAGGTTTATTTCAACGATCGAATGTGATATATTTTTGAAAACATAAGATGTTGTTCATCGAGATAAAACTATGGAGACGCTCTCTAAAAAATAGGAATAATATATAGTTTTATTTGTGGTTACAAGGCATAAGTTCTAGATCGTAATACAAATAGGGTGATGCAAATCTTTAATGCGATGAGAGTCGCGTGGGAAAGGAGACTGGACAAGGATCTAACCGGTCCAAGCAAACTCAATCCAACCAGAACCAGACCCAGATCCAACAATCAAGGAATAATAGGGGTCCTTGGGTCCAGCTTGAGTGGTTTGCAGAGTTAAGAGAAAATGTAGCTACAATCTATGATAAAAATAAAGATGAAGTACACTTTCGAAAGTCAGCGGCGTTGCAGTCCCCCAGAGAAAACCGAAACACTCGTTTTTGCGAGTAACACAATTATATAGGCCATAATACTCAAGACTTCGTAGTATTGAAACAAGAAGTTCAGAACCTTATTGAGAGGGGAAAGCTGGGAGCATATGTTAAAAGAATGAAGTGGAAACAGACTTGACAATGCTCCTCGTACAGGGCCTTCAAACAATCCTGGAACGTCTGCTCTAGAAGGGCAATGGTGATTCTTGAGAGGTTCGATGTGGACTCTGAGTATATGGAACCTGATCCAACGTGGAATAAGGTGGGAGTGATAACAGAAAAACCAAGATAATATCCGGACTGATCAGTTTCTTTGAGTCATTAACTATCTTAGGAGGGAATACTGTAACTGCACCTACCCCTTCATCAAGAAAGAGGCATGCTTACAATTTGGCTACTCAATTGGAATGAGGAATGTCTTCACATCAGTACCAGTCCCATTTCCCATTCATAGTCTTTGATGATGATGATCTTAGGAATATTGTTGGACCCCACGAGGATGCGGTGGTTAAAGAAGCATCTATAGGGGGAATGGTGTACGCTGAATTCTGATCGATACAGGTAGTTCAGTAAATATCATGTTCTTAAGCTCCTACAAACAGATGAGGAATCCGACCGTTATTCAACATTCGAACAAAACTATTGTGGGCTTCACAGGTAGTTCTGCGGATGTAATTGGTGAGTTTGAAGAATAAGTGTTGTTGGGCAAAGGGTCTTTTAAAAAGATGGTGAGGGTGCTATTTGTTATGATAGATTGTCCCACATCATACAACGCTATTTTTGGGAGGTTTTGGCTTTCCAGAATGCATGTTGTGGCCTCAACAGTCCATCGGCGTTTAAAGCATGCAGTTCAGAGAAAAGTAAGCATTGTCCGAAGTAGTCAGAAGATAGCCAGAGAGTCCTATGCAACAACTCTTGCTCCTAAGACATTGGGGCAGTTCGGATTAATGAAGATTAGCAGTTACTGGAGCCTTATGTTGTGGAAAGTGATATTGATGACCCCAGAAAGGCTTCCAGTGTCATAATACCCATTGAAGAAGTTGAAACTCACTTTTTTTCAGAGAGTAAGAACATCAAAATTAGTTCCAAGATGGTGCCAGAGTTAAAGAACAAATTGTTAGCCTTTTTGCTAAACAATCAACATGTGTTTGTTTGGTGCAATAGTGATGTAACCGGGGTACGAGCGGATGTTATTTCACATAAGTTGTATATCTGAAGCGATGTTACACTTGTTGTACAGAAAAGAATAGCTTTTTTGAAGGAAAAAACAGATGTGATAGTTCAGGAGGTTGATCAGCTCACCAAGATGGGGCACATTAAAGAACCCCAATATCCTCTATGGACTTTCAATCCGGCATTAGTCAAGAAAAATAACTGCAAATGGCGTATGTGTATTGATTTCACTGAATTTAATAGAGTTTGCCCAAATGATCTTTATCCTATCCCTCGGATAGATCAGCTAGTAGACTCTACATCTGGAAAATAATGTCTTTCATGGATGCATTTTCAAGGTATAATCAGATACAAGTGGATCTGAGGGATCAAGATCACACTACTTTTATTACAGATAGAGGTCTTCACTGCTACAAGGTAATGCCCTTCGGGTTAAAGAATACTAGGGCTACTTATCAGAGGTTGGTGAACAAAACATTTGCTAATTGGTAGAAATATGGAGGTGTACATAGATGACATGATGGTTAAAAGCCTGAAGGATGATTTGCACATAACTGATCTTCAAGAAACTTTTGCTAACTTAACGACTGTGAATTTAAAATTAAATCCAGAGAAATGTGTGTTTGGGGTCCGATCTGGAAAATTTATGGGTTATATAATAAGTGAGAAAGGTATCCATCATGATCCGGATCAGCTTAACGCACTATTAGAAATGGATCCTCCTTAAAATGTTAAAGAAGTTCAAAGGCTCACCGGAAGGTTGGCTGCATTAAATAGATTTATTTCAAGGTCATCGGACATGTGTGCTCCATTTTTCCAAATATTGAAAAATGCTAAAGAATTCAATTGGTCCCCACATTGTGACCAGGCCTTTGTTGAAATAAAGAAACACTTATCCTCATCGAAGACTCTTTTCAAGCTCGTTCAAGGAGAAAAGCTTTATGTATACGTGGATGTGTCAGAATGTGTTATAAGTGCTGTCTTGGTAAGAGAAGTGGACAATTATCCTCGTTCGGTGTAATACATCACTAAAAGTTTGTTGGATGCTAAAAGAAGATATTTAAAGTTGGAAAAGTTGGCACTAGCCTTAGTGATTGCAGCAAGAAAGATGAGGCCATATTTCCAATCTCATTCTATTATTGTTCGAACGTTTTTCCCGCTAAAGAATATTCTTCAAAAAGCAGATATGTCAAGTAAAATGACCAAGTGGTCAGTAGAGTTGAGTGATTATGACATTGATTTTTTCCCCCGAACAGCAATTAAAGCTCAACCAGTGGCTGATTTCTTGGTAGAATTCCATGCAGACAGGTGCTCTAAACAAACTTCAGAAGATAATTTCAAGAAAGAATAGATGGTCCGAACTGATGGTGGATCAAGCACTATGGGATGAGGAGCTGGAATTTGCTTCATCTCTTCGTATGGTGACAAAATTTATCAAGCTATATGTTTTGGATTCAGGGCCTCTAACAATGAGTCTGAATATGAAGCAATTATAGTTGGTCTTAAATTATATCTCCTTTGTGGAGCTAAGAGAGTCCGGTTAATGAGTGACTCTCAATTGCTCATCCACCATGACCAAGGTCAGTCTGAGGCCAAGAAAAAACAACTGGTTAAGTACTTACTCCTTTTAAAAGTAGTGGCAGCAAACTTCAAAAGTGGTTGCTATGAAAATATTCCTAGATCGGAGAATACATTGGCAGACTCTCTAGCAACTATAGCATATTCTGAGTCATACCCTTGGATTCTCATACAAGAATATACATCCATACAACTAGATTAGAAGAAGGAATATGGGGAAAGTATGAGTATACATATGATCCAACCTAAGGATTAGAGATATACCTTCCTTCAATATATTTCTGATAGGACATTACCTTCGGATAAAGTTGGGCAAAAAAGATTAAATACAAGGCTCGTGGTTTTTTTATGATAATAGGAATTCTCTACAAAAAATTCTTTTAGCAGACCTCTCCTACGTTGTTTGAGGTTTGAAGAATCCCAAGTTGTTTTATCTGAATTACATGATGAGGAAGGCTCAACATATTGTGGGTACAAGGCACTAACCTAAAGTCATCCTTCTTTGAGTCGGTGAAGTAAAAACCAATGTCCTGAAGGGCTCTGATGTCCATGCCCTCAATCCCTCCTCCGGTACCCTCTCCGAGTTGCAGATCTATTGGAATTTTCTCTGCCAAGGTGGGATCGGCAGGAGCTGGTGGAGGAAGAAGCTCCGAAGAGTGAAGAATTATTTCTTCCCCTAAGGTGACCTTTTTCTTCTTGGCAACCTTTTCATCGCTGCTTGCTCCCCTTTTGCGGTCCTTTTTTGGAGGCCTTTGTGGATTTTGTGGTTATCCTACCTTCTTAACAGTTTCATCTTCAACCACCTTGAATAGGGCAGCATCGATCCCTTCTTGGTTCCCCGAACCGGTCTCCTCTGTGGCAGCTCGAACTGCTTCTGTTGCAATTCTTTTCTTCTTTCCCTTCATCTTGCTGGGAGCCTTGGCTCTAGAGGGCAAGACTAGTTTGCCATCTTTCTCTTCTGTCCGTTTGAGGATAACGTCTGGAGGAGGGGGTGTGGTCAATGCTTCCCATGTAAGATCTCTCCGACCTGTGGTATTCCACAGATGGGATCTCACCATATTGCTTGAGGTAAAGCAGTTGTGGAAAGCATTCCCCCAGCGCTCTACAGCCCACGCATTCAGTTTGGCACATGTAGTTTTCCCCTCCTCCAGATATTCTGTATACTCCTTTGGAAACACTGAAAAAGAAGTAATGAATAATTCAGGAGTGGAATATTTGTGAAGTGAAAAGAAGGACATGGAAAAGAAAGTTGAAGAGCTTACCCATACTCTTCCATCTACTAGTTAACATACTAGGGTTGGTTTTGGCTTTGATCTTCCTCCCATTTTCCCATGACCCACTGATATATAAGAACTGAGTTCTCTAATTCTTCTCCGATTCCAGTAAGTTGTCTACCACTTTAAAATTATTTCCTATGTTGTGGTGGTAGAATGGGATGTGGTGATTCTTGCACAGACTTGCCACAGCGGAAAATTGCTCAATGAGAGGGATTTTGGACAGCCTTGATGCCATTATGCAAGTAATGAGGGAGTAGCAAGCATTTGAACTTAATTGCTTTGGGCAAAGCTTTACCAGGTGGAAGTACCTGACGATCTCTGGGTCTAGGGGGAACCTGAGCCCCTAGTTGAGCAGTTCGGTGAAGATGACCACTTCGTTAAGTTTGTAATCCGTCGGAGTCTCCGGAGTGACAGATATCCTTACCTTCACTGACTCTAGGATCCCCCACTTTATCCGGATCCGTCCCAGTTCGGCAGTATGAGTATAGACATAATTTATGTTCTGCATGGCCAATAAATATTTAACGTTGACCTTCTTAAAACAAGGCCCTACCTTGTCCTCCAAACATTCTGGGAGATCCAGATGAGCCACACCAACCTTTACTTTGCCTTTTCCTTTCATATTAGAGACAACATCCCCAATTTATCCTGAGGCTTCAGTTTCGAAGGGGGCCTCTTCGATGTTGTCCTCCATCACTTCTTCCATCACTGTGGAATGTCTCTTAGTTATTGTAGATGGGAGGGGAACAGTTTCCGACACCAAAGGCTCTCCGGATGGATGAGCGCCAGTTTTTTCCAAAAGCCTAATATTCGGTTGAGCCTGAGCTCTGGAGGACTTCGCTTGAGAGGCTACTTTGGATGCCTCTGATCTGGAGGGATTATCTTGTGGGGCTCTTATAGATACCTCTGATCTAGAGGGTTTATCCTTGAATGTTGCTTTAGAGGCCTCCGGTTTGGAGGGTTTTGACAGTGAGACAGTTGCTTGGGTCTTCACCAAACGAGTTGTCCGGCGTGAAGTTGAATTTTCTAGAGACTTTTCAATATCTAAGCCCATGTCTATGAAAGGGGAGGGTTTTCTAACACTCGATACTGATTTTTCCTGAGCGATGGAGGGTTGGGACTCCTGAACAGAAGAACCTGATGGAATTGGTGAGAGGCTTGGTTTGAATAACTGTTTAGGCTTTGGGTATCTGGTGGAGGATGACCCTTGGTCAGTTTCTTGGGATGGTTCACTAGACTTTTCGCTCGGGGAGACTGGGAGACTAGCAGCAATACGATTCTCCCTTTCAACTTTTCTAGGTTTTTCTAACTCAGACAAGTTCAACCAGTCGCCTTTTACAAGGGAATTTCTAGCTGTGAACATAAAAGTATCCAAGAACAAGTTTGAAAGTAAGGGTGGAAAGCTCTCTAGAGGGTTTTTGAGTGATGAAGATAATGAAACAGTGAAAAATGGTTTATATATTAGTAGAAAAAGGTAACTGATACCTAGGAAAAGACGTAAAGGTTTTTGTAATGATTAATGATGACACGGACGTGGGAAAAATTAAATGCATAGGCTACTTTCTAGGTTTAGTAGGAGCGTCAATCTAGGTAAAAAACGGCTGGTAGGTCGAATCAGATTGTGACACGTGTCCCACTATTCAAAGAAAGACTCTTAGAATTCTGGGAAAAAGTCAGTTCGGACAAACTTCGAGCTAGATACATGAATGGGTCGGAGAAAATCGTCACTGGCTAAGTAAATTTATTAGTCCTGCCAAAGATTTTTGACAAGGCCTAAAAAAGGGGCTACTGATGAGTCCTGATAACTTAATCACAGCCTACTGAGATTTCCGGACAAGGGCAATTCAGACATAAACTTGCCACTGAACTATCCGGACATGACAAACGTAAAGAAACAACTAAACACTTTATGACTAAGTTATGTGCTAATCAGCCTACTAAGTAAATGGTTCCTTAAACTTAACTTGGTTCCATAATTTCACCCGAAAGCCCATGGGTCCATAATTAAGGGTATAAATACCCCAACTACTTTTATTAATGAGGGTAATGAACATTTAATACAACCATGCAGCTCAAATCTCTCACTACTCCACACTAAAACATTTAATACTCTCTAAACTTTCCAAAACACTTGATAAAATTACTCTCAGCTCAAAATAAACCTCACCATATTCTATCTTTTCTTTCTTCCTCCTTAATTATTTACTTGCATGATTATACCATAAATTTCGAGGCGTTATTCAGTACGTCGACCAACTGCTATGGATATTTTTCAGAAACTTGCCGCTTGGGCTGAGAAAGAGTGGAATAATGCTTTCCATACCGCCTTCCAGCCAATCAACTTCCTTAATAGCCTCCTGTTTTCAATCTTAGAAGGAGCCTTACCGCCTCAAAATTTGATGTCAGAGCCCAATCCGAAGATAGCCTGCAAAAGGTTAGTTCATCCTGACTGCAAAGTATTCCTCCCTATTCGTAACAGGTCAGAAAGTCATCTGCCAAAAAAGAAAAAATAAAAGGCTAACAAGAAAATGAAAAGTAAAAAGACAGCTAGCACATCTGGTGCTAGCCCTTCAACTTCATCAAAACCAAAGCCTAAAAAACGAAAAGCGGGAGATCAGACTCTTTCACCCTTCGAAGAAGGAAAAGATCAAGAGCCGTATTTGAAGAAAAAGAAAGCTTCTTCCATTCCCATGGAAAGAAGAAGAAACAAACCAAAATCACTTCATATATACTGGTTGAAGAAGAAGAAACCACTACTGCTGAAAATCAACAAAACCCTTCGGTCGAAGAGCAGACAGCCAATGACAACACCTTGATCATCATCGAAGACAATGCTATTGACGAAAATCAAAATACTGAAAACTTTGATACTCACAGTTTCGTTAATTTTGACAACACTCAAGTACTTACTGGAGAAGACGATCTTGTTCTTCAAGACATTCAATATCATATACTTAATTTTGGGAGACCAATACTTGTCGAAGCGTCTCCGGAAATTATCTGTCCCTTTGCTCCAACCACAACTTTGGATATGATTCTTTGTCCTAGTTCAACAGAAACATAAATTCCTCATCCTCCTCCAAATCCTACGATCGCTGTTGCGCTTCAAACATTTACCGATGTCGACATTGCAGCAAAATCATTTGCTTCCCAAGTCGAAGCTTCTCAGAACCATCTGAAACAATTGGCCAAATATATGGTCTGCTATAAAGGTCTTGTTGAATATAAGAAAAAATTAAGGGAAGATTTTCAGCGCAAGGTGGTCGAACAATTTCATATGTATGAAGTAGAGACGTCTGAGCTTATTCGAGGTGCTCTCTGCATGAAAAATCATTTGCGAATAACATATATTGTTAACAAGGAATTGATGAAGACTTCTCATGAGAAGGATATGAATAAGCTCAAAACTGATCATACTAATGAACTGACTGCTGAAATATCCAAATCCAAAGGTCTCCAAAACTCTCTTACCATTTACAAGGCAAAAAATAAAGAGTTAACCGATGAGATAGCTAAATTGAAGAAATATTTCGAAGAGGAAAAAGTTGCTGCTATTGCTGCTGCCCAAGCTAAACTTTCAAAAGACATGTT
Organism: Limnanthes douglasii subsp. nivea; assembly: GCA_036936605.1. Classification (NCBI taxonomy): domain Eukaryota; kingdom Viridiplantae; phylum Streptophyta; class Magnoliopsida; order Brassicales; family Limnanthaceae; genus Limnanthes; species Limnanthes douglasii. Next base: position 71,041,719 of record JAUPFV010000003.1, read on the forward strand.
GGGTGCTATTTACAATGGAAAAGAAGAAACAACCATCACCCTTCTTCGAGAAATTCATGCTACTTATCCGAAAATCAACCTCCCAAGTTTTTGGAACGACATCCCCATCAAAAAGCATCTAAGTAAAGCTTTTGATCCTATCCCCGATTCATCATCTTCAGAAGAAGAATCATCCGAGGAGGATAAATCGTCTGAATAATACAAATACATATCTACTCCCAATAAAGCTTCAAGTGTTGTATATTCCATGGATGTTGAAGCATCCTCCCCTTGAAATCACAAAGACGATAGGACCATGGCTTTATCCTTTCAATAATCATATAGGGCCCTTCCGAGTTCGGAGCCATTTTTCCAAGGTTCTTCTCCTTTGTGTGCAAGAATACTTTTCTCAACACCTTATCACCTTCTTTAAAACCTCTTCTCTTCACCTTCGAATCATATATATTCCTCATAAGAGTTTGATAGTGGATTACATTCAAATGAGCTCGAACTCTTTTCTTCTCAATCAAATCTAAATTTGCCCCTCTAATTTCATCATTGGATCTATTAGAATATTGATTTATTCTAAAGGATGACATTGTAGATTCTATGGTGCTGACTGTATCCATTCCATATGCCAAAGCAAAATGAGTCTCCTTTGTAGCCTCTCTAGGAGTTGTCCGATAAGCCCAAAACACCTTTTGCAAATAGTTTGGCCATTTTCTTGTTGCCTCGTCAAATTCTTCTTCAAGCCATCTAAAATTGTTTTGTTTGTTACCTCAATTTGTCCATTAGCTTGAGGATGAAAAAACGTCGAAAAACATTCCAAATTCCTTTAAAAGTACAAAATGAAGCCATCTATTTGTTATTAAACTTAGGGCCATTATCTGTTGTAATCCTCCGAAGAACTCCAAAACTACAACAAATGTTGTTCACAATAAACTTGATCACGTCCTTTGCTTTTGTCCCTGATAACGGTTCCGCCTCGGCCCACTTTGTAAAATAATCCACCGTTACAATTATCATTAGTCTTCCTCCATAAGCCATCGGCAAATGACCCACCAGATCAATCCCACATCTATCAAATGGTACCATCTCGGTTATAGACATAAGCGACACTGTTTGTCTGTGAATAGCATTGGAAAATCTCTGACAAGTATCACAACTTCGAACTAAATTCTTAGCATCACTCATGATTGTAGGCCAATAGAACCCTGCAAGTAAAACTCGTCATGATGAAGCTTTAAACCTGCAATGAGCTGACCCTTCACCATCATGCAATTCTGATAACACCTCTTGTGATTCTTGCTTGCCTAAACATCGTAATAATGGTCTGCTCAATGCCTTTTTATACAATATTCCATCTAACACTATATATTCGAAGGCTTTACCTCTTAATTATTTTGCGAAGCTCGAATCATCTGGTAATGTTCCTTGATTAAAAAAATTGAGAATATTTGCTCGCCAATCGCCTCAGATTATTTCATTAGTAACAAAATATTCATCTACACATTCGTATTGATTAGATTGAGTAACAATTGAAGGATTTTCTTGTAACAAAATCCAAGGATATTCTTCCTTGTAAGCGATGTTTGCTAAAGAATTAGCCACCATGTTACTCCCTCGACCAACATATTCCACAACAAAATTATCAAACAGAAGCATTAAATTCTGAAGTTCCCGAAGATATAAAATCAAACGATCCTTTCTTGCTTCGAAAAATACAAATACCTGATTTTTTAACAATTGAGAATCTATTTTCAAGCGTACTGAAATTGCTCCACAAATTTTTTCCAATCTCGAACCTGCCAAAACAGCTTCGTATTCAGCTTCATTATTTGAATCATGAAAACCAAATTTAATAGATTGAATCATCGTCTCTCTAGTTGGAGCTATTAACTGAACCCCAACTCTGCACCCTGAAACACTAGATCCTCAATCTGTTCGAACAATCCACCTCGAATTTACTGGTGAATCTTTTTTACTCTCTTCCACATCCGATCTGCTCGAATGGAATTCAACGGAAAAAAAATACGCCAATGCTTGCGCCTTTATTGTTGTTCGAGGTGTAAACAAAATATCATAGTCCCTCAACTCCACTGACCACTTGGTCATTCTCCCCAAAATATCAGGTCATTGTAAAACATTTTTCAAAAGGAATGAAGTTCGGACTTTCTAGTATGAGCTTGAAAATATGGACGCATCTTTCTAGCAGTAATCACCAGTACTAATGCCAATTTTTCCAATTTCAAATATCTTTTTTCCGCTGCCACTAAACTTTACCGATGTAGTACACCGGCTTCAGAACTCCTGAATCTTCACTGATTAACATTGAACTTATGCAAAATCCGATAATGCAATGTACAAAAAGAGTTTCTCCCCATTTCGAGACTTTGATAAAATTTCTGGTGACGATAACAAGTTTTTAATGTTTGTGAAAGTTGTCTCACATTCCTCGTAAAACTTGAAAGAAAGGAAAACATTTGTGAGAAAATCTAGAAATAAATCGATTACGTGCTGCTAACCTTTCTGTCAGAATTTGCATTTCTTTGATAGACCGAGGCGAATTTATTGTTTTCAAGGCTTTCAATTATTCTGGATCAGCTTCTATTCTTTTTTCACTAATGACAAAACCTAAGAACTTCCCTAACCAAACTCTGAAGGTACATTTTTTCAGGATTTAACTTTAACCTGATTTCCCTTAAATTCAAAAAATCTTCCTTTAAATCATCAAAATGCACTTCATTCTTTGAACTTTTTACCACCATGTCGTCTATATATACCTCCATATTCCTTCTGATTTGAGTAGCAAAAGCTTTATTCATCAACCTCTGATAAGTGGCTCCAACATTTTTCAATCCAAAGGGCATAATCCTATAATAGTGCAAGGCCATATAGGTTATGAAAGTTGTGAATTATTGATCTTTTGGATCCATTTGAATTTGATTTTATCCTGCAAAAGCGTCCATGAAAGTTAAAATTTTATTGTCTGAGGTAGAATCAATCACAAATCTGTAAAATCCACACACATTCTCCATTTCCCATTCTTCTTTTTAACCACAACCAGATTTGCCGTCCACAAAGGATACTACGATTCCCTTCTGTGTCCGATCTTAGATAATCGATCCACATCGACAACAATTGCTTCTACTTTTTCTGAGGAAAATGCTCTTCTTTTCTGAATAACTGGCTTCACCTTCAGATCAATAGCCAAGCTGTGACAAATTACCTCAACTGGTACTCCTGTTACATCCTCTGTCTTCCAAGCGAAGACATCCAAATTATAAGATAAAAAATATAGTAGTTGTTGACGTAAAAGCAGGGTAAATAAGGTCCCAATTCGAAGCACCCTTCATTCCGAAAAAGTAAACTCCTCAATTTCTTCACTCACCGTTAAAGACCCTCAAGTTTCCCTCAGATTGTCAACCCTTTCTTCTAAATCTGAGGGCTCCCCTTCTAACTGTTATTCATGCATTAAATCCCCACTGTTGGATCCTCAGATCCAGAGTGCAGTGGCATAACATTCCCTAGCTACCTTTTGGTCGCCTCAAACGACGCCAATCCGATCTCCAACCACATACTTAAAACATTGATGAACTGTTGACACAACCCCATACATTCTTGAAAGCCATTATCTTCCAAAAATAACATTGTAACTTGTGGGACAGTGCACCACCACAAAAAGTACATGAACCTTCTTCTTAGAAGGTCCTTTCCCAAACTTACTCCACCCGCGAATTCCTCAGCAACACGAGCTGTTACACCCGTGAATCCTATAATTGTCCGATCTGATTGAGAAATCTGAGGTGGATTTGTCATTCTATCATAGGTGGACTTAAAAAGGACATTAGTACAACTTCTAGTTTCAATAAGCGCACATCAAATTTCGAGGCCAACCACATTTGCTCCAATAACCACAACATCTTCAAGTGGGCTTGTTGTACCTCGTAGATCATCCTTATCAAACAAAATAAAAGGAATATCCTTCTTTACATAAAAATATGTAGAAATTTTCCCTTCAAACTGAGTTGTCAGGTTAACAACATGCCTCTTCCTTGAATTATTCGAATTACCAGTCATCGAATCGCCTCCGAAATTGGCTAACGATTTAAAGAATTTACATAAATCTCGCACATACCCCTTTTTTATAGGCTCTTCAACTGCCATCAAAAGAAATATGTTCAAATATTTCTCCAAATATTCAGAAGAAACATCAAATGGTTCAACCTTTGAATTTAAAATCATCAAATTCTCAGCTGGTGCAGTCTTTGAAGTCGATGCAATATTATTCTTCGAACCACTCCCTTACGATTTTACATAAGTCAGGAGCTTTCCATTATCGATCAAAGTTTGAACCTTTTCCTTCAGAGCAATACAATCATTGGTATCCTGCCCAATATCATCGTGATATCTATAAAATTTGTTGTTCCTTTCCTCCTTTGGCCTACTAATCGGAGCTGGCTTATGGAAATGTAAGAAGTTCTTGGTCTTATCCCAAATCACAGTTACATTCTCTGTCATATCAACATAATACTCTGGTTTAACCCATTGATCTGGCCTTGGCCTGTTATAGTTGTTAGATGGAGCATGATTTGAATATCCACCACCCCGAGGAGGCAAATTTTTATTCTTTTGTCTTGCCTGCTGATTACCATTTCCATTCGAGGGCTGCCCTTGGTTATTGGTCACCTGACTCGAATTCTTTGGAGTGCTAACTGGTCCTCCTTGGACTCTAGTTGACTCCTTGACTTTAATCTGATCCTCAAATTGAGCCATTAAAGCTCCAAAAGTTAAGGCTCTTCTCTTCGTAGTCTCATTGGTCAGATCCCCTAGCAATAGTCCTTGGCAAAAATATGCCATCGCCACATTCTCTTCACAGTTTTCCAAACTAGCTATGGTCAAAACGAATCTCTTCGTATAATATTTCAACTTCTCTTTAGGTGTCTGTTTGCACTGAATAATGGTATCATCATTTGCTCTCATTTCTTTGATCCCTACAAACTGCCTTCAAAAAGCAGTATAAAAATCCCTAAAGTTTGAAATGAACCCCCTCAGAATCCGATTGTACCACTTTAAAGTTGTTCTCTTGAAAGTCCGTGAAAATACACGACACACCAACCGGTCATCATCTTCGAAGTTCATCATATAGTTCTTAAATTGTTCGATGTGGTCATCGGGATCTTGCATCCCATCGAACTTTTCTACATTGGAAATGTCAAAACGCTTCGGAAGCATTATAGAGCGAATTTCACTTGTCAATGGAGAATTTCTCCAGTCGACACCTTAAACAAACTGATCATCTGTTCCCATTACAGCATATAGATTTTGATCATTCTCAGCATAGTTATTTGAAGTGTTTCCTTCGCACCACGTAGAACGAGGAACATTGTCCCTTTAAGATTTGTTTTCCTTTTTATGCTTCCTCGATTGCTCTCTGTCTGATTCCTCTTTCGAAGAACCCCTGTATCTCTTAAAACCCGAAACTGAGCTTTCTAACTCCTCATCACTAGAGGTTATATACTTTTTCTTGTATTTTTTCCTTTTGCGAGATGAATATATCTCTTTTAGAGACACAAAACGCGCTTTTTTATGCTTAGTTTTAGTTCGTCGATCAGCACAGGATCGATCAGATTGGTCTCCCATATCAGTCTTTTATGTTTATTGCCTAACCTCGGATTCGAGTTTCGCCGAGTGGATCTCGTATTCTCGTCGTTCATACTTTTCATTTAACGCATTTATCTTTTCTAAAAGCTGGTTCATTCGCACCTCAATGTCAGATTAAGTTTGGATCGGAGATGATCCATCAAACCTATTTTCGTCTCTCTGTAAATCATCTTTTAAAGTTTACATCGCCGATCGAAGCGAAGGATTGTTTTTAAGATTCATTATATAAATTTTGAACAAAAAATACAACAAGATTGTATCGAATTCGAACAGATAAAGTTACTGATTTTCATTCGGTCCCCAGCGGAGTCGCCAATTTGGTGAGTATAGATTTTGCCTTAGGAAATTGTTATAAGAGAATTCTAGAGAGATAAAGAGTTAGGGAATTTTTAGAAAGAGAAAGTTTAAGTACAAATGAGTTCAGTAGAAAAAATGTCCAACCCCTTTATTAGGTTAGTCTTGCCCTTTATATAGAGGAACCAAGACTTAACTTTAAAGTGAAATCTGTTACAAAAGAGGACAAATTTCTCTTTAGTCCTTAACAATTATACATAGTCACAAAATGTTCTCTAAAACTTAAATCATTTATAATTTAAGGACTAAACTTACATTATTTACAGTTTAATCCTTTAATTTACATTATTTACAACTGAATCCTTAAAATCCTACTTCCATATCAGTAAGTATATATGATAAATGTTACATTACGAGGTGAACATGACTTGTTTCTATAAAAATATAAGTTTAAAAGAGATAGAAATATAGGAGAAACAAAGTACTATTGCATTAAAATTAATATGATGATAACAAAATAGGTTTTTGAATGTTAAGTAAAAAAGCATTCATCAAAGGCAAGTCATCTTACAACAATTAATCCGATGATAATAGAATAGGTTTTTGAATGTTAAGTAAAAAAAATCATCCATCAAAGGAAATTCATCTTAAAACAATTAGATGACAAACAAAAACAAAAAGGGAAAAAGCAAAAGCATTTGTCCTTGGAGTCTTCTTCAGACGACTCCCCTTGTTTAGAAGCACTTTCCTATGACTCTGCTTCTTCAGAGAAATCACTAAGTACAATATCAAAAACCTCACTAGGGTGATTCTCAACGAGAATCAATTCCTAGAAAGTTTAACAGGTTAGCCTTTAGGAATGTGGTATGAATTTCACAAAGCAGATTAATAGTCTTCTGCTCCTAGGAGTTCTTAATGTCAGCCAACATATCCTTTCGACATTCATTTTCAGTAGCCTCCATATCTATCTTTTTCTCCTCCTCGAATTGAGTTTTAAGAGAATCCATGTTTTGTATCAGCTTCTTCTTTTCATTCTCGCTTTTGTATAGAGATTCCTGAAGAGTGGAGTATCTTTGTATCTATTTGGATAACTCTCAAGCATGTTTGGATTATAGTTCTCCAATCTCATTTATGTGTGAAATGTTGAGCTCTTCTATCTCATTTTTGTGTACAAATCTAAGGTGATTTTTAAGATGCATGATGCCTCTGAGAAATTCCGATCTTGCAGCATGATATCCATGAATTGGTTCTCCATGGTTTTACCGAAGATTTCCTTCACTTTCTTCTCAGCTGCAATAATTTTCTTATGACGAATTATGTCATTCGTCATAGTCTTTAAGTGGTTTCAGGAATATTCCACCTTTTTGCATAATTTTTGTGCTGCAATTCTAAGGCCGGAAAACGGCTGCAGAGCAAGTGCGACCTCTTCAGATGACTCCTCAGTAAGTGTGAATCTTGGACTAATGTGGGGCATAAGAGCGGAAGCTGAGGATTTCATAGAGATTTCTGACCCATCCAATTCAGGAAGAACATGAACACTTCTTTGACCAAAGTGTTGTAGTTGGTATTGAATATCTTGGATGTATGGATCCATATCTCTGTCAAGCTCTTGAGACTGTTCTATGTTGATAAAATTATCAGGATCAAAGTGATCGTCTCCTCGGTTATTGTCTATTGCAACTTCTTCTTGCTGATTGTCGTCTTGATCATTGTCTGTTGCAGCTTCCCTTGTACATCTTTGTTCTTGTCTTGTTAATTTTTTTTAGATTTTATTTGTTAGGAATAGATGTTACACATGTTTCAACGTTTTTTGTTGAACGTGTTATAATGTTTTTTTAGGTTTTTTTGGTAGATTAAGAGCTTGTACACATTTTTAAACCAAGTTTTTGTTTTCAAATGTAGCATAAAAGGTTTTATAACTCTTGTAACCTCATATAGTTGCATATAATACATCTTTTTTCTTCTTTTGTTAAATTCTTTTATTTTTTATGTTTAATAAATTCCATGTCAATACATGCTATGTTTAATTATTTTTATTTGTATTTATTGTTGTATCAATCGAATTAGTATTATGTTCAACTACCTATGGAAGTTATATTATATAAAGTGTCAATACTATTGATAGACTATACATATCAATGTCCGCTTCTTGTGTTTTCATAAAATTATTTTATTATTTGATGGGGCGATCTTGCTCGATCTCTCTCTCTCTCTCTCTCAGTTAGAAATGTATTGACAAAACTAATCCCTTTGATTTGATCATTCAAAGCAAGAACATTTTTTTTCGCAAATTCATTTTCCTTTTCCATATTTTAAACTTGTTATGTAAGAGTATCATTTAAGTTTTTTAGCTATGGATATTTTTAATAAGTTCAATATTTTTTTCCATCCAATTCTTTTATATGTTTGCTGAGTTCACTATTTTTTATTTTTACTTCTTCAATTCTGATTGGCATATGTTATGCCCATATCTATATGATGAGAATTTTAGAAAATAAAGTTTTTATCGAATCCAGGTTGTATATAAGTGCAATTGGGTTACAAAAATAAAAATTTTAGATGTGATTAAAACTGGTTGTGTAATTACATGATAACTGGTTGCATAATTATAAGTAAAAGGGTTGCATAAATAGATTTTTAGTTGCATAAATAGACACAAGTTACATGTTCAGTTTGGTTCTGGAGGCTATTGACTTCTTCCTGAGTTTTTTATGTGCTCATTGAGCTTGATGTTCTCTGTCATTTCATTTCACGTGATCTTTCTAAATCTTTTAGAATCTACAAGTTCGAATATTTTCGTATATGTATTTCAAACATATTTTTATTTTTTAGAATTGCTAATGCACTATTAGGCTCTTGAGCACCACAAAAATGTATATACTTCATCATTTTCAAAGTCTCCTTCGTGTATTTATTCATTAACATCAACACCTTTATCAATTTCTATTTCATTTGTAAATTCTAACCTCTCTTTGTCTGTTATTTCAAGTTTTCCCATAATAATATGTAATTATAATAGAAAAAATTATTAATTAAAGGTATATTTTAAAATGTTTTTTGCGAAACAAATATTATTTATAAACTTACCTTTTTTGGTGTTATACTTTAAAATATTTCAAGAAGTTTCATATCACTTCTCTCCAACGTCATCCATTTGAAACAGCGTGGTATAATTTCCTTACAACTCGAGTGGATTTCAAGGTTCGCGTGTTATAGAAAAAATGACTACATAATTATATGGATTAATATATGATTTTTCTATTTTTATTATATTTTATTGAATACATATATTTAAATTAGTGTTTATCACCAATATTTCTACACAACCAATTATATTTTCCGGTGTAATTTTATAGTATTATTTCACTAAACTTATTAGCTTTTTTCTTATTGTTTATGCCTAATCATACTCATTGATCTTTAAAAATTATTATTTGACTGTTGAAATATCTAATACTTCTTGGTAAATTATAAAAAGTAATATTACACATACATATGATACGATATTAGGTATACAACTACATCGTTGATATCACGTTATGATTGGTAAAATTGCAGCTACTTGATTTCATCATGTAAAAACTTATTCTAACTGATCCTTTTGATTGCAAAATTAAGCTTAATAGTGGTGTGTAAATATATTTTTTTAGCAGTGAAAAAACAAAAATACTCTGGTTGCTTAATTACTAGCAAATTGATTGCGAAAATAAGTTTTTAATTGTTAAAAAAATATCGCTACCAATAATCTGGAAATATTTTGTGATGATTATTGTTTTTCATTTGAAAAAGCTTCAATTCCTCTTTTCTTAATATTAATCTTTTTTCCCTTTAACTTGACTCCCTAAATGAACATTATATTCTTTCTTGTCAATTTAACACGTATTCTAACAAATATAAAAGCTTCATTCTTAAGGTCAAAATATTTTATTATTTTTGTTATGACCTCCAAGTTCTTCTTTGAATACTTAACAATATGTGTACGGTCATATGCACCTTTAATGAGATGGTAAGAATGTGTCTTTTGTAAAGTATTTAGGTGAGCTTCTCGTATTTGTGTTAAATTTGGAAGCTGGATTGTAGGTACAAATCCTCATATGTAATATATTATTCATTTTATCATTATTTATATGCATTATAAAGTTAAAAATACATGTAAAATAATATTTCAACTACTGTAAATTGGATGCATAAATATGTGCAATTTAGTTGTGTAAAATATCTTTAAGATTTGAAAAAACGGGTTTCGAAAGTAGTTGTTAGTTAGGTGTGTAAATAGGTGCAATTTGGTTGCGTAAAAGCTTTTTTAAGTTTGAAATACAAAATGGAAGTTGGTCTGAAAAATTATTGCATTTGGGTGCGTAAATAAGTTCAAATGGTATGTGCAAAAACTTCAATAACATTGAAATACCAAAAATAAAATTGGTATGATAACTAACTGTATTTGGGTATGAAATTGCGTTCAAATTGGTTGCGTAAAAGCTTTTTTAGGTTTTGAAAAAAATTTTGGTATGGAAACTAACTGTATTTAGGTGCGTAAATAATTTCAAATTGATTACAAAAAAGTTTTATTGGGTTTGAAAAATAAGAAAAAACTTGGTTTGAAAAATGACTATAAGATGGTTGCATAAATAAGTTCATATTGGTTGAAAAAAGTTTTTAAGGTTTGAAAAATAAAAGGAAAATTGGTTTGGAAATTTACTGTATTTTTTGTGCGTAAATAAGTGCAATTTGGTTGTGAAAAAATCTTTTTAAATTTGAAAACTAATAAGAAAGCTGTTTTGGAAACTAGTTGTGTAAATAAGTTCAAATTGGTTTCGATATAACACTTTTAGGTTTGAAAAAAAATTGGTTTAAAAGCTTATTCTAAAAATGTGCAATTTGATAAACAAAAATGTAGGTTTGAAAACAAAAAAGGAAGATGATCTAAAGACTAATTGTATTTTCTTGCGTTAATACATTGTTATTGGTTGAAAAAAAAGATGAAAAATCGTCCATAACTTTTAGACAGTTTCAGGTTGTTCATAGGTTACTTGTTGTATTTTTGTTGCGTAAGAAATTATACAAACCATCAAAACTACACACATTTTTTTAGGTTATAAATATAACAATTGAAAAAACAAAAATTCCTTCTGAAAACTTAATTTTGTGCCGAGGGATTAAAAATTAATTCCGAAACTATAAAGAATTATTGGTGAATAAGTAAAAGGTAATTTTAGGAGAAAAGCGAAAATCCAAAGTTATCTTGATAGTTGGGGAATTTATAAACCCTACAACTAGAACCTCATCATGAGACTCAAATTCTTTTCTCCTTAGTATATGATATAACGAGACTCAACTCAAACAAAAAGCTCCAAGATTAGCATTCTTTCTTGGATTGAAACTTAGGGTTTTATTATTTCTCGCTTCAAATCTACTGATTTGATGGAGAACTCAAGCACAAATCAGCATATTCTAGATAGGAAATCGTCTTCCTACGTATAAATCGTAAAGAAAAACTTGAAGATTGAAGACAAATTGGAATTTCAGCCAGAATTTTTTGAAATTAAATCTATCCTTACAATTCAGTGAAGATGTTCTTCAAATCTTGAAAGCCAGGTCTAAACATTCTTTGATCGGTAAATTTACTCATGGTTTGCCTAGAAGAAGTATTCTAATTCAATTCCTGGAATCTTTCAAGTTCAGAGCTGGTTATAGATAACATATAGTTCTTGAATTTGATTCAAAGCATGATTATGCAAAGATTTGGAATCGAGCAGTTTGGACTATAGGTTCTTTAGTGATGCGCTTATTGAAATGGTCTGGTGATTTAAACACTGAAAGTTCCATAGCTCCAGTTTGGATAAAATTTGACTTGCCAGAGAATTTGTATGATGCAAATGAGGTTAAATCTATTGCTTCAATGATAGGTGAAACCCTGGTAATTAAAATTCTGGAGGAGAACAGATTATTTACTTCTTGCTCAGCTCTTGTTGAGGTTGATGTTAATTCACAACTCCAAACGGATGTATGGATTGGCTTTGGAGCTAACTATGGATATTAGGTTAATATAGCCTATATGAATCTTCCAGTATACTGTAATCAATGTTGTCATCTTGGTTACAGCAAAGAAAAGTGCAAGAAAGTAAGTAAAGAGCAAACAGTTGAAGAAGTTGAGAAGATTAAGAAGGTTAAATCAATTATTACAAAGCCAAGGAATAATCAAGATCAAGAAAAGGTTCACGTTGAAGAGTCAGTTGGCTTTAAGACACCTGAGCAAGGAGAAATAATTGAGGCTATTCAATCGTTAGCTCTGGGAATAGCTGATAACAATGAATATGTTAACATGATGTCTGATGGGGATGATTCTATTAGAGATAAAATAGGAAGTATGCAGCATTCTCCTATTAACAAATGGAAATCTCACTCTCCTGAATTCTTTAGAGAAACTAGCCAAGAAGATCAAAATAGTCAGGATCAAGACAATATTGATGTTCAAGAGGAAAGAAATTTGGTGGTTCAAGAAGTGAATGATTCAAATCAAGTTGAGCAACGAAATGATAGGATTCAGACTAACAAGGAAGATGAAGCAAGTTTTAAGGAGATCTTTGACAAAAAGATCAAAACAGCCAAAGGGAAGACAAAAACAAGAAGCAAGATTATCAAAGCATTGTAATTTAATGGTTCAAGTAAATCAAAATCTTCTAACTCTCTTAATGATTAGTATAATTAATTGGAACATTCGTGGTATTAAAGATAAAGCTTCTCTTCGAAGGCTCAAATTTCTTGCTAAGAAAAATAATGTTAAAATGATTGCTGTTCAAGAACCTCTTGTTAATGTTAATGCTATAAGTAGTATTGCTTCTAAGTTAGGTTTTGATAATTTTGCTTATAATATCACTAACAAAATTTGGATTTTCTGGAACCATGATGTATCTATTACTATTTTAAATGATCTTAGTCAATGCTTAAATCTTAAGGTTAGCCTTATTAATGACACTAACCATGTTATGATTACTGTTGTTTATGCTAGATGTCAAAGGTCTAATAGAATTGATCTGTGGAACTTCCTTAAAAGCACTGTTAACAATAACTTGGCTTGGCTAATCTGTGGGGATTTTAATGCTATAAGTTCAATTGAGGAGCAAATGCGTTGTAGCACTTTTTGTATTAATAGTACCAATGACTTCAATGATATGATTAGTTGTTGTAATATTGATTATATAGGTTCGAAATACACTTGGTCTAATGGTTCCAAATGGAAGAGATTAGATAGGGTTTTCATCAATAGCAAATGGTCTAATTACTTTGCTAGTACTAAGATACATCATCTTGCAAGAACTAGTTCTGATCATATGCCCATTGTTATATCTATATCTAATGATCTTGCTAGAGTTAAGTCTAGTTTCAGGTTTCAGGAAATATGGACCATGGAAGATTCTTTTTTGCCTTTTGTTGAAGATAATTGGAATCTTGAGTTGATTGGTGATCCTATGTTTGTTCGTTGGAATAAACTTAAAAGACTTAAGAAAGGATTTATTACTTTGAACAAAAGTATCATTGGAAATATCTTCAGCAAGGTTCAAAGTTTAGAAGATGAGGTGCTTGTCAAGGAATTAAATCATCAAAATCTTCAATCTTCTGATTCTAAGTGTGATCTTGCCAAAGCTAATGCTTTATTAATTAAGGCTCACAGAATGGAAGAAGTTTATTGGAGACAGCAGTGCTATTGTAACTGGATGCTTGATGGTGATAACAGTACTAGATTCTATCATAGCTTTGTTCAAAAGAAAAGAAGAAGAAACAACATTAAAGGCATTAAGTGTGGTGATAGTTGGATTTTTGATTCTAAGGATATTGGTCAATCTGCTGTTGAATTTTTCAAGCATGCTCTTACTGATTATCCTTATTATGATAATATGGAAGAAACTAGTCTCATGAATGATGATTTGTTTAACTACATTCCTAACATTGTTACTGAAGATGATAACAGAATGCTTCTTAAAGATCCTGATGAGAATGAGATTTGGTGCATTATCAATCACATGAACCCTGCCAGTACTCCAGGTATGGATGGCTATACTTAAAACTTCTTTAAGCACTGCTGGCACATTATTAAAGTTGATATGCTATGAAAGATTTCTTGTATGGTAAGAATATACCTAGAGGTATCTTTGCTACTGGTATTTGCTTAATACCTAAGCTATCTAATTCTACTTGATGGAAAGATTATAGACCGATTAGTTTATGTTCTCTTCTCAATCGTATCATGTCTAAAATCATTGCTAATAGGTTAGCTTTAATTTTGCCCAAAATCATTTCTCCTAATCAGGGTGGCTTTGTTCCTGGTAAAAGCATCCATGACAACATTCTGATATGTAAAGAGTTGATTTATGATATGAATAGAAAGGTTAAATATAATAATATTGTTATTCAACTTGATATGTCTAAGGCCTTCGACAAGCTCACTCATTGTTTTATTCTTAATGTTATGAAGAAGTTTGGTTTTTCTTCTAGATTTATTTGCCTTATTAAGAAAATGATAAATGTTGTGAGTGTCTCTTTGCTTGTTAATGGTGAAGTGTTTGGCTTCTTTAAAATTACGAAAGGTTTGCGTCAAGGAGACCCTATATCTCCTTATCTTTTCATCATTGCTGAGGAGATGTTTATTAGAGGTATCAACTCTCTTTTTAATGCAAACAGATTCATGAATTATAAAAGTAGAAGCAGAATCAATATTAACAGCCTTGCTTTTGCTGATGATATCTTATTGTTTACTAATTGTAAAGACATCACTCTCAATACTTTATGTAGCTTTCTTGATAAATATCAGCTTCTATCTGGTCAGGTTGTTAATAAAAGTAAGACTAAGATTTTGATAGCTAATGGTATTAGTTCATCAAAGATTGATATCATATCTAATAGTTCTGGTTTCTCCTCTAGTCATTTACCTACAGATTACAATAGTGTTACTATCAACACAAACAATAGAATCAACAACTACAATAAGCTAATTTGTAAAATTAGCAACAAAATTAATGAATGGAATGTATCTTGTCTATCATTTGCTGGTAAGCTTACGTTAGTTAAGTCTGTGCTGATGAGTATTATCCTATATTGGATGCAGTGTAATGTTTTGCCTAAAGGAATTATTTCTAAACTTGAAATTATCTTAAATAGATTCATATGAGGTTCCAACTTGGATGATAAAAAAGTTCACTGGTGTAAATGGAATACTTTATGTAGAACTTATAAAGAGGATGGTCTCAATGTTGGAAACATGAATGATATTCAAACTGTCATTTCTTTTAACCTTTGGGCTTCATTTAGAAAGAACAAGTCTTACTGGTCTAACTTTATGCATAGTATATATTGTCTCAATCATCATCTATTGCAGATTAGCACATCCAAAGCTGGCTCTATGATTTGGAAAAGAATGATTAGAGTTCGAGAGCAGGCTGAGCAATATATCAAATGGAAGTTGGGGAATTGTCAGGTCGACTTCTGGTTAGATAACTGGACTTTTACTAAGCCTATATTAACTCTTAATGATAATGATAATAGTCTTTGGTTCACTGCTGAAAATGTTAATAAATACTGGTCTAGTTCTGGGTGGGATTTAACTTCTATATCCAGCATCATTCAGCCTGAAATTGTTGATTGCATTCAGAGTCTTTATATTGATATTAACAAAAACAATTTAATGATTTGGAGCCTTGCTAAGAATGGTAAGCATAGTTTGAAAGATACTTGGGAAGGCATTAGAACTAAGTATAGTACCTATTCCGTCTTCAACAAGATTTGGAATCATCTAACTCCTGTCAAGAGCTCATTCATGCATTGGAAAATTCTTCATAATTATGTAGCTATTGACAGTATTATCCAAAGAAGAGGCATTTCTATTGCTTCTAAGTGTCAGTTTTGTAACAATTGTGAAACTATCTCTCATCTTTTTATATCATGTAAATTTGCTTGGTCCATATGGATTCAATATGCTGTTATATTCAAAGTTCATATATACAATAATATGAATATCAACCAGTTCATCAGAATATGGCAAATTCCGAAGACTTCCAAGATCCAGGTCAGAAATATCTTACCTTCTCTTATTTTACATAATATTTGGAAAGCTAGAAACTTATCTAAGATCAAAGGTATAAATACTTCAATTGGTTCTATCATTAATCAAGTCAATTCTGTCATTCACACTCTTGATATGAGAAAGATTATAAACAAGTCTCATTGGATTAATAACGCTAAGGCTGCTGTATTATTGGGCTTTGTCAATCAATTGAAATCTGCTAATAGGCCTACTTATATCAAATAAATACTTTCTCCTACTGGTAGATTGAAAATGATACTGATGCTTCTTGCCTTAATAATGGTGAAGCTAGAGATAACCATGGTAATCTGGTTAAGGCTTATAGCTATTTATATGGTAAATCTACTCCCCTATCTGCTGAAGCCAGAGCCATTCTAGATGGATCACTGATTTGTAAAACTAATAATTGGAACTTGGTTGATATTGAGTCTGATTCCATAACCATTATCAACTGGATCTATAATTGTAATAACAGTGTTTATTGGTTTGCTAAGCCTATCATCGACTGCATTATTAGGCTCATTAGTAGTAACATGTCTATATCTCATATATTTCGTGAACAAAATCATGCTGTTGATTGGCTAGCTAAGTACACATTAGAAACTAAATCGATTCAATGCATTGATCCTGATTCTATTCCTAATGAGCTTAAGGCTATTTTGATTTTAGAGGCACTTGGTCTGGGATACATTGCTTCTTGAAATTAATACCTGGTTATGTCAAAATTTGTTTCAAGGTTGCGGACGCTTCCATCGTGGCTGGCTTCTTGAGGATGCTTTGAGTTATTGTTTTATTGTTGTTGAATGTGCTGATATGGATTTCTTTGGAGATTGATTGTTGTTGTGCTGATATGGTTTGGTTTTGGTTGCTACTGAAGCATTGCTTGAAGATGGTTTTGGATCTCCTGAAGCTGTTTGCTGTTGTGAAGAATCAGAAGTAGCTGATTCTTTTGAAGTAGCTATCTTTCTGATGATTCGTTTCTCTGTGCATAGTGATTTCTGATGGTTGCGAAGATGGTTTTTACTGCAATTTTTTGTCTTTGATCTTCCTAGCTGGTGTTCTTGGTCTAAGTAGTGTGAAGAATGGTCTGATGTTTAGCTGATGGGCTGCCTATTAAAACTTATTTTAATTAGAAATTATCTCTAGTCTAGGTTTAGGGTTTGGCTAACCATTGTATTAGGTTTTAAGTTTGGGGCCTATTGATTTCATTTTCAATCTTGATGCCTTTTGTAAACTTTGATTATTTTAATTAAAAATCTCATTTTATATTAAAAAATAATAATAATAAAGCCCTACAACTATCAAAATATAAACACGTGGACCAAAACATAACAATCGGCGAACATATAGAACCACCAATATTCTATTAACAATAAGAAACACATATAAAAGTCTCTCGGTCATCAAACACCTCTCTTAGAGCTTCCTGATCAAACCCGAACTCTCTCTATATAAATTCCGAGGTCACACCACCGATCCTTGAACAGTACGATGCCGTCTCGGCGAAGAACTCTTTTGAAGGTCATCATCCTCGGCGATAGTGGGTTAGTCGTCTCATCTTAATAGTTACCTAAATGCGTTTTTGTACTTTATTTCAATTTGTTTCTTCTCGTTCCACTGTTTTTTTGGGTACATAATTGGGTATTTTTTTATGAAATTATACTATAGTTCAAGCTGTTCCTGGTCTTCTTCGTGTGTACTATGTGTACGATCATGTAAGTTTTTAAAAGGATTTGGTCGATTAGAGTCGCTTTAACTTGACTTGAGTTCTAATTTTTCTAGTGTAATTGTTGTTGTTTCGTTTAGTTTTTTCTACTATATATATAGGAGTCCTAATAATTATTTTATTGTAGAGTTGTAATAAAATTTGAAAAATTCCAAGTTTAAGAATCTTCTAACTTGTAAGAATGAAGTACTTATGATGTCTGAATTATAACTATATATTTCTTGCTTTGGGTGTTTATTGGCTAACGCTTAGCTAGCTCTTTGTACAACCTCTGAGGATTCTACAGAGCAATGGCTTTGCGAAGATGAACATGAAATATAAAGTCTTGTGGTTAATATCTGAACCGGTTTTGTATTTTTTGACAGGGTGGGGAAGACCTCTTTGATGAATCAGTATCCTTGTAAATTAGTTTTCATATGTCTTTCTGTGCGACACTAGTGTCCTTTAGATTAACCTCTCCATTGGATTTGTGGTTAGCACGAAGATCATTGTTGTGCCTTGACATTATGTTTTCAGATATGTGAATAAAAAGTTCAGCAATCAGTACAAGGCAACTATTGGTGCTGATTTTTTGACCAAGGAGGTTCAGTTCGAAGACAGGCTTTTCACTTTGCAGGTTTGTTGATAAGCTGTCAGCTCAGGAGATCGTAATAGAGTCCTCATTACTTCAACTTTTAGAATATTATGGTTCATTTTCATTGAGAATTTAGGAGTAATTTTGTGTTTCCTATAAGGGAAGAGTAGATATTGGTGATGTGAAGATAATATTATGAAAGCTGGATTTGGTTTTTATTTTACTTTTCTGACGCGGTCGCGACATAAAACGCAAAAGGATGAACTCGAAGTTCTCGATTTCTTTGCTTCTTTAAATTATACTTTGAGTAAGGTTTTGTACTATGTGAAGTTTGGGCATTTGCATCTCTGCCTCTGTTCAAATTTCCTGCCTTATATGTAGCTGTATGATTTGGTACACGAGCTCGAACAATTCACTTAGAAACAAAATATAGTTATCATAATTTACTTCGATACATCAATGACAAGTGGTTAATGTGGTATAATTGATTATATCTTCTTCTGTTTAGGGAAAAAACACGAAAATCAAGAGACTTTACGTAATAGTGAACCTTCGTAGAAATCTTTCAACTTGCGTTACGTAGCTTGCCCTATATCTTTGTATTTGACTAACTTCAAAACCGGATTTCGCTTACTTTTTCTTATATAGCTTTGGGATACAGCTGGACAAGAACGATTCCAAAGTCTAGGTGTGGCTTTCTATCGGGGTGCAGATTGTTGTGTTCTTGTGTACGATGTTAATTCAATGAAGTCGTTTGACAATCTTAACAACTGGAGGGAAGAATTTCTTATCCAGGTATGATTTGCTAATTTTCTTTTCTAAAAACCAATGTTTTTATAATTCTGATCATAGAAATAATTTGTGAAGGCAAGTCCATCCGATCCAGACAATTTTCCATTTGTTGTTCTTGGGAACAAAGTTGATGTGGATGGTGGAAATAGCCGAGTGGTATGTGCTTTCTTGAGATATGATACTTTGGTTTTGTCTGATGTACCCACATGTATATGATGTATCTATTATTGTTGTTTTGGCATTCCAGGTTTCAGAGAAGAAGGCAAAACTGTGGTGTGCGTCAAAAGGTAACATCCCATATTTTGAGACCTCTGCCAAGGAAGGCCTAAATGTGGAAGAAGCTTTCGAGTGTATAGCAAAGAATGCCTTGAACAGTGGTGAAGAAGAAGATATGTAAGTAACAAAAAAAGGCTGTCTTTTTATTATTGTAGTTGCATAGTTTTCTCCTTATCCTGTCTAGGTCTGTTATTGAGCTGGCGAACCCAGTAATCCATCCGGGACGGTCCGATATGGTCCGTCCGAGACCGATCCGATAATGTTACAGGTCCAGACCGAAGACCAGTGAAAACCCGATATAATTATGTTAATATATATAAAACTAAACCTACAGTCAAAGTTGTAGTTAATAAAAAACACTACCAATTAATTTTGAAATAATTATTTTATTAGCTATACAATATATTACATCATTCATCAATGATGAATGATCCATATGGATTATTAGTCTAATAATTTAATATTTTAAATTTACATTCTAATGTTTTTAATATACTACGTCTAACTAGGGTTATTATTGAATTACCGAACCCGATAGCCCGTCCGGAACGAGTCCGATACAATCCGCTCAAAACCGATCCAATAATGTTTTCGAGCGGTTCACAAGCCAAAGTTTGAGCCCTGTCCGATTAGCGGTCCGGACGTTACTGATAATGTAACGGTCCGATCTCGAAAAAACTAACCCGTACTGGACCGATAACAGCCATAATCGTGTCCCTAGAACCGAACTTGAGATTTTTTTTCCTATAAAATTCCTTAGAACCGACAAAATCTAACCTTAAGTTATAAATCGTGTCTGTCATTTAAATGCAGTGTATGATAATTTATTTTTTTCACTTGAGTTTTATTTAATTTATTGGTGTACGGTGGAATATCAAGCTAATCGATTTGAGAAATTCATTCATAGAGGTATCTACTAATGTTATAAGACTACCTAATTGCTAATTACAGTATTTGTCATCCTTCTGGGAATATCTTTATCGTTTCTACAACAATGATAGAAGCTTAGATCTAACTTTTTTGTTGGTAACTAGTGTTATTTTGCTCTTGTTGACTTGTTTTTCCTTTCGAGCAGTTACGTGCCGGACACTATTGATGTTGCGACCACTAGCCAGCAGAGGTCAAGAGGATGTGAATGCTAGATTTGCTGCTCAGGGATTTTTATCTCCTATAAGACCGATCTCTTTTGATTTATAGGAGGGTTTACATTTTCCGTACATAAATCAGTCTCTGTGAAATAAATAAAATTGAGTGATTGAATTGTTAAGCTACTTGTCCAACCTGTTCTTGCATTTTATATTTATTACTAGAATGTCTTTCTTTACAATAGAGAAGCTATATCTGGAACTAACACACAGAGGTTACCTATTATATTCACTCATAATCCTAAAGGGAATCCCTAAATAATCCGAGAGGGAAGCTATTAGTTTTGTCACTTTTAACTCTAGCCCAAAATAAAAATATGTATACAAAAATAACTGTTTTTTCAAATATATAATTTTTTTTATCTAAAAGTAAAAAAATTAAAACTAAATTAAAACTTTTTATAGTGGTATAAAAATTACATAAATGTTTTGAACTATACAAAATATTTAAGCATATTTAGAATTGGGCAAAATGAGATTATTTCTTTTGGCTAAAATAAGACTTTTTTTTGCTAGAATGAGGTCCCTTATTCTAAATTTTTTTTTGTAAATGTGAAATGACCATTTTACCATTCATATATAAAACAAAAGTTATAACAAAAAAATTAACTTTTTTTTCATCTTCTTCTTACAACTTTCTCTCTTTAAGTAAGCTAAATTTTTTAAAAAAACACCAAAGAACATGGATTTGAGCGATTTAAAGGAAAAGTTGAGCTGCAATATGGATGATTTCTTGTCGGAGGAGGATGAGCCTTTGACGGACCATCTCCAAACCCAAAAAGAGGTACATTTCGAGTTTTTAAAAATTTGAGTTGAATATAGCACTACCAACGCTATGAACAACATGAATTGCGAAGAACATTGTGTTATTTTGTCAAAATTGAGCGTTGGGAATGCTATGATTTGTTAGGATCGCGGGTTCTAAGCGCTCAATTTTGAAAAAATCACACTCTGTGCTCGCGATTTCGGCTAAAGTGAACACTCCCCACGCGCGAAATTCTCTGGAAATTTTGTAATCTTATAATTTTTTTTAGTTTACGGGTTCGAAATTCAATTTTCTTTTCACTAATATAGTACATTAGTCATTTTCAATGAATGGTGTAAATTTTAGACAAAAAAAACTCAAAAAATATGGTAAAAAATACCTTGAAACTAGCTTTAAACAGCCAAGAAAGTACACTAGAAATCCAGAAAATAAAACGGACTTGAGGGATAAACCTAGTATAACAAAAGCTTGATACAACACCAAGTCAAACAACAACAAACACAATAATTTTTAAAAACTCCTACTAGAAGTCGGAGTCATAACTGGTATTGTCTTCAACGTCGACGCCGTTGGCGATATCATCATCCCTACATGCAATGTTATCCTCCAGATACAGTATCATCTCCGGAGTAATGAAATCGTCAACCGTCATGTTCCACTCACGTTTTGCTTCTTTCATCATTTTAAATGGGAGGAACATCAAACGCTTGAGCGGTTTCACAGCTAAATACCTTGTTTTCACTTCCTCGCGGTTACGCGATATGTAACTAGTTTCCCCATGTATACCATAATTGAAATACATCCTACACAAGGCACGTTCGAAGAAAGCATTGCTAGTATCTTTCCCCATTTCTCGAAGGACAACCTTCACCGCTTGACACAAATGGTAGTCTTCAGCCACACTGAAATCCATCAATAGTATACTGGGTTTTTTTTTACTTTGTTATTGTTTCCAAATGGTGAGTGATTATGGGGTCCTGAAATTGAAAACAAAACATTGTTAGATGTTTAAATGTAAGACTCAAACTACCGAGATAAACGTCATTCTAAACAACGTTCCGAAACGGCTTAATCAATTTTGGAAGCAAAATTGTGAATGGCCAGTTCACAATTTTGGGGAAATTGCGAACTGGGCATTCACAATTTTGCTTCCAAAATCGCGCACGCCCAACGCCCAATTTTGGGCAAATCGCGAGTGGGGCGCTCGCGATTAGCGCAAATTTGGGCATGGGCGTGCGCTATTTGCCAAGCCCATTTTCGAAAACCCCTAGATTTCTACAAACTCAACCAAAATCAACAAAATTCATACTAAAACGTTGATAATGAGTCGACTTACACGTATCTACAACTATTTTTTCAAAAAAACAGCAACATATAGATGAAAATCGGACTTTTGAGGCAGAACCTACAACTATTTTTATCAGAAAATTATTTATCTTCTCCAATTAATCTCTCTCTAGATAAGTCATTTCCTAATCAAAATCAACAATAGCACCCCAAGCAGAAAAGAAGCCGACTGAGAAGAAGGTCGCCGAGAAATATCCCTTGACCGCCGTAGCAGCTGAGAAGAAACCAAAGACAGAAAGAAGTTACAAAAAGAAGATGGCGCCGGATCTGATAAAAAGAAGAAACGATCCAAGAAAAGCGTCGAGACCTACAAGATCTACATCTTAAAGATCTTGAAGTAGGTTCATTCCGATCTTGAAGTAGGTTCATTCCGATATCGGTATTTCCAGCAAAACTATGTTTATAAATGAAGTAGATTTTGTGTTATGCGAATTCAAAGAATATTAATGCTTAAAACTTAAATAAATGAATTCTGAAAATTTTAGAATGTTTATAAATAACAATTGTATTATAACGGTTAAAAAGTACCAAAAATATAACTCAATTTTTGTGAATAAAATACTTTCTAGAAATTTATACTTTTTTGTGAAAATCTGTCTTCAATTTTTCAATCTTGTCAATACGAAAACTCTATGCTGTCTCGAAAGAGATAGTCAAGTTGGCGGAATCCCTCTACAAAATCTTTTAGTATGGTCGTATTTTGGGTCAGGGTACTCAACAGAAAAGAGAGTTGTTCTGAAAGTCAAGCATCTTTAGTTAATATTCTAGTGAAATGTTATTTTAAGTGAAGGAAAATGTTCAAATAAAAAAATAAATTTTCCTATCTGGGTAACTTAATCCGTTTAACCTCTTTCTTTTACCTTTCAAAATCATTTAGTATTAGTTCAGTTTTCGTTTCTTGATCTTTTCCTAATTCTTCTATATTTCAATGTAATTTTTCTTTTCATCTCTAGTATTTTAGAAGCATCACTGGAGCAAGATACAATTCAGAATAATGGGCATAATAAATATAACCTGAAACAATTTGAGAAGAAAAAGAAACGTTTTTTGGATCTTCCATATAGAAACAATTTGTCATGATATTTGCTCAAATTTGTAGTTGTGAAGGCAAAGACTATTGGATTCTAGGATCTAGGACGGTTCTATTGATGAGTCTCATCTGAGAATCTAGGATCAAAAGCATGGCCATGAGCTGTGCTGGTGCTAGTGCCTGTGCTTGTCCCAGTGCCGTGCTGCAGTTCAATCACTAACCAGCGCACAGCTTTACTCATTTGTTCCAAACGAACTGCGTTTATCGGTGGCAGGAGACTGCTAGTCCCAGCCTGCCCCGGTTTTGCAGTTACCAGGCCAGTGGCTTCGTCAACTAAGCACTCCGATCCTATTCTCAGCTTCACAGACTCAACAAACTCCTCCGCCTGATCGCAAGACACCCTAAACAACTCCCATTTCTGTTTGAAATTCTCCAAAGCGGTATCCGTGGCTGATGATTTTTTCCCACCGGCCGCTTCTTTGGTCTCAAGCACAACAGCTGCGGCCAGAACAAACTCCTGATAAGCAGCATTCAAATTATCTGCAAGCTTCTCCATTTTTGCCTTCCCTATTACCAATTACTTCAAACCTAAACAGATTGAGCACGCTAACAATTTTATTTCATATAATCAAGAGCGTCAATAGTCTATACATATAATTCAACGAGATTCACAAACGCATTAGAGACTGTTTGTTGTTAGAAGCAAAACAGCAAACAAAATAAAATTACAGCTCCTACAAAATCAATTGAATACCTACGAACTAAAACTTTTGAACATTTACAAGTTCAAACCCAAAAAAAACCCTAATTGGAACCATTACACCAATTAAAACAAGATTTAAGTCAGAAATAACCCTAATTTGACATCACCGATCTACTGAAAAATCTGAACGCAGAAAATTAATTGAGTAAATTAGGGATTCGAAGATCATTACCTATAAGACGATGGCACCGGTCTCAACCACAGCCGTACAGACGAAAAAGACAAGGGAATAGCGTCCGTGTTTCCCTAGAGAGAAAGGAAAACGTGGGTTTCGACGCTCGTTTGATATGTATCCGAAGATGGGTGTCGTATAAAGTTTTGAAAATTGTTGAAAAGATAGCCCGAAAACAAAAAAGCAAAACGAATTTTTTTTGACAATTTTGTATAGGTACAAAATAACTTCAAATAATAATAATAAAAATACCCGTAAAGTATATGAAAAAATGTAGTACGAAAAGGTATTTGAATTTAAAAAATGGATAAAAATATTTTCAATAATATATATATATATATATATATGCTCAATTAGTTTGAGAATTTTTTCACTCTTTTTTATGCGAGATTTTTCACTAGTTGTTCATTCCTAAATTAATTAGCAAAATTTGAACAATAAAAAAGCGAAACCCCAAAATCAACTCGTAATATGTGCACCAAACACAACCGCCATTTTATTCCGGCAAATCCCCTGACCATCGGTGAAGTATTGTCAAGACCGCTTATCGTCCACCTGAAAACCTATTCGAAACCGAAATTCTTGTTCAGATTTTGATAAACAAGTACATGTAGTTGTTTTGAATTTCTGAAGTACACTTAGCGTACTTCGTTCATTGATAATCCAGTTGGATATGTGGTTCTTCGTTTATGATGAGTTTGTATGATTTGTTAAAGTGTTCGATTGATTAGTGTATGTATAGGTCATTAAGTATATCGTCTATCATCGTCGGTTTCTGGTTTTGGTTGATTTTACGTTTCATGATAGCTTCAAGGGTTTCGTAGGTGCGATGGTGTTGTGTTCAATACAGGTTGTAGGTTGAAGTTAAGTTATTTGGTTTTGGATCGGATTCTGGAATTTCAGTTTTGGTGGACGTGCATGTGTTATTTTGTGGTAAATCGCATCCTCTATGTATGATGTTAAACGTGTATCGCATCCTATCGAGATGGTTAATGGATAGCACACACTGTTGGATGGTGGAGGTGGGGTTGTATGTGCGTGGTCGCATAAATCACAAGAGGGTGATTGGTATGATAAATGTGAATAACAACACACATCATGTGTTCCGAAGCAATCAAATGTTTGGTTTGCAACGTTTGTGTTCTTTTTTGTCAAAAAAATCACAAATGCGATTTGTATAATATTGTTGTTGTTGCTTTGTAAAACAAATCACATTTATCTTTGTACAGAATATATAATTGCCAAAGGTTGCTTTTACAGATTAGGGTTAGTGAGCATCATTAACCTCCTGAAAAGAAATATTATTACAACCGAACACATGGAAGCAACGATATACACTTCTTTTTATATATTTTTAAAAGCCTCGTTCGATCTCCGCAGCGAAGATTTGCACATGAAAAGTATTATAAGCTGATGGAAGAGATTGTGAAGACTTATTCAGTGAAAGATAAGGCTTTCAGAATATGCTCTAAACTAGTGAAGCTAACTACAAAAGATGTGAATGTCATATCCAGGCTTAAACATGAGACAGAGGAAATACCTCTCAATAAATACGGAGCCTTCATAGGTCGATTTGTAGATGGTGCTGAGAATGATTTGAGGCTGATGCAGAAATACTTCTTGGGTTCCCGGACAAGAAAAAACGGACCGACAAATAACAAATCGATATCGAATGCCATGATAAAGTTAATCGTATAACTAGGTCTGTTATATTTTATATATGTTATGTACACTTGTACTAATCTAGCATGGTTTTCGTTGTCTTGCAGGAAGGTATAGAGAAAGCCATAAGAGGAGGATGAGAGCATGATGTGTCGAACGTTACACGACTGTTGATATTGTTCATTTTCTCAACCATGTCTAACTCAGTTTCAGGATATATAATGGGTTGGACAACGGTGTTTTATGTCAAAGACATGCACAAGATGAACGAATACGATTTGTCTAGAGCAATAGTTGAGAATTCGATTAAAAAATGTTTTAATGTAGGAAATCCTGATAGATTTGTCGGATGCGTTGCAGTTTTATTTGTAAGTTTGATGCCTCATAATGATATGTTAGTTAATAAAACTTGCGGTAAAGGTATAATATTTGATTTGATGCAACCCTTCATTATGGAGCACACTACCATAGGGGCTGATTTGGCCAGGCCTGACATGATACCAAAATGATATACATGGACATGATTCAGATGCTGGACAAGCTACGAGACGATCATGTAACAAATGAATGTTATAAATAGTTATTTTTTTTAGTGAATTCGTGAACAAGCATGTATGGAATACTGCATAAAGCGCATTGTCAGGCACAATATAAAACACAGACATTGTATATAACATATAAAACACATCTTTAATTTGGATAACGTAAATCATATAGATATATTACAAATACAATCGCAATGATAGTAATCAAAATAAATCGCATAGTTTGATAGAAAATAATTCACAGGGTATTGATTACTGTTCTTATTGTCTCTTATTGACTAGATAGGTTTTCGAGGCTGAGCTATCGTTGACGGAGGTTGAAAGAGTAGATTTTAGATATAGTGAAATTGGCAGCACCTCGGATGGTGTATCAGATGCACATAAGGAAAGGTGTAGGAAAATGAAGAAAATCGTGGCCCAAAAAACAACCAAAAGACCGAAGAAAACAAGCAAACCTCCAACCACCAAACTCTGATCAAGAAACCCCTCAACCCTTCCTACAACAACAACACCAACATCCCCACCTAAAATAGAAACCCGATTTAACGACCCCTCAACCCTTCCTATAACACCAACACAAGAATCCCCAACTGAACCAAAACTCCCCTTTAATGGTGATGTGGATTTAATATGATTTTTCGAAAGTATTAAAGAGAAATAGAGAAAAGTAATTATTAGAGAGAGAAACTCTAGAAGTGAAAGTAACTTGTTATCAGATCAGATCCCATTCTCAATTTAACTTTGGCCTTTATATATAAGCACACAGACTTAATCATAACAAGAATGATTACATAAAGGGTCTAATTGCATATTAGTCCATCAACTATACATAAAGCTCTAAATCTCTCCTATAACTATACAATTTACCATATAAAGTTTTATTCATTTACATTTTGATCCACAATGTTCTATTTCCTTATCAGTAGCCCCTTTATTTCTTATGAAAGTCAATGAATGAGAACTAATTAGCTTCAAAAATCTTTATTAGTGGAGAGAAATCCCTTTACCCAGGATCTGAACTGCTTCAAACTTGTTATTTCTTCAATTTTGGCAAAATCTCATCTTTGAATTGATGATGATTTCCCCAATGCTTCAGAAATTTCATATGTAATCATGTTTTCCTAACGGTCATAATCGAATAATGAAGAGATCAAATATGTGATAATGTCATAGGAATTAGGTCTGCCACTAGGCCTATAAAATGGCAAGTGTCAAGTTTTTCTTTACGCAACCGTATGGAATTCTGCCCAATTGTCTTCTTCACTTCTTCAACTTCTCTCTGCTTCGACTTTTCCTATAAATACTTCTCTGTACCTCATTTTTATTCACAACACTTTTTAGAGAGAGAGAGAGAACCTATTCTTGATATTTCTTAGCTAGTTCATCAGAATATTCAATCTCTTAGCTACCTTCGCCGGAAAACAAAATTTTTTGTTCAATCTTCAACCCTGTTTTTGAGAAAACATAAAAAAAACTAGAAGATCCAAAGCCAAAATTCCCAGAAAACCGAGCTCTCTAAAACCTGTCAACCAAGTTTTCGGTGCCTATGATTACTTTTGCATAAGTGAAAGAGCCGATGAGTACAAATCTGCTGGTCTAATAAGAAACGCTCATCAGTTTTCTTCTGAGACAATCTATGACGGTAACTTTGATTCCAGTCTCATTTATCCAGCTCTTTTGCAATCATCCAAAGCCAAACAAAGCGAAACCCTTAACTCACCTCGAATTACATCGCCTCGAATTTCATCTTCGACGCCCACCCTTCGAGCTCACCGAAAAGTATCCCAGACCACTTCATCCTCCAAAAGGTCAAAAGAGGAAACTTCTCTTAGCTCTGAACCTCTTCGAAAAGTACATCAAGAGACTCATAATAGTTAAATCCACAGATTTTCTTCCCCAAAAAGAACCTTTCTAGCCATGGGAGACGACGCCGAAAACACTTCACCTTCTACCACCAATAATCCTTCAACTAATTCAATATCATCTCCTCCTTTCCTGAGGGAAGTGGTTGAGACAACCCTTGAGTTGGCTCAATCAAATCCCTCACAAAAGGAACCCCCTTCAATATCAAACCAAATCCAATTGCAAGATGAGGATTCTATTGAGGAAGCTGATTCAGAAGCCACTCAGTCTAATGTCGAGGCTAAGAGTGAAAGTGAAGACATTAATGCTGATGTTGAGGCTGATGAAGATGAAACTCTAAAAATCAGTGAAGCTAAAAGATAAAGGTACTTCACCAACAAAAGTAAAAAGAGAAAATGGATAAAAAATAAATCTCATGTAAAGTTACCTGAAGAGCTGGCCGTCTCAGTCAATGAGATTTTAAAGCATCTCGCTGCGCAATATATTATGGATTTAAAAATGTATCTTAAAGATACTATCAGGAGAGCCAAGCAGATGACCTCAAAAAAATGAGGAAAGGAGAATAACATTGCACTTTGTCTGCTCAGAGAAGGAGAAACCCCATTGGACTGTAAAAAAAAGTGAATTAGTGGTCTATCCAGAGATCATAAATTGGGGTCTTCGATTTCCACTAGACCCCATAATAGTGGAATACTTTGAGATTTTAGATTTGTACCCAACTCAAGTGACACCCAATCAGTGGTTTACCTTGCTATCTGTGATCATGGCTTCTCAATTGGCCCAGATTCCCCTCTGCATTGAGGACTTCATCTCCCTGACCAAATTGTTGAAAGGACCAATACTCCCATTTTACTATCTGACATTAGATGATGATCTGAAGATTATCGATGAATTGCTGGAGGTAGAAAAGTTTTGGAAATAAAAATTCGTCTTCATCTTTAAGCTTGGGAAAATGGCCAAGAGATTTCCAAAGCCAACCCATCAAAGTTGAACCTCGTCTGGAGGAATAACAGTAAGTCTTTAATCTTATTATTTAAATTATATCTCTAATTAATTTTGTACTTATTTCTCATGAAGTTTTATGTTGTTTTCAGAAATTTTGAGGCATTACAAACTACGTCGAAAAGAGGCCAAATACATTTTTATCAAACTTGCAGTGTGGGCTGAAAAAGCATGGGCCAACGGATTTCACTCAGCCTTTCAACCCATCAACTTTCTCAACAACTGTCTGTGGAGAATTAATATAGGAGCTGCCCTCCTCGAGAATTTGATGGAGCCACCCAATCCTTTGTCAGCCATCAAAAGACTAGTGGCACCTGACTGCAAAGTGTATATGGTTGTTTGAAATAGATCGGATAGCCACATTCCCCAGAAGAAGAAGAGGAAAAATAATAAAAAGACAACTAGCACATGTAGTGCTAGCCCTTCAGTTGTTCCAACGTCGCAGCCAAAACCGAAGAGAAAAGCAACACAAAAGAGCTTCCTCACTATCGTAGATGAACAAGAAGCTAAGCCTTCTTCAAAAAGGAAGAAGACAACTGCCTCAAAGAATAAGAAAAGCACGAGTAAAACATCTCCTCAAACGAGATAAAAAAATGTTGTGCAAACCACTCAGGAGCTGGTGCTTTTCAATGCTGATTGTGGTGAAAGATCAACAAAAATAAAATGAAGAGGGAGGCACTAAAAAAGAGAAACTGCCGCAGTCAATGATCGATGTGATGATCAATTTGATCCTGATAACTTTATCAACCTCGACCAATCTCAAAAATTTGTTAGAGATGAAGATCCATACGTTTAGGAACTTCAAGACCAACTGCAAAATTATGGCAAAAGATTCACTCATGCTCTTCTCGAGATAAATTTACCAGAGGTTTTTGTGCCTCCATCTTCCTCCGCCCTTATGCCTTACCCTAGTCCAATGGTCATACCTGCCGAAGAGTCATCCGAAGACGTTGCTATTGCTTTTCAACCATATTCCAACCTTGGCGCTGCAACACAAAACATTATGCCAAAAAGTTGAGTCTGTTCGAGGCCACTTAGAGATTATGGTAAAGGATATGGTTCACCATAAGAAAATTTCTGTTGGTGAAAAAAAAAGAGGGAAATCTTTGGTAACGCCGTAGAAAAACAATTCCATGAATTTCAGTTGACTAGGTCATAATTCATCAGAGGGCTCGTCTATTTTAGGAATCTTCTTAGAGATGTGCACGTAAAATAAATAGAGGTGCTCAATACTTCTCACAAAAACAAGATAAAACAATTCAAATTGAAGCACTCTGAAGAATTAGCTATAACAAATAAAAAACTACGATCTTTAACATATACTTAACAAAAGTGAAAAATGAGAATAAAAAATTGATAGAAAATATGGATGCTCTCAAGATTCAAGTTGATGAAGAGAAAAAACTCGCTGTCATTGCTAAACGAATGTGGGAAAGAAATGTTGGCGGCCATCAAAAATGCCGCATAACAAAAAACTATTAATCTTCTTTGCAAAATTCACGCTTCATTTCCTAAGGCTGACCTCTCCAACTTTTGGGAGCAGATTCCAATTGAAAATCTCACCAGCGAAGCCTTTGACTCTGCATATGAGTCTTCATCCGAATAGGCAGAATCAGAGGACAATTCTTCTAATCAAAATTAATCTGTCGAGGAGAACTCCGATGACAAATAACTTTGTTTTTTCTTTCCTTTTTTGTTTTTGTATCTGTCATCCACTTAGTGTAGGATGATGTAACTTTTTCAAATTCCATTTGTTTTGGTATTGAAAAATATTTTGTGTACTCATCGGAGTTGTGAAATAGTACTTTATTTTTCTTGATATTTCCATTATTATATTTTTTTATTTATAAAACATGGTTGCTTCGAATGATTAGAAAAATAATATATTTTAGAGGTCATAACACTTCGAATGATTATAGTGCGTTTAAAGAATGTAGCACTTCGAATATAATTGTTTCTTCAAAACATGTTTACAACATTCCACAATCATTAATCTTGGTCAACTTCAAAGATGATCAGTCTTTGACTAGTTACCAAAATAATTTAAATAAGTAAACTTAAACAACCATTGGCAGAAAAATAGTTTTATCGATAACGTTGAATATTTACAAAGCACCTCATTAAAACCTACTCGGGCCAACGAGGTAGGAAAGAGTGTGCGAGTTATTCAAAAATAAAAAATTTCAAAAGAAATAGTTACTCCCAATACAATTTTAGATGTTGTATATTCCAAGGATGTTGAAGCATCCTCCCCTGCTCGTCACAAATACGATAAGATCCTCGTTTTATTTATTTCACAACTATATAGGGACCCTCCCAATTCGGGGCCATATTGTCGAGGCTCTTTTCCTTAGTATAGAGGAATACATTTCTTAGAACTTTATCACCAACCTTGAAATCATTCATTTTTAACTTCAAATTATATCTACTCCTCATAAGAATCTGATAATGAATCATATTCATGTGGGCTCTAGATCTTTTTTCCTCAATCAAGTCCAAGTCTGCTCTTTCCGCTTTGTCATTCACGTCCTCGGAATACTGAGCTACTCTATGAGAATGTAATATAGATTCTGCAGGACTAACAATATCTATCCCATACGCCAAGGTAAAATGAGTTTCTTTAGTAGCCTTTCTAGGAGTTGTTCGATAAGCCCATAACACCTCTTGTAGATAGTTAGACCATTTCCCGGAAGCCCCTGTTAAATTTTTCTTTAAACTATCTAAAATATATCTATTTATTACCTCTACTTGACCATTTTCTTGGGGATGAAAAGGTGTATAAAAACACCGTGTAATTGCCCTTGAAGTACAAAAAGAAGCCATTTCTCTGTTGTTAAATTGAGGACCGTTATCCGTAGTAATCTTCCGAGGTAACCCAAAATGACAACAAATACTGTTCATGATGTATTTAATTACATCCTTAGCTTTTGTTCCAGACAATGGTTCAGCTTCTGCCCACTTCGTAAGATAGTCCACCACCATAATAACTATCTGGCGTCCTCGAGCATCCATTGGCAATAAGCCTACTAAATTAATTTCTCATCTATCAAAAGGGATTGCCTCGATAATGAAAATTAGCCCAACTGTAGGTTTATGAATAGAATTGGCAAATTGTTGACAAATATCACAATCTCGAACTAAAGTTTTAGCACCGTTCATAATAGAATGCCAATAATATCATGACAACAAAACTTGACGTGCCAATGCCTTGAACCCACAATGTCTTGATCCCTCCCCATCATGCAATTTTGACAGAATTTCTTGTGACTCCTATTTATTCAAGCAACGCAATAATGATCTACTCATCGTTTTTTTTATATAAAACCCCATCTAACACAATATAGCCACAAGCTTTCCCCTTCAACTTCTTAGCCAGCTGTACATCCTAAGACAACATTCCTTTTAATAAGAAATTCGAAACATTAGTTCTACAATCGCATAGAATTACATCTGGTGTGACAAAAATCTTATCGGAATAATTAAATTGCTCTGAATGGGTTAGGATCGAAGGACTCTTCTACAATAAAATACATGTATATTCTTCTGTATATGCCACAGTTGCCAGAGAACCAATAACTGTATTGTCTCCTCGGCTGATATGCTCTACAGTAACATAGTCAATCAGAAGAGTCAAATTTCGAATTTCTCGAAGATACAAAATTAAATGGTCCTTTTTAGCTTTGGAAATGACAGCCACCTAGTTCGCTACTAATTGGGAATCTGTTTCCAAATGGACTGAAGTTGCCCCACAAATGTTTGCAAGCCTTAAAGCATCCAATAGACCTTTATATTCAGCTTCATTATTCG
Source organism: Limnanthes douglasii subsp. nivea (assembly GCA_036936605.1). NCBI lineage: Eukaryota > Viridiplantae > Streptophyta > Magnoliopsida > Brassicales > Limnanthaceae > Limnanthes > Limnanthes douglasii. Next base: position 71,075,204 of record JAUPFV010000003.1, read on the forward strand.
ATGCATGAAAGCCAAATTTAATGGACTGAAACATTGTTTCCCAGATGGAGCAATCAATTGAACTCCTGCACTGCATCCTGAAATGCTAGAACCCATATCAGTACGAACCATCCACATCGATCTTTTTGGAAAAACCTCCTTATTTGTCTTTTCATATTATCTACTTGAATGATATTCAACAAGAAAATATGCTAAGGCTTGTGCCTTCATAGTCGTCCGAGGTGAGAAAATGATATTAAAATCTCCCAACTCAACTAACCATTTGGTTATCCTCTTAAAAATGTCGGGGCGTTGTAAAACATTTTTCAGTGGGAACGAAGTTCGAACCTCAATAGTGCGAGCTTGAAAATAGGGGCACATCTTCCTGGTTGCCACTACTACATCCATAACCAATTTTTTGAGCTTTAAGTACATTTTATCTGCTGCCACTAAAATCTTACTAACATAATACATTGGCTTCAAAATTCCCAAATATTCACTTATCAAAACAACACTTACTGCAAAATCCGATACAACAATATACAGATAGATTTGTTCTCCAATTCGAGGCTTAGACAATATTTCTAGTGATGACAATAGTTCCTTAATACTTAGAAATGCTGGTTCACATTCCAAGGTCCACTCGAATTCTTTTGGTCTTCGTAACACTTGGAAGAAAGGAAAACATTTATTAGAGAATCTGGAAATGAATATGTTAAGAACAATTATCCTTCCCGTTAAGATATGCACTTCTTTGATAGTTCAAGGAGATATTATTGATACGAAAGCTTTTAGCTGTTATGGGTATGCTTTTATCCCCTTTTCACTAATAGCGTAACTTAAGAATTTTCCTGATCGAACTCCAAAGGTACACTTCTCAGGATTTAACTTCAATCTAATAGCTTTTAAGTTCAAAAAAGTCTCCTCTAAATCTTCCAAATGTGCATAACCAACTAAACTTTTAACCAACAAATCATCAATATATACCTTCATATTTCTTGTGATCTGAGAAGTGAAGTATTTATTCATTAACCTTTGATATGTTGCTCCATGATTTTTTAATCCAAAAGGAATAACTTTACAATAGTGCAAGCCTCGATTTGTGATGAAGGTGGTACCCTCTTGATCCTTTAGATCCATTTGAATTTGATTATACCCTACAAAAACATCTATAAAAGATAAAACCTTATTACCTGAAGTGGAAACAATCAATATGTTTATTCGAGGAACATAAAATGGTCTTTAGGACAAGCGCGGTTCAGATCTGTGAAGTCAACACACATTCTCCACTTTCCAATCTTTTGTTTAACCACCACTGGGTTTGTTGTCCATAAAGGATATTGTGACTCCCTTATATGTCCGACTTTTGATTATCGATCCACCTCAATAACGATAGCTTTTGCTTTCTCTATATCTTTTGACTATCCGAGTAGCTAAGCTTGCTATATGTCTTTCCCTATAACTATTGATATTTCCAGTCATAGTATCACCTCCGAAAATTGCCAATGACTCAAAATATTCACATAGACTTTGAAGAGTTGAAAGATGGTCCGAGGGTGATTTTGTTATGTGAAGATTTGCTGTTAGAGGATTTGGGTATAGAGGAGTATTTGAGTATCAGATCTAGAGAGAGAAATTGCTAAAGTAGTAGAGAGAGAAAGTCGTACTATTCATCTCCAAATTCGTGAAGCGTGTGAGGTCCTTTTATAGTACAATTGTGGACCCCACACGCTTTAATTCGGGTTAATTACATCTTTTGGTCCCTACTCTAAAATTCTTTCCTATTTTGGCTACATCTTTACAATTAACGCACTTCGGCCCATATACATTCATTTCTATGCATTTTGGCCCTTTAACATTTATTTCTATGCATTTTGGCCCTTATACATTTATTTCTATGCATTTTGGCCCTTATACATTTATTTCTATGCATTTTGGCCCTTATACATTTATTCTCCTCATCAGTAGCCCCCCAGTCTTAGTAAAAAATTGTTTTGCTAAGACTGAATAATTCTTCTGATCGGCCAAAATATCTTCGAGCTTCACAGGTCCCTTAGGCATAAAAGTTGCTTCTTCGAAAGATTGTTCCTTCAAACTTCATAAGTCCCTCAGGCATAAAAGTTTCTTCTTCGAAAGATTGTCTCTTCGAACTTCATAAGTCCCTCAGGCATAAAAGTGAATTACTTAAAAGTCTCCTCGAATATCTACCAAGACCCCTTCGAGTTTCTGCTGTACCAAGTAGCCCCCCAATCCTTGCAACATTTTAAGCAAAATGTTCGTCGGACAATTATATACTTAGGCGAAAAATGGTGCTAGGATTGATGATGTCACTGCACAGATACCAACGTCAGCATGCGTTTGAAGAAACGGTACCTATTCTTTTGTCAGAAAACCCTTCCGCTTCCCATGACAACCTCTGACACAAGACTCTTCATCTTCTACTTTAGCTAGGCTGTCATACATTGCTCACCTATAAGGACCATCATACCCCTAGGCAAACAACATAAAAATGTCCCCGGGCTCCTTTCACCAAAGAAGCCCATTAATCTTTTATAAATACCAACCTATTTCTTCATTAATGTAACTTCTGTTCAATCATTTCTAGAGAGATAAAGCTGGCGCATAAAGCTCGTCGAATTCCTGATTGGCTGTTGATTAGTAAACGGTTCGAGGAGAGGGTTGCCGCTGGTAAAGACGTAAGGCCTCATCCCCCGTCATTGACTACAACATTCTTCGGTCCTTGGCCTCCTTCGAACAATTCGACCGCCATTATACCTCGTGAAGTAGCTCGTCAAAGCTTACTCAGCGAAAACAACCCTCCGAAAGAAATGGGCAAAGAAAAATCTCACAAGCACTCGTCAGGTTCGAAGAGGAAAAAGTCCCATAGAGATAGAAAAAATTCTCACGAGCGAAAACGGGCCAGGGGGGCTTCCCTAACCATTCGAGAACCCACTGTCTCAACTAATGTTGAAGATCGCCCCCAAAGATCTCCAAGCCCGCGAAGGACTTCGAGGAGTCCTCCTCGGAACTCAGTTAGTCCTCCTCGAAGGCAAAACTTGGAGCGCAATGTCGAAAGTCCTCCTCGTAGGCAAAACCTAGAACACAATACTGGAAGTCCTCCTCGAAGGCAAAGCCTAGAACACAATACTGGAAGTCCTCCTCGAAGGCAAAACTTGGAACAAAGTATTGAAAGTCCTCCTCGAAGGCAAGACTTGCAACATAGTACCGAAAGCCCTCCTCGAAGACAAGGAACGAAAGTGTCTAGTCTGCCCTCCACACCATCCATGACCATCCATGGTACTCAGTTCTCACCTTCAAGAACACTTATCACCGAGGAGGATATGCGGATTAGGCATGAAGAAACGTTAGACCCCATAGTTATGAAACCTTTCAACAAGTTCCTCGGCCAGAAAAAACCGATTACCTCCTTGTCAGTCCCTGCAAATGGTGGTACTTCCTCTTCGGCAATATCCGAGGAACAAGATCGCCGGATTGCGCCAAAATCGAAGGGAGATGTGACTTTGCCCTTGGAGTTAGACAACATTGCCGGCAATAATATTAGAGGCATTGAGAACAAGCATATGGTGGCCCTTGCCAATATCAAGTACAAGTACTTTTCGGAGGCTGAAGAGACAATGCTTAGGGCTCGATGGGGCATTCCTTCTTACATTAATATCAGATTTCCCTCCGAAGGAGAGACGCCCTTGTCTGTGAGGGATCACAAGGTGGTGGTCTACACAGAAATCATGAACTGGGGGCTAAGGTATCCCTTAGACCCCTTCTTTATTGAATACCTCTCAAAAATAGATCTCTGTCCCTCACAAGTTGGGCCCAACATGTGGTTCACATTGATGGCTTGCATAATGGCCTCAAGGCTTTCAGGCCAAGAGTTTTTGCTGGAACAAATAATTGGTCTAGCTGGTCTTGCTCGAAACCCTTACTTCCCCTTCTACTCAATGACATTCAACCGGGGGCAAAAGGTGTTAAAGGATCTCTTGGAAGCAGACAAAAAATGGAGGCAACAATTCCTTTTTTTCTCTGGATGTTGGGAGACCGGCTCCCAAGCCACTCCTTCGAATCCACATAAGCTCTCCTTGAAATGGACCATGAAATGTAAGTGCTCCTCGAATCGTTATACGCCCTCGAATGTTTAATTTTTCTGTACATTTCTCTAAGTTAATTACTTCTTCGAATCTCATAGTTGCCTCGAAAAATTGACACCCTTGAAGACACATGTGTCTTCGAACAGCATATTCAGTATAACCATTTTTCTCCTTTGTTATTTGCTTCAGCTATGACCGGAGTATCCAAACCCTACACCGACTATGTCGAAGGAGCTACCACTGTTTTCACTAACCTTCGCTTGTGGGCAAAAGAACAGTGGGATAATCGTTTTCGCCGTTGCTTTGTCGATGAGAACTTGGCCAGAAGTCGACTCTGGAGGCTCAATCCTCTGGATCGTATAAGTATGAGGGGCCTAATGACTCCACCTTCTGAACGAGAAGTGCTAGAGCGATGCAGCAAGCAGGACGTGACAATCTATCTACCCAAACGCTCTCGCTCGCAAAGTCACCTGGATGAATCTCCAGAAGATGAAGCCATACCGCCTCAACCAACAAATCCCAAACCAATCGCAATGACTCAAAAATCAAGCTCTTCGAAGAACATAGGGGCCTCGAACTCCAGTAATCTTCGAACAACTGAAGCCCGTCGAACAGATGAAACCCCTCGATCAAATGCTTCAACAATATCTACTCCTTCACCTGCTGCTACTATCCTTCCACCCAAGAAAGACAATAAGAAAAAGGATTTGAAGGGAAAGGGCATTCTGCTTGAGCCCATCGAAGAGCAATCTGAGGGAGGAGAAACTCCTGATAACAATGAAGGTACTAACTTCGACAGAGAAGTTCAAGATGGCGCAGTTGATGCTGAAAACAGGGGTGGCCTATCACCCAAGGAAGCCTCCTACCAAGCTTTGCACTCTCCTCTAACTGAAGCGTCTCAACCAGCCTCCTTCGAAGGCAGTCCAAGGCTGGCTCCTGTCCATGCCCCTCGAACAAATCCCCCTTTATTCGTTCACCCTGATGTGGCCTGTGGCAATTTTTCTGAGTTCGATTCTGCGGATCTAGGGTCTCCTTCGAGCTCCTTCGAGGTCCCTTTAGATGATGAGTTTTCAATGAGTCTGCGAAGGCTGCTTCATACATCAGTGAATCGAGGAAAGAAGTTGCGCCATCTTGAGAAGCGCAAGAATCACTATAAGTTCAAAGCATCAGTTGCTGCCGCTAAGCTCGAAGAAGCCAAGAAGGAGCATGCAGTGGTCGAAGGCCAAGCTGATGCCTTGTATGAACGTCTTTTTGCTGCTGAGCATTACATAACAATAATAGAACATTGTTGCCAGGAAGAGAGGGACTTGTATAAGAAAAAGACTGACACCCAAGAGCGGTTGATCGCTGAATATAAAGCAGGGCATCGCAAGGCGAGCGACGCATTCGAGCAATGCAGTGAGGGTTTTAAAAATGTAGTTGAGGAGCGTGACAATTTGAAAAGAAAAATTAGAAGTTTCCTAATGGAGATCGAAGAGGCAAAGGAAAAAGGTGCAGATGCTTATGCTGCTACATGTTCGAAGACTTTACAAGCTCGAGATGCTGCCACTCGAGCTGGCTTATTGACCCAAATATACACCGATCACCCTGACTATGAACTGGGTCCCTTCTGGAAGCTTGTCCCCCCAGAACTTTGTCCACCCCAAATAGTGGTCAGTGAGAGTGACGACTCAGAAAATGAAGGGAGTGATAATTCGAAGAACGCCGACTAAGCGAAAGGGTCATAGGTAGCTTTTTGTATGGCCCATCAGGCCTTTGTTATTTTTTTTGTAATGGTTGGAAGCTGTTTGTGCTGTTTCAACAAGTACTTGAAATTTTAACTCATCAATGAATTGTTCTTCGAACTTATTATTGCACTAGCCCTTCGAACAATGGACACTTAAATAAATTCACAAATTCGTACGGCCTTCGACAGAATTTAATTTAGATAGACTTAGCAGGTGTCATATTTATCATTAGGCCTTCGAATGCCAACTTTCACTAAGGCCGTCGAACAATTATAACTCAGACATTTTTAGTAAGTTTTCTATATACAAGAAGGCCTTCGAATTTCAACTCATTTGGTCTTCGAAAAATTATTACTTAGGCATTTTTACCAAGTTTTATATTTGCAACTAGTCCTTCGAACTCCAGCTTATGTGGCCTTCGAATTTAGTCCTTCGAATAATAATTACTTGAGTATAAATTAAGCCTTCGAATTTTGACCTACGCATCCTTCGGACAATATGTAGGGTCTTCGAGAAGAAAGAAAAACAAAATAATTAAAAGGAAAAAACGTTCTTGATGCATTACTGGGGGTGGCTTCGAGGCACACCTCATAGTGATCTAAAAAATTATCCGAAAGTCCCAAATTATCATGGCTCAACTTAATGTGACCCTAAGAATAGTTTGAAAGTCCCAAATCATCGTGGCACATCGTCATGTGACCCGAAGAATAGTTTGAAAGTCCCAAATCATCGTGGCACATCTTAATGTGAATGTGGTTCAGAAAATAGGTCGAAGGACAACAATTCGAGGCACATGTTAATGTGACTCAAAAAATAGTGTGAGGGACAACACTTCGAGGCACATGTTATTGCGACTCAAAAAATAGTGTGAGGGACAACAATTCGAGGCACATGTTATTGTGACTCAAAAAATAGTGTGAGGGACAACAATTCGAGGCACATGTTAATGTGACTCAAAAAATAGTGTGAGGGACAACACTTCGAGGCACATGTTATTGCGACTCAAAAAAATAGTGTGAGGCAAAGAAACGTTGTATTAACGGGATCACCGAAACACCTCATTAAAACCTTCCTGTGCCTAGCAGGGTAGGAAAGAGTGTGTCCTCACCAAAAGTTTTCTCGAGGTATACAAAGAAAATAAAAAGAAATACAATATTCTATCTGAGCTCTGCTAATCGAGGTACAACTTCAAATGCTCAATATTCCAAGGTAAGCGGAGATATCGTCCATCTTTATCTTTTAGCCGATATGTGCCTGGTTTAATCTTGTCAGTGACCTCATAGGGGCCTTCCCAATTAGGGCCTAGCTTCCCCAGACTCTTGTCCTTAGTGTGTAAGAAAATTTTCCGTAGGACCTTGTCTCCCACCTGAAAGTCCCTATGGTTGACTTTGGATGCGTATCGACTCCTCATAAGAGTTTGATAATGAAGGGAAGTTAATTGCGCCCGCTGTCTCTTTTCCTCAACCAAGTCCAAAGCCAATGTTTTATGCGCGTCATTCGTGTCTGCATCATAAACAATTCGATGTGAAGGGAAGAGGATCTCCGACGGGACCACGGCATCCATCCCATAAACTAAGGCAAAAGGGGACACAGCGGTGGCTGTTCGAATTTCCTGCAATAGTATCTCCGCCGAAGATTGCTAAGGACTAAAAAAATGCGCACAAACTGTCCACTTTCCCCTTTGGGATTCCTTCCTCAACCAAATTCACATTGTTCCTCCCAGCTTTTGGGTCCAAATATTCTTGCTCAATGTCAAAATCGTCAACCCCTTCGGAGATTACCATGGTTGTGTCAGTATTCTTTGAGACAGCTTTTACCACGGTATTCTTCTGGGAGTGCTTTTTGACATACTCCAATAGCATCCCATTTTCGATGAGGGCCTGCACCTCTTTCTTCAGGGCTATACAATCTTTGGTGTCATGACCCACATCCTCATGATACTTGCAATATTTATTCACGCTCCTGTTCTCCCTCGGTGTTTGTATGGGGAAGGGTTTCCTAAACGTGACCGAGGATTTAGCTTTATCAAATATTGCAGCGACATTTTCGGTCAACTCCGCATAGTAGTCGGGCCGAGTCCATTTGTTCGACATGTACCTTCCCCCTTGATTGTGGTTTGATTGATTGCCATAATATTGCTGATTTGATTTTTGTCTTGGAGGATACTGACCCGTGCTTTTAGCCTGAATGGTCGACCGAGGGCCCTGAGTGCTTGGCTCAATCCGTTGAAGCTGATTGTGGTCCAATTGCTCTCCGGATCCTTTCTCTGAGGCTTGGGTTTCTTCCACCAGGATTCTCTTCTCAACTTGATCCAGCAATGCTCCAAAAGTCATCGCTTGGCTTTCTGCCACCGTGTCTTTCAACAACCCGGGGAGCAATCCCATTCTGAACGCTGCAAGTGCCACCGAGTCCCTACAGTATTCCATATCTGTCTTGGTTTTGACAAAACGATTGGTGTAGTTTTTGAGGCTTTCCCCCACTTTTTGTCTACAGTATATTATGGTATCCCCGTTGGCCCGAAACTTCTTACTTCCCATGAAGTGTTGTCTGAAAATGTTCCAGAACATGTCAAAGTTCTTGATAGAACCCTGAGGTAGCCTGTTGTACCACTTAGACGCCACTCCCTTAAAAGTTTGAGAGAATGCTCTGCACAGGAGTTTATCATCGTCGTCGAAGTTTATCATGAAGTTCTTAAATTGTTCGATATGATTATCCGGATCTTGAGTCCCGTCGAACTTTTCCAGCTTCGAAATGTCAAAATGCTTTGGGAGATTCCCTACTAAGATTTCTGAAGACAAAGGGGAGGCTCTCCAATTGTGCCCTGTTCGATAAACATTGGACCTCAGGTTATCATTGTTTGAGAAGTACAAGCCCTCCTCGGAGGGTAAAGTGTATTGCTGCTGCCATTCCGAATTCCGAGGACCTACATTATCCTTCCCTGGGCACTTCCCCTGCTCATGAGAGCGATCATCTACTCGGTCGTGGCGACTCCTCTCCCGTGAGGATTTTCTCTCCGAACTCCTTCCCCTCCGAGCTCCATTTTGCCTTCGATCACGCTTTTTCTTCCTGTGGTATCTTCGCGGAGATGATTCAGAAGTGCTATACCGCGAATAGCCGCTCGAAGAAGCTGAGTCCGAGCGGTATTTATCTTTCCTTCTTGGAGACCGTCGCTCACGTCTCCGAGACCTGTCGGCCCTTTTCTTGGGACGAACTTCAACGTCCCGTTCCTCCTTTTGCTCGTCGGGCTCTCTCCTTATCTCAGATCGTATGTTCCTTTGGGCGGCTTCTTTCTCCGCCTTTAACCTTTCGATCTCCAGCAAGAGTTCATTCCTCTGAGCCAAAAGAGTGGAGTCATCAAAAGCATTTTCAACTCGCCGACCTCCTTCTCTTTCGGACTCCAAGTCGTTTCGAAAGTTATCCCCTTCCATGTTCTCCTCGCAGGGATCAACTAAATCGTCCCCCCGACCTTCCATGGTTCTCCTCGGAACAGGAATTATTTCTAGGGAGCGATGATCGTCGGAACGATTCTCGGTTCCCACAGACGGCGCCACTGAAGAGTTGAAAGATGGTCCGAGGGTGATTTTGTTATGTGAAGATTTGCTGTTAGAGGATTTGGGTATAGAGGAGTATTTGAGTATCAGATCTAGAGAGAGAAAGTGCTAAAGTAGTAGAGAGAGAAAGTCGTACTATTCATCTCCAAATTCGTGAAGCGTGTGAGGTCCTTTTATAGTACAATTGTGGACCCCACACGCTTTAATTCGGGTTAATTACATCTTTTGGTCCCTACTCTAAAATTCTTTCCTATTTTGGCTACATCTTTACAATTAACGCACTTCGGCCCATATACATTCATTTCTATGCATTTTGGCCCTTTAACATTTATTTCTATGCATTTTGGCCCTTATACATTTATTTCTATGCATTTTGGCCCTTATACATTTATTTCTATGCATTTTGGCCCTTATACATTTATTCTCCTCATCAGACTTCAAACTCCGTCTTATTTTATTGGCTCATCTACTGCCATCAAAATCAACCAATCTGGGTATGTATCTAAATATTCTGATGCAGCATCAAAATCATCAATCTTCGAATCTAGAATCATTAGATTTTCTGCTTGTGTGTTTGGATTTATGGACTGTGAAGTTGATGCAACATGAGCCTTCCATGAATTGCTCTCTCCTTTTATATAGGCCAACAACTTTCTATTCTCAATTAGAGTATGCACCTCCTTTTTAAAGCGATACAGTCTGCAGTATCATGTCCGATGTTATTATGATATTTACAAAATCTGTTATTTTGCTCTTCTCTTAGCTTATATATCGAGGAAGGCTTTTTGAAACTCACGTATCCTTTTGCCTTTTTGTAGATTGTAAAAACATTTTTAGTTAAATCAGCATATTGATCTGACCTTATCCACTGATTGGGTCTCGGTCTATGAAACTAGTACCTTGTTTCTTGATTTGAATACCCTCCAGTTTGAGGATGTAAATTGTTGATATTCCTCGGACGCACTGGTTGAGCTGAATTCGAAGACTGCCCTTGATTGTTTGGCACCTGACCTGAAATTTTTTGACTTACCCCAACCACTCCTCGAACTCTATTCGATTCTTCTACTTTAATTTGATCCTCCACCTGAGCCATCAGCGCTTCAAAAATCAAAGTTCTTCACTTTGTTGTTTCATTAGCTAAATCAACAAGTAATAATCCTTGTCGGAATGCTACCATTGCTACCAACTCCTCACAATTACCCAAATCATCTTTGGTCAACACAAATGGCTTAGTATAATCTTTAAGTTTTTCTCCCACTGCTTGTTTGCATTGAATTACTGTGTATCCATTTTCCTGTATCTTTTTACTTCCCATAAATTATTTTCAGAAAGCTGTATAAAAATCTCTGAAATCGGAAATGGTCCCCTTCAGAATCCTGTTATACCAATTCAAAGCTGTTCATTCGAATGTTTGGGAGAAATATCTATAGACCAACCTATCATCGTCCTCTAAATTTATCATGTAATTTTTGAACTGCTCGATATGATCATCGGGGTCTTGCATCCCATTGAATTTTTTAAACTTCGAGATATCAAACCTCTTCGGAAGAGGGATAAACCTTATCTCAGTTGTCAAAGAAGAATTTCTCCAGTAAACTCCTTGAACATATTGATTACCGTCTCTTGCTCCCATGACAGCGTATAAACTCTTATCATCCATTCCGTTATACTGAGTCGATGTGTTCCCCTCCACCATTCATCTTCCAACAAACATCGTGATACATTATCCTTCCTTGTTTTATATTTTTTCTGTTATTTTTGAGGTCGATATCTTTTAAACTCAAATCCTGAACTTTCTATTTCTTCGTCACTAGATGCAACATACCTTTGTTTGTCTTTTTTCTCTTTTTCGTGAAGTGTGACGCTCTTTTAAAGATTCGTAATGAGATCGATCATACTGATTGTCATCCTCATTCTTATCATCCATATGTTCACTTCTGATCTCAATCTAGCTGATTGAATATCATGATCTCTTTGATCATACTTTTCATTTAAATCCAGTAGTTGATTAATTCGCATTTCAATGTCTAATTGAGTTTGTTGAGCAATAACAGACTCATCTTACTTATCATCAACCTCTTGCAAATCATTATTTAGTGCTTCAAATGCTTTCCTAACCAGAGGATCATTTCTGTTTCTTAGATCAATTGTTGATTAAAACATATTTCAAAGGTAGAAAAAGAACAATCAAAATGCTATAGGAAAAGAAATTACACAAGAACAACCAATACGCAATCAAGAAATTGAACGAGAACAATCAAAGCACTAATCGCAATCATCCCCAGTGAAGTCGCCAATTTGATATGGATTTAATATGATTTTTCGAAAGTATTAAAAAGAAATAGAGAAAAGTCTAAAAGTGAAAGTAACTTGTTATCAGATCATATTTCCTTCTTAGTTCAGCTTTGATCTTTATATATAGGCACAGATACTTAATCATAAAAAGAACGGTTACATAAAGGGTCTAATGCATATTAGTCTCTCAATTATACATAAATCTCTAAATCTCTCATATAATTATACAATTTACCATATAAAGTTTTATTCATTTACATTTTGATTTCCAATGTTTAATTTCCTTATTAAACGATAATTCAAACCTGCCTACAACACCAGTGGAAGTATCCTCACCTGACAACGGCGGCGTTGAAGATGAATTTGAATTACCGCTCGAGGATATGTTAGTACAACAGAACCTGACTCCAAAAAAATCAAAAAAAGGTCAAAGAGTGGTGAAACTACATCGAAACGTATGCCCAGTATCGGTACGAAGAATATAATATTTTTCAAGGGACTTACACGTCCATTTTTACGACTAACAGTTGAAAAAAAGAAGAAAACCAATAAATACCAATACTCAGTTGAAAATAAAGTTTTGATTTGTTCGCTAGCACAAAAAGACAAATAAGTAAGTAATACTGTACATATCTGAGTAAGAATATCTGTAAAACAAGTTCTAATATTATACATGTTATTGTTGTCACAAATTCAAGATATGCGGAGAGATTTAGCTACTTTGACTTCAAAGTTTGAATAACAATAAAAAACAATTGAAGCTGGAAATCAAGCACTTGAGAAGATATATTCCCTGCTTTTCTTTTTTGTAGATAAAGAGCTACCCGAAATTGTGGGTATGGTACCAACTAAGAAGCTACAACCTGAAACTATTATTTATGTTTCACGCAAAAATGGTTTTAGAATGAAACAACCTGAAGATGATAGAGATACAATATTAGCGGATGAAGTTGAAGATGATGAAGAGGATCATACACCAAAGGACCAACCAGAGGTCCAGACTGTAAAAGATGCAGAACTTACAACGGTTAAGAAAGCTGAAGATGTCGTTGAAGACGAAGCTGAATATATTAGTGTGGCACGTAGTGAAATGATGCGAAATAAGTTTGGTGTTTATATATTAGGGATCAATGTTGGTACCATGGTGCAATCCGAGAGTACAATAGTTATACCAGCTGAATAGGAGGATGATACAACCTCACAGGAACCAGTACTGGTGCAAGCCAAGAGTATAACAGTAGTACCGGTTGAACAAGCAGTGGATGCAACATCACATGAACCAGCAGTGGTGCATGCCTAGAGTACAGTAGTAGTACCAGTTGAACAAGCGGTGGACGGTGCGGTAGTAGAGCAGACTGAACATGTAGTGGGCTAAAAAGAGGACGATGGAGACACAACATAAGCGTCTTTAGTACTAGACCTACATGAAAAAGAGGTAGATGTAACCTCTTAGGAACCAACGCAGGAGGTAGTGTTTAAAACTAAATCTCCAGCAACAGAGATAGAATATGAAAAGGGGCAGAGGCTGGAGTTGTTGTACCACCAGAAAAGCAGTGAGAGCAAATGATTATGCGCTAAAGGAGGCAGAGACTACACAAGAGCTACAGTAGAAGCAAGATGAGGAGACAACAGAATTGGAGCCATTAGGTAAGGTAGTGGTGACAGAAGAGTCCAATATACAAGAAATAAAGACTACCATACCCCCATCCCTAATACCGGTCAAATTGACTACCGGAGGGGAACAACTGGAACGCAAAGTGGAACAACTAGAGAAGAAAAGTCTTGAAGATGTAAGTGGATTTTAAGTTCATTAAAATTCAACATTATTTTATATATTTTGTCATATAATGTCTGTTTATGAAGTCATATTGTATAAGGTTTAAAGATGTTGTTGTGTTATTTTCTGAAATGTTGTTTTGATATACTTTGAATTATTTATGAAAGCAAATCGCATGGGTTTTTTTATACATAAAGCGCATTGTTAAGACTTCAATAAATTTTGTAAATTATTTATTACTCGTAAATCGCACGCTCAAGTAAACGAGCAAGTTGTATGCACAATAACAGATAAATCGCATGCATGTAATATCCTAGTAATCGCATGTATCGATAATCTTAGCAAACACATGCATATCATGCCGCTAGAATCACAAAAAGGTACATTACCATTAAAATCGCATTGTCATGTAACTTAGAAATTGAATACATTATAATTAATGTACCACTCACATCTCTTTATTTTATTAACAACACACAAGACTTATAACGTAGTTTTGCATGCTACAAAATCACATGTTTAGTAACTTGGAAATTTTAAAGCAATCACATGAGGTTATACATGTGAAGTTTAATGTTCATTAAGAAAGGTATTCCCTGGAAAACTCCAAGCAGAAGAGGAAAGCCAACAACAACCGGAACAACAATATCAACAACAAAAATACGAGCATATCGATCAACATCAATCATGTCAACGACAACCAAACAAAGCAGCACAACAACAACCAGCCTTAGCGAAGAGTGACCCAAATGGAAGCAGCGCAACAACTCCCACACGAAGCCCAACCCCAACAAGAAGCATAACCCTGAACGAAAGCAGAAGTACTAACCCAGTCAGAAGCAGCAAAAATAGTCCAACTGTTGGTTGTAGAGGAAAAATACCACAAAGAACAAGGGGTCATGAAGTTTGAATAACCATCCAAAGAAAAGCATCATTATCCACTAATATGACAAACAAAATAATATGTTTTGATCTACCATTCTTAGATAATTGTTTCGTACAATGTACAAAATCATTTTTTAATAAAGTTGATAAGGTTGAGGCTAATGTCATCGTGCAACGGAGTTTGGATTCTATAACTCACTGTTTCCGCCAAGAAAATTCACTCATGGGTTATTCAAATACATCGCATGATTAATTATCGAACAAATTTCTAGACTAATTTGGCATGCAATTGGATTAACGAAATTATAAACAACTCCTTGCTAATTTTTGTTTGGAATCACATATTTCTTAAATTACACAAACCGCATGCTAAAATTGTATAGTGAATCACATGCTATTATTTTCGTACGAATCGTAATCTACAACTTCAAACAAATCGCGTGTACAGTTGAACACATCAGTGCTGCTCACTGCTGTTTTATCATTTAACAATTGACATATTGTATGAACAAAACATATATACTTAATGTAAAGAATGGATACAAAGTGAAGTCTGTAAGAGATATCCCATATAAAAAAGAAGACAACCTCGAATGCAGAGTTTTTGTTTGCAAATAAACAAAAAACATCATCCATAAAGGATTTGTATTAGAGAAATTCAGTGAAGATATGTGTGCAAAAACCAAAGCTCAATTTATTATTATTTTGTAAATGATTCAAGCACAAACCCTCAGTGGCTATGTTGATAGAGTTTTATAAGAATCTAACATTTTTAGAAAATTAATATATTTGTAAGGTAATCCAATACTATTCTAGTAATGTGTATAATAGTTTGTGGTGTGTAACACTTTCTTAACTGATTTTATAAGTAGTTCATAATTTTTATACTAAGGTGTCTATTTTGTATATGGTAATACACCAACAACGCAATGTTAATGTATCATACAAATCGCAGCTGCGATAAGTTGTGTGCTATGTTAACTAAAATATGTAACCAATCTCTCATGATTACGAAATTACAAATAAATCGCACTATGAATTTAAATGTTCACCAATCTCGCGTGATTATGACATTACAACTAAATCGCACGACGAAGTAAAATGACATAGACAATATCGCACTTAGTATTTTACTCACAAATTGCAAATACCCTTTGTGATAAAAAAATGCCATCGTAAGTGGACTATAAACTAAAAAAGATACAGTGTAATTAATACGTGGAAATGATAGCTAGATATCTTATCACGTTAGTAATTAAACTTAGGGTTATTTTCTTATTGGTTAATTTATTGTTTGACAAGACTAAGGTAGATATTTAATTTGACAAAAGGAATATATAGGCATTTAAATATTTATATTGAGATAGATTGTAGTTACAGTTGAGTTGGATTTTTTATTATTAATAAGATTAGGGAGTTATACATATTTACTCATAAAAGCAGAACACACAAACTAAACTCTTCAGCTTCTAAGACCATGGCCCCTTTCTCTCCAGACTCTTATGGCTACTAATATTTTGACGATGGCTTTTCTGATGAGTCGAAACATTACTCCGACTACAAATGCAACACAACGTCTGAGTACTCATCTGACGTTTCGAAAGATGGCTCAATATTTTTGTTCTCTTCGAAGATGAGTACGACTCTGGTGATTTTTGGACGTTTTTTAGTTACAACTCTGACCCGAACAAGCTTCCAAAATGCAAAAAGAAAAGAGACGTGTGGAATGATGACGAGTTTGAAGATATACCAGACCTGGAGGATGTTGAAGAGGAAGATTCCGACGATAAAATAAACACGGACATGGAAGAAGATGATGAAAATTATGAGGAGGAAGAAGAAAAAGTGGAGGAGTCTAACTCGGAGGAATCTTCTGATGATTGATGATTATGGTGGTCGATTTGTTTTTTTATTTGGATTTAAACCTACCAACCCTAAAATATGTTGTATTTTTTGTTAGGATTGAGTTTCTGGACATTTTTAGGGCCATGTATATTTTTATCAAATATTTAGAAGTTTTGATGTTAGCTATGGTGCACTTTCAAAGTGGATGGCTAATTTTGCAAAGCAATCATGTTATTGCATTACCTAGAACATGATATGTTATAACTTAACTAAAAAATGTGATGTGTTTGATTGTTGTGTCTCGCATCATGATATGCATTGCAATCTCAAAGGTATTTAACAAAGCAAACGCACGACTAAAAAATATAAAACACGCACGATTAAAGCTACCTATTAACATACAAGTGTTGTCCTTGCATTACCAAATAACACGTACGGTCTAGTAAGACAAAGCAATCACAGCATTATATTAATCACTAAAATCGCAACCAAAAAATTATAAGATATCAAACTGTTGATAAAGTAACATGAATCACATGGTAATGAATAGTCGTATATCGCAAAATAATATCCATTGTTAGCAAATAACGAAACTCGCAAATATTTTGACATTAATTAGCCAATAAAAAATCCTAGTATAACACTGAAAATCGCATGGTTGCATAACATATTGTACAACAATCACAAGTCACAGTGGAACCTCACAGGTCCTCCTGTTATGGCATGTTTTCGAATAACGATCGCACTACAACTGGTTATTTGTTATTTTTCCTCTAAATGGAATTCACATTTACGTTCGTATTTTCATATTACGAGGCAGAATTTCCGGCTCAGATGAATTATTAGAGCTTGATCCTTAAATTAGTTATAGTTGGTATGCTAAAAGAATAACTTGACCTGTAATTTATAACTGTGAATAATGGCTCTATCAAAATCACAGGATCTTTGTGAGTCGATGTTATTGCTGCTAGTGTGTGAGAACGTGGAAAGCTTTCTTGTTGCCATGCACCACAAGAAAATATGAAATGAAGCATGTTAACAACCATAATAGAGTCTGAAAAAACTTCAAATATAATTGCGGAAGACTTACAGACTAGCCAAGTTCGACCATTTTCGACATTCTGCCAAACTTCTTCTCATACTCGGGGCAAAAATTAGTGCTCCAACTAAGCCCCTCCAAATAACATCTTGGAATTTGAGTCATAAGAAAGACTCTTATCTTGTCTACTAATTCAATAATAGGTAAGCTGCACAACTTTTGATCTGTGTGTTAAACTATTCGACTGTAGTAAATGCCATAACACCATTTTGTTTCCCTTTGACAAATGCCCGAGCATACTAATCTGGAAGTAAATTGTCAAGAAAGTTTTAATTATACTACCACATTCACTTAGAAACTCTGAAATATAATCATTAAAAAGATCTACAATGGGAGCATAAACACATCGATTAAACATACATTGCATCCTATTTTTCTACTCTCGGTCAATACACTGCAGAGTAATTCTCAGATTCTGAATGAGATGGAAAATACAGTACGCATGATAGCAGTTTGGATACAAGACAAAAATAACATTAATAATACCTAAATGGTGGTCCAAAATAACTGTTATCTGACGCTCTAAAAAATGAGGTTTCAAACTCTTCAAAAACCACAGTCAATTGTCAGAATCCTCACTACCAACAATATCAAAAACGACAGGGAATATACCTGTAATATCAAAATAGTTAACTTCTCAGACATCTCTAGCATCGTCAGAAGTTAAAAAACTCAAACGATTATTGCTCTACACAAATCGTGCCCTAATATACATACGTAAATCTCACGCTGGCACACTAAAGTTTACACTTGTCTAGCATGGTTAAAAAGATCAAGCAAATAGCATAAATGGGTTAAATTAGAAGCGCATTATACACTTTAACCTACGAATCGCATGCCAGCATACGAAAAGTTTACACCTGTCTAGCATGGTTAATAAGATCACAAAAATCACATGAATACATAACACATAAATAACATCTTAACACTTTAGCCTACGCATCACAATAGAAAAAAAACATATCTCGTGCGGTTTATCATCTCAAAAATATCGAGCCCAAACCTAAATAAACTCGCAAATACTCAATATATAATAATAAAAGCGTGAGACTAATCGTTGTTGCGATGCTTTGCTACGACAGATAGCAATGAACCCCTATGCTTGCCGGTTAAAAAGGTTCCGTTGACATACAACATCAGACTACATGAATAACAATCTTGAAGCCACGAGCCGAATGCTATAAAACAGCGCATGGAGACAATTCCAGCAGCTAATTCCAAGTGGCAGTTCGTAGTAATATCATGACTTTTCAATCGTTTGAAGTATTTGTTTAGCAAACTAAAAAAAGTATTATTATCTCCGAAAACTCCCCCCATTTCCTTCTCTAAAGCATTCCACGAGAGACGGTAGGAGATGTTTAAACCATAGTCTCGAAGCACGAGTTTCATCCGCAATCAAATTTGATGCAAATGCCTCATATGAAGTTTAGAGAAAATAAAGTTGCATGTATGTCGTTTAACAAACCACTTTATCGTCATGAAGTCGGTGTTGTTGATGCATAAAGTCTCCATATATATTCTGTTCACAATAAATAGTGATTTTACTTATTATATTATGCATGTACTTGAAACTAAAACCATACTCTAAGGCATATCGACATAAGGATAACCTTAGACCTGTAACACCTTCATCAAAATGTTGACCAACACATGTGATAACATCAGCCCAGCCAGTAGTAGCAAGATGTTTTTTTGCTCAGAATTAACTAAAACATTACTGTTTTCCCCACTAGTTAGTTGATTATGAGAAGGCTCTCCTAAATTTATACTAGACTGTTTACGCTTTTCTCCCGATCCCTTATTAAGTAGTTGCTGCTCTATAACAAAACCAACACTTTCTAGACACTCCACATCAAGATGTACCACTAAACCGATAAAATCCTTGTCATTATCAAATAAACGATTCTTGTGACCACTGCAGGAGTAGGTAATAGTATAGTTACCTTTGACAAGCTTGTCCTATCTGCTTTCAGCATAATCTGGAATACTTTGAAAGTTTTCAAACTCGGACAAAAGAACAATTGTTGTTTGGTGACCATATTTGAAATAAAAACTTTTGATTTAGATATATATATATATATATATTACCCTGCATTGTAGAAGTTTGAAACAGTAAAAGAGTACTGGTGGTGCCATAATTCAACTCGCATTGTCAATAACATTAAACTCACACGTTCATTTATAGACTTAACTTGCATCGTTTAAAAACAAAATAATCGCATATATATAATGTATGTAAATCGCATAACCTACTTATGAATGAATCGATATGATAATCAACACATAACACACATGTTCATCGTTTTAAAACTACACTAATCTCGCATATTCGTATGTGGCATAGTCTAAAAGGTATGCTAGGGAATCGCAAAAGGTACCTTACTAAGAAGGTATGCAAATCTCATAGTCTACTTATGAGGGAATCGATATGATAATCAACACGTAACACGCATGTTCATCGTTTTTAAATATACACTAATCTCGGATAGTCGTGCACTAATAACTAATGTAGAAAATGTCTAAATTCGCATCCTCTACTCTACAATCGCATCCTCTACTTGATTGTACCTAAAAATATATACTTGCTTCTATACATTCAACCACACCAAAAACACCTATACTAGCTAAATTAAATACACAATCAACCTAATTCTAACTTAACAATCAATATAAAAACATGAAATCATACTGTTATAAAATCCTTTTCGAAAAAAATAAAAACCAGTTCGGAACTAGAGTATCATCGTACTACGAATACTCACTTGATTGAAAAACCATATAGATAAAAAAAAATATGTCGATGAAAAAAGTAAATAAGCCAAAAGCACAAAACGATGATCAAACAAAAAGTTAAAATCAAGAAATCAGCATAAACAACCACAAATAAACTTTGATTGCTAGTAGGTGGTTCACAGTGGTAAAGAACAACGATGAACTCTTACTCTCGTAGTAGGTAGACTCGTCGTCGTAGTACTCCGATCACCTGAACTTGTCTTTTTTTCAAATCGGGTATTTTGTTAGAGATGAAGAAAGGGAGGCGGCTGCTTACAAATTCAAATGTTTAAAAAATCTAATTGGAGAAAAAATGAGTCACTCACAAAAAATATGTTTATATAGTTGGTAAAATGGTATTTAAAAACTATTGTGTACTGAGTGTAAGTTATTTTGTTGAGATGGATCTTAAGTAAGAATAAATGATAATTTAGATATTAGATGACAGTATAATTTGTGAATACGTATTTATAGAGTCATTTTTCAAAAATTAAATTATTCCATCAAATTATCGTAATTTAATTTTTTTTTTAATTTTTTCTTCACCTTTTCTTGAGTCAATCCTTTCATTTAAAACTAAACTAATCCTCAACCACATTTTTACTAAAATTAAATTATAAAATTAATTAAATTAAATTAAAACTAAACTAAAAACTAAACTAATAAAGTAAAGTTAATCAAATGAAACTCACCTCACCCACCGAAGCAGTAGGACACTGAATCAGTTTGAACTCCATCCAAATTTATCGTCTGAAGCAGCAAACCTCGTGCAGCTTGCCACTAAGGCAAGGTAAAAACAGCAAAGGTTGGATTTAGAGGAGATACAATATACCCAGAACAAGTCCAGATTAGCAAAATAAACTTAATAGGGTGGTAAAGATATCTAAGGTTACATTTTGAGGTCATGACTTTGAGACCTGCTATATACCCAATTTTTTTTTTAAATCAACCATAGTATATTTTACTAGATTAATTTAATGAATTTGATTGAAAAAATTAATGTCATTAGCCTATTTTGTATTGATATATTGGTAAATTATTGATTCCTCAGAATAATAATGGATTTATGATTTTTTAGCATATTTTATATTGAAACAATATTTTGTATTTAAATAAATTATTGTACCGACTATTTTAAATTTTAAATGTATTTAAGTTTTTTTTTCAATAAATATTTTGTACTGAATATGGAAATAATTAAACAAATTACTATTTATTTCATGATTTGAATATTATCAAACGTTTTCAATCCATGAGTAAGAGGATAATAACGTGGACGAGACTATATTTTCATTTGAAGTTGTAATCGAAATATTTACATATTTTTATTATGCAATTTCATTTTACGTAATATTTTTTTGGTATACCCTAAATTTTAATCCTGGATCTACCACCACCAACTCGACCGAAGCGAAACCTCACCCTAAAATAACAATATAACAACCACCAATAATAACCGACTCGAATTCGACGATAAATAATTTCAAACGCGATTTGATTTCGGTATTTATTTATTATCCATTTTGTATTCTGGTTTCGCAATAGGTATTAAAAAAGTGACTTTAGAGTTTTCATCCGGTCTTCTTTGATATACTGGTCTTCTTCGGTTTCTTTGATATACTGGTGTTCTTCGCCACCGTTTGGTAAAGAACGTTGGCGAAAAACACCAAGTTTCCGCCAAACGCGGACGGAAACTAGTGTTCCCACACTAAGGTACATGATCCCATCGGTACTCTATATCATTTCCCTAACCAATTATATTTTGGGTGAACCTATTTCCCCATAAGATTTATTATTTACTCTATTTCAATTTTTTAAAAAATACTAAACACTTGCTTTTATTTTTTTGTCCTTAATTTACTTTCTAATTTATATTTTGATGCCACTGTGTACTATCCAACCTTTATTCGAACAAACACATCATTAAGTCAAATTACATACAACATATATCATTTGAAATCTAAAATCAAACTTTAATAAACATAAAAACTCAAATTTCTTAAAAATTAATCATAGAAAAGTAGAAAAGGAAGACACTCAAACCAAATATTCAACACTTCACAACATCATCCAATCAACCAACAAGATAACTTAATCTTGTAAAACTAGAAACAAACAAAAATAAAAAAGTTAGAATAAAAAACAAGTTAAAGTTGTTTAAAAAAAAAATCAAAAACAGATTTCCAAAGTTTTATAAAATTAATTCGATACTAGAAAAACCAGAAATCTTTTTACATGAATTTTTTTTTAAAAAAATCCATAGCAAGAGAGTTCCGAGAACTGCAAATTCGTTATGCAGAGTACACCTGACTTCCTGGAACTCTTTCCAACCGATATATTGAAAAAAAGATTTAGGAAATATTTTTACCTTTGATATATTGCTTCAAATGAAAGTGGTGGCTATGTTTTTTTTTCGGTTTAAAAAAAATGATGGCTGTGTATTTATATTGATAGGGTTAGAGTTTATGGGTAAAAGTAAATATGGTGGGTAGAAGATTGCTCGAAAAAAATTAAGATAAAGATTGTTTGAGAAGAAGATAAATATGAGTTTTTGGAATGGATAAATTAATAATTTTCATTATAAATGAAACAACAAAGTGGAGTCTTTTTTGAAATATGAAAAAAATAAAAAATGTTATGGAGGAAATAGCTTCACCCTTATATTTTTAAGGCGAGTGAGATCCATTAACCTTAAGTTACATCTTTCATCATCTTTTGTTTTGTCATTCTTATTATGCAGTAGAGGAATAAGATTTGACTTTGTATTTGAGGGGATGCGTATTATATGGAAAAGACGCAAGAAGTTAAAAGATCTTACACTTAACTATTTTTACTTTCTGAATGATATGGGTTTGGAATTAGTGTCCAAAATCTGCATGGATCTTACGCGCCTGCAAGTTAATGGCTACCACAATATTAGAAGTATGGGACCAGAGTCCATCTGAACGTCTAACTTTCATATTGATGTCATTATAACTTGCAAATTGATGTCATTTTGGTGTTTTTCTATACAGGTACTCGTCAAAGTGATTCTAAGGACGTATCGACAATGGAGTCATGGTTGCATTGCAGTTGTTGTGAATATCAACAACAATTAAGTTCATGAAGCCAAGGCTAAAGTAGCTCTTATACAGATTGTTACATAAATCATCAATATCTGAACAAGATCCGACTCATTCCTAACAAGACTTGTTAGGCCAAAATTTTAGCCACCTTACCGAAGCAGTGACAAATAGTTGGCGAACTACCAGAGAGTTCGTAAGAGGTAGTACGAGCTTCGGCTCTTACCTTATTTCAATAACAAAGTTAAAAAGAATAAATAGACCTAACTATGATAAATTCTAAACCATTAATTAATAAATCTAATTAATATAGAAGACCAAATTAATAGGAAATCTAATTAATATAGAATATCCAATTAATATTTAAAACATAATTAATATAGGAAACCTAATTAATATAAGAAATCCAATTAATATAGGAATCTAATTAATATAGGGAATCTAATTAATATAGAATATTTAATTAATGTAGAAATCTAATTAATATAAAAGACTGATTTAGAAAAGAATATTATGTTTCGCGTTACTTTAAGCCTACATTTAACAATTCTTTTAAGCCTACATTTAACAATTCTTCACCTAGGCTAATAGTAACTCCAATATCCGTTACTCCGATGCTTCAACTACTCACTGGAGACAAACTGTCCACCTACACGTCTGGAGTGATCAATTCCCATGCAGTCCACAAACTTTATCGAGGAAATATTTCCTAATAGATCAGTCCCCCGACCTTATACATCCAAGAAAACGGTAGTAACATCTATATGACCTATCCCAAGATCCGAGAAACACTTAATAATGGCTCCGCATTTTGAATATCTGAAGCCTTTGACCCATCAAACTTAGACCAAGACCCGAACCCAGCAATGTTTGAACTTTCTTTGTAGAGGCTGAACCCGGACCTAGCTGGAAAACAACTTATGTGGAGGTATCAAAATATGTACACTTATGTTCAAACTCCATCTTAACTCTAGCTCCACATCCGGAACCTATTACGTCTCCATGACGCCTGAAAGTTTACGAGCTCCTATTGACGATGTTAGTTGTCCAAAACAGCTCTTTCACTCAATCTCTTGTTCTGTCCAACTGTCAAAATCATAACCCTTAATCCAAGTAAGTTACGGTTCATCTTCTCAGTTATTCCATGCTTCGAGGTAATCTTCAAGATTATGCGCCTATGCATACCAAATTTAGAACAATATCGAGTGAATGGTCGGTTCACTAATAGCACGCCATTGTCAGTCTTAAACATCTTCACGTACTTCTTGGATTCAATATCCACATGTTTCAACAAGCCTTCAACTGCCTCCAGCCAAATTCCAGCATATCCATTTCTCACACTAGATGCCCCTTCTACTACGGAAGCTTTTATTTAATATTTTTCTCATGCGATCATCACTATGATTGCGCGTGACTTTACTCCAAGATCCTCGATCTTCGTCTTTTTACTTTGTCTTATTTACTAACAACAAATATTGATATTAGATCTCCGCGCTCACTGCACCACTTGTTAGGAAAATCATCAATATCCAAATAAAATCTGACCCAACCCTAATAAGACTCGTTAGGCCGAATCTTAGCAACCTCAGTCGAAGCAGTGACAAACAGTTGGCGAACACCTACCAGAGAGGTCGTAGAAGGTAATACGAGCTTCGACTCTTACCTTATTTCATGAACAAAGTTAACAAGAAAATATATAAAGTAAGATTT
Source organism: Limnanthes douglasii subsp. nivea (assembly GCA_036936605.1). NCBI lineage: Eukaryota > Viridiplantae > Streptophyta > Magnoliopsida > Brassicales > Limnanthaceae > Limnanthes > Limnanthes douglasii. The sequence goes on from JAUPFV010000003.1 coordinate 71,100,009, forward strand.
GCGTGGTTCATATCGTGAAAAAATCCTACATCGACGGGCAATGGACACTTCTTCTATAAATAAGAATGTTACAGAAAGACTCTCAAACACAAAGGGCTTAATCACTCTTTGTAACAAAAGATAATGTGATTCACAAAACCTTTTTTCAGTGTTTAGCTCTCACCTCACTTACCTCTCAAAAGACATAGAGCTAGTTTCTCCCTCTGAAGAAATATGCAGCTCACAACTCGTCACGTCACAAATTGCAAAGCTATATCTTCTTCTACTTATAGATCAACTATGATAAATCTTAAAACATTCATTAAGGAATCTAATTAATATAGAAGACCAAATTAATAGTAAATCTAATTAATATAGATACCAAATTAATATAAGATTTAATTAATATAGAAATTTAATTAATATAGAATATCTAATTAATTTAGAATATCAAATTAATATAGAATATCCAATTAATATAGAATATTAATATATGGAATCCAATTAATATTGAAATTCCAATTAATATAGGAAATCTAATTAATATAGGAAATCCAATTAATATAAGAATCTAATTAATATAGGAAATCTAATTAATATAGAATATCTAATTAATGTAGAAATCTAATTAATATAGCAGACTAATTTAGAAAAGAATATTATGTTTCGCGTTACTTTAAGCCTACATTTAACATAGATGTTGGGTGAATATTCTTGGGACATGCGTGTAGCTGCATATATTTTGGAGAGTTTAATAAAAAGTTAGGAAGATGAAAATTTCCCTGATGTACCAAAACTGCAAAATTTGTATGATTGTCATTTTTTTGACCAACTTGTGTTTTCGGTTTTCTTACTGTGTGATTTGATAATTGATACAAATTTTATATTTGTACGTCTCGGTTAATATGAAGTAGAATAAATATTATTTTATAAAATTCTATATTTTTTAGTATGACATTTAACTATGACTTCAAAAACCATAACATTGATGTGGTAAAGTTTTCTTGATGTATGGTCATACTGGGAGTTTAATCCATCGTCTATGCAGTTAGAAAACAACAATAATACTGATAGAGGATGAAACAACATGAACATGCCAATCAGAATCCATCAAAGAAGTCGGTAACCACAATACTATATTGTTGTCCTCATACATTAAATTTACTTATGAAAAATCAATACATATAAAGTAAAAAAGTAAAATTTCGTATTGGGTGATCTCTTACAATACATATAAAGTAAACAAATCAATACAACCAGATTCCAAAATAGTTAAGGTTGTTCAATCACGCATGAGATGGAATGGGCCTTCATTCTGTCATGCCATGGCGGAATGATGCATCGATTCACCATATGTGTGGAAAAATATAAATCATTATGCCATCCCATTTGCAGGTTGATGATTCATTCCGCCTTTGGAATGACGACAAACATTAGTTTAATGCCAATCAATGGCGAAATCGAGCAAAATCTGGGTTTAACAAAAATTTGCATTTAAAAAAAACAAGATATAAAGTAATGTACCTCTTCGACATTCATGCTAGTCTGTAGAGGAACCGGTTAAGCCTTTATTTTGGTTATAGGTTATATTTTTGAGATTTTGAAAGTTTGAAGAAAAGAGGGTTTATGGTAAGTTTTGGGTTTTGAGATTTTTAGGTTTTGGTTAGTTTTGTGAAGTGAAAGGTTAGGTTTCAATAGATTTTATGTTTTGCAACTCCATGAAGTAGATAATGGCATGAAATATAATTAAATATAATTTCAAGAGTTTTTTGGGTTTTTGGCTGAGTGGCAATTTTATAAATACTAAAAAATGAAAACATGCAACTTCACATAGTAGTTTTGGCTGTTGTTTTAGAAATTCTCAATTTTTTGACTTAATATTATAAGTTCGGCTTTGAACAGTAACTCACGGGCTATGGATTTTAGTGATAGATACTTTCTGGACTTTTAAAAGTACAATGGTAGTCCATCACCATCTAATTCGGATAAAATTAGTCCTCCTAATTAGTATAAAACTACCGCGTGACACAATATTCAACAGAAAATTGTATCATCAATGGTCTTTCGATTTTAGTTACGATTTTAATCTTTGACTAAATGCATGGTTGGAATCAAAGTGATTTAGGTGGATTTTGAATTTGACGTGACACCAATTAATTAATTCAACGTATTCTATTATCAGGTAATTCATATAATTTTATTAAATCATGAGAAAAACACTTTATTATTTTTCGTCTACCTTCACTTTTTTATTCGCTCTGTTTATTTTTCTTTTGACGATAATTTCACTAACTTTCCTTAACGTTACTATAAACACGACGAATTCTCTTAAGTATACTAAAATCATTAAAGAGACACCCAATTAACTTTACTTACGAGACACAAAAACCTATTATCCAAATCACCCGACAAACCCAAAATCTTGCAAACTCTAGTCTGTTTTATAGATAAAACTCAACCATTTCATTTCTAAACTCATCTCTCATTCCAGTCACACAACTCAAATCACCTATAGCTCAGTTCTTACGCACTTGGAAATTCGAGTTTGGTTCGGAGTTGAAAAAAACATTGGATCATTGTTTCCCCGTGAACATACGTATCCGCCAATTCAATAGTCCTATGAAAGTGCATAAAACAAGTAAACCTACGTCAATCGACTCCAACGGATATTTCTTAAGCCGGTGTCTTACAGTTCGGAACAACAATAGCAATATCATCAGGAGTCACTTTGTCTCTTCTTTTCAAAATCAAGAGCCCTAGCAACTATTTTTGCCATTATATATATCCTCTAAGTCCATCAATATTAAGTTCAAAACATACCTTAGACATTTTCACTTTCATATTTCGATCGATCTGCACCAAAGATATAAAACTTCTAGCCAGGTTAATTTTTTGTTAGAGCTTCTCCTGCTCAACCACATAAGTTTCACGAAACTATTTTGGGTTTTTTATATAAAAAAGTCCTTTCTCTGTAACAATATTCACCCTCAACTCCACATCTCTTATAGTTGTGAATTGAGCGTGCATTCTGAATCGATCAAAAAGCAGCGACCTTAACTCATCTTTTTTGGGGTTTCCCGAACCAATCAGAATAAACTGTACGGGATGCAAAATCGAAATTAATTCTCTCTCTCTCTCTCTATAGTGTTTCATATTGAAGAAACATAATTCAAAAGAAACATAAATGATCATCTTATAAATTTACTTCATTAACGTATAAAATCCTACGATTGGATTTAACAAAAAAGTTAGGCTCGGACGCATTGACACCCTCGGTTAGAGATTTTTCTATGTCAATTGTTGCATAAAATCGAGTAATCGTACATGAAGTAAACATGATAGCATCCAAAAAAAGGATGAGGACCAAGCGGAATGTTGATGGAAAATAGCCGGGTCAAGGTCTGACTATGAAGAAAAAACCTAAAGAATTGATGATTTGATCGATGTTTTTTCTGCAAAGAGAAAAAACATCTTAAGAAGAATTGCGAGAAGCGTCGGGATTACATATTAAGCAAATATACTCTCACAACTTTGGTTGTTTAAACAAGTAATATTATTTATGTAGGAAATAATATTTGGTGGGTTGATTCGGCTGCAACAACTCATGTATGTATTTCTTTGTAAGGTATGCCGATGATTAAGATGCTAATTGAGGATGAAAGATCCATTTTCATCTTAGACGGGAGCTCATGCCATGTATTGGATATTACAGATTTACATTAAGAATTTTCTACTGGACATGTCTTGTACTTAGAGAACGTAATGTTTACTCTCAGTTTTCGAAGGAGCTTAATTTCATTTCCGGTTTTAAACTTGTATGGATATTCATGTCTTATAGGAAACAACAATTTTACTCTTTTTTTAAATGATATAATTGTTGGGCATGAAAGTTTGATAAAGAAGACAATTTTTATTTGTTAAATACTGTTAATAATCACAAAATTATCTTGAATACAAACGTCTACCAAATAAAATTACTAACTCTGAAAAATTATCTAAACTGTGACACAATTAAGTTAGGTCATATATCCAAAGTTAGAATAGACAAGCTTGTAGTTAAAGGTTTATTGGATCCTCTAGACTAATCTGATTTCATGATATGTATTGAATGTATCGAAGGGAACTATTCAAAACCAATATGGTAAGGGAATATAGAACGATTGAAGTCTTATAATTGATACATACCGATATTTGTGGACCGTTTTCATAAGAATCATGGAACAAGTAATGGTATTGCATATTATTTATCAATGACTTTGCTCGGTTTTTGGTACCTCTATCTCCTTCCTCAAAAGTTTGAGGTCTTAAAAAAGTTTAAGGTCTTAAAAAAGTTCAAAATGTTTAATAATGAAGTTGAAAAACAGTTTGGTAAGAGCATTAAGAGCGTTAGATCTGACCATGATATTTAATTCTATGATAGATATGACATATCATGGGAAAAACATCAAGGATCATTTGAAAAATACCTAGAGAAGTGTAGCATAGTACTTGTATATAAAATGTCGGGTTCATCCTGCGTGAATGTTGTATTTAAGATACTGAATCGTACATTTCAAGATAATGATTATAAGAATGATAAAAAATTAATCTTTACCACTATCTCTCTAGTAGAAAGCCATCAAGTGTGTCGCTTATATATTTAATAGAGTACCCATTAAGACAAATGTTAGAACCTCATATGAGCTTTAAAATGAGAGCATGTCCAAAATAAATCATCTCCATATATGGGGGTGTCTAGCTGATGCCAGTTATTATAAACCTCAAGAAAATAAACTAGACTAAAAACAGTTAGGTCCTTTTTCATTGGTTATTCCGAATACTTTATAATTGTTTGTTTATGATCCTCTAATTGGTTGAAAGTTTAACCTAAATTAATAGAGCGATGTTTAACCTGAATTTAATAATATATTAAGAGACTGGATATAATTGCATATTATTACAGTAAGCTGAATAAAATAATATGTTATTATTGTAGAAAACTGAAATTATTACAGGAATATATGTAATTATAACAAGCTTTGGAACTGAATTTTTTTTATTCCAAATTAATATGAGAGAATTTTAATCGGAGTGAATTTAATATAATATATACAATTATTACAAAAGAACGAATATAATATATTCGAAAGATGAATATAATTGCATATTATTAAACTAGAGTGAATAAAATTATATATAGTTATTATAGAAAACTGAAATTATTACAAGATTATATGTAATTATTACATGAGACTAAAAACCCCTATATATATCTGCCTTTGGCCATTCTAAACACAATTTCAGAATTCAATAGATCACTTTAAAAATTCTCAAAACATTTATTTCTCTATTAGAATAAAGATAAAAAATTTATATGAAAAAAATTATTGTATGATTGTCACCATTGAAGATCCAAATGTCTCTCAGATAGTTTAATAGCCATAAGGTCCACATGTCTCTGAGATAGTTTAATAACATAAGATCCAGGACACCATAATGTTTTGGTCTTGGCTACGCCACTGACTGGTAGTATATTAGAAACGCAAACAATAAAGTTTCTTGATGATGTTAAGTTTGGAGAGAGTAATAAGAGAGCATATGTTCATTTTGAGAAATAATTTGTAGAGATTCATGAAGATTTTAACGGAGATACTTAGGGATCAAAAGATTGAGATTTAATACCAATCATTTTATTGCAATCATCTAGGTACCTTGAAATCTCTATACTACTATCCATAAACAACGTGTAAAGTTGTTTCTTCACATAAAATCTGGTTGCCAATGAATTATTCATATAAATCACCTCGAACTAATTCCATATCTTAGGATATTTAGATACCTCTCTTAACACTTCATCTCTGAAGCTCAATATGAGGGCGCTATGAGCTTTTGATGGTACCACACCACCAACGTATGTACATTTATCATTGATAGCAGCAACCATTCCCTTATGTACTAGGTAATCCTTAACCTTATTTCTCTAGATATTAAATTCATTGGATTCGTTAAATGTTTCTAGTCTAAGCTTCATAGAACTAATCTTTTGTGGCTTTATGGTTTCTAGGCGAGATCTACTTCTTAAGCCTTCAGATCGGCCACAGATATACTTTTTTTTTACTGTTTCTCCATACTCATTGCACCACGGTTGGGAAAAAACATTGTTTTCCCGAGGCAAAAACTAGTACGATTAACAAAAATATAGAAGAATGATCTAATTCGCTATATTCAAAACGAGCAACAAATAAAAAAATCTCTACATCCACTCTTTTATATATATAAATAGGTTATAGAAAAACTCTCAAATATAAAAGAATTAATTACTCTTTGTGACAAAATATAATGTGATTCACAAAACTCTTTTTTAGTATCTATCTTTCACCTACTTATCTCTCAAAATACCTAGAGTTATTTTACTCACTAAAAACAATATTGCTCGCCTACTCATATCACACATTGGATACTAAAATTTCTTCTGTTTATAGGTTTAATGGAACTGTAATTCTTCATCAAACAATTGATATTAAATCCCATTAATAAAAGGTGGAAATAACTCATAACCCATTAATATATGAAACCTCATTAATTGTAAATCCTAATTAATATAGAAAATTTAATTAATATTGAAAAACCAAAATCGGATACCTAATTAATATAGGAGACCTAGCAAATAAAATAATCCGTTTATGTCAAGCTCGGTTCAACTTGCTTTATATCATAGTGGTGTTTCAGATCAGCTTGCTTCATATTAACCAGTTTTGGCGCAACAAACATTTTCTTCGGTACAATGGTCACCATTCTTCGACAGCTTTTCTCGGCCTATATGATCAGCAACCGATTCTGCAACTAAGTCCCACTCAAGCTTGAGAGAGTTTCAATAATTCTTTTCTAATGCATGTCACGATATATCAAACTATTCTCAATTAGTCTTATAATATTACTTCGTCAAAAATAAAATAATAATGTTAATTTATCGATTTAACTTTTGTCTAAGATTTTTGAAAAGTAGAAGATATAACTTTTTTATATTCTAATTACGAGTATTTATAACCAAAGTCATTTGCCCACTAATTATAAAAAACAATAGTTTCTAATTTAGTTAATGAATTTAATAATAATAAAATTTGATTTGATTTGATTTTGTTTTGTAGCTTAGCTTTGGTTATATTAAAAAAACTTGATTTTTATATCTTTTTTTATTTTATTCTCTTTTATGTTTCCATAAGTCTTTGTATTTCTCTTCAAATATAATGTTTTTTGCAATATAACTTTTTTTTACTCTTTTATGTTTCAATTTACTAATAAACATAAAAATACACAAAAGATAATAGTTTATTTATTATTAAATGAAACTAATGATTAAATACGTATAAAAATAATAAAAAATAAAAGATAGATATCATTTGATAATAATACAATTATTGCTAGAATAATTGTGTAAGTCATGACATGTCCTTTTTAGTTTATTGTCCGTTATGATTTAAAATGATAAGACAAGTTTGATGTATCTTTAAAACAACAACTTTATAATGCACAATTTGATGGGTATGCTTCAATACATGTGATAATCCAAGGTAGAGATTTTAAAGATATCATGAATTTTGGAATGTCTCCTCACACATAAATTCAAGTGTCCAAGAATTTTGTCCAATTATTAACGTATCATCCACCTATAGTTCATTGGACCCATATATAATAATATAAGTAATATGATTAATATTTATAATATGAATACTAGTCGGATTTATGTGGATCTAGAGGGAATCTCTTTCTCTCTCAAATTAAAATTAAAATATAAAATTATTAATTTTTTTATTTGATGTGAAGAAATAAAATTTAATATATATATATATATATATATATATAATTAGAATAATATTTTATTTTATTAAAAAACGTTATCAACATCTTAGATGACCGACTAATATTAAAGTTATTAAGATTTTAAAGCGATTTTAAAAATCCAAAAAATTGATAAAACATATACAATGTTAAATAATGCTTAATTTCATATTAAAATTTTAAAGATAAATATGTTATTTTGTATCTCTCTTCCAAGCTCCGTTAGATGGGGGATTTTTTTGGAATCGTTCAATCTAATTTCTCATGATTCCTTATACCTTTCAACCAATATAGTACTTGAGGCGTCGATGAACCATGGAACTACAAAATGCATTTGATCCATCCATGAGTTTTTTTTCTCTGAATTCTTGTATGTCGAAGGATACATCCATGTTAAACTCTCCTATCACTATTGCATAAGTTCTCATAAATCATGTTAAGATTATTTTCGAAATGATTAACTCTGCAACACCTATCATTCTGTCATATGTTATATTCTATATGATATTGGTTGAACTCTTTGTGTCTACCATTACTCACAACGCTACAATGATTTGTATGGCATCTCTGTGAGGTCCTAAGACTCTTTTTAGGCCATTGTAAAAAAAACACCAATATTTAATACTAGTTCATATACAAATTTTGTGAAGTTTGATTATGTTGTTGGATGTTTAGATTCCCAATATATATTTTTTTTGTGATCCCGGAAAATGGATATTGTCAAGCAATAACACACAAAGTCTGTCTATTCGGATCGTAATCCAAATATTGTTCTTTCTCTCCTACAAAGACGATGTTATTGTCCATTGTTTTAGGTACTTCTGCTTATTTAGGTTGCTCAATTCTTGATGATGGGCCTTAGTCATTGTGAGCTTCTCGAAATTCGTCTATGTTTTTTTTTCAAACTCTAAAAAATTACTTTCGTCAATCATGTTTTGGCTTCGATCGTGCATAACCCATCAATCTTATATCGCCATAAAATTTGCAATATTTGTTTTTATCCCTACTATCTCACATCATGTTTTATGGTCTTCGATATATTAGATATATGAGTGTGTCATTTGTTCTTTCTTAAGTTATTTTCAATTTTTTGTTTAGCTCAGTGTACGGGTCTCTAATCAAACGCTTTGGTTTTCGTTTGTTGTTATAATTATTTTTATAGTTTTTTCGAGATCTTCGATTTTTATGTTTTTTATCGAAACCATGCTTCGTTGTTATTATTTTTAAAAAACTCGTTGTACAGTTTAACATTAACTTATTCATGAGCGTGTGATTTGTTATTTTTAAATATATATATATAAAAGTTATATTTATAAAAAATATCAAAATGATCCACTAATATTAAAATTATAAAAAATTAAATATTTTTAATAATAATAAATATTAACGTACCATGAAAATAACTGAAAATATAAAACCAATGTTGTGTTATTTTCCATCGCAATCACGAGATTTTAAAATCAATAAAAAAGTTACTCGTTAAAACAAATATGAAAAATAATAAATTAAAAATAAATACATAAATTCAAATGTATCTTTAACACTGTTAAATTTTTTAATGTTTTTATCTTTACTATTTGATCTACATTTATTAAAATTAACTTGATTAAAAATTAAGAATAAGTTTTTTTTTTAAATTTAAATTTAAATAATATAATATATTATTTAAATTATGTTTTAAATCTGTTTATTAAATAGTTTTTGAATAAATTATTTTTCATTTTTATTAAAATTTAGTTTAGTATATAATAAATTATAAGTAAATTTTATAAAATAGAGAAAAATTGAAGAGATATAAACCATAAGTTTTAATCATTTTTAAATTTTTAAACAAAATTATGAATTTATATTTTAAATATAAATAATTAAAACTGAAAATATAGATAATGTCGCCTCATCTATCGTTCTAGTGGAGGAGGATTTAACAGTCACATAGATAATATCTATCTTACTCATTTAAATAAAATAATAATTAATTAGATTAATGTTTATACTTTTTTTTCCTCATGTTATGTAATCTCTATAAATTCTCAGCCGTCATCCTTAATTCTAAAAGTTTTTACTCTTCCTCCCACCATCGGTCTACCACTCACTCGTTTCACAATCTCGTTTCCGCTTTCAAAATGCTTGATGAAAATGAACTTCGGGCCCATATAGTTGCAATTGCATTTCAACGCTATTTTGATGGAGTTTATGAACTCATCATGAGTGTTAAGAATATAAAGCCCATATAAAGCCCATATAAAGCCCAAGCCCGTTAGCTTTCTTTTATTATAAATAGGAGTATATGCTGTACTAATTTATACACTTTCTAATAATCAGAAACCCTAGCCGCTTATTGGCGACTACTTTTTCTTTTATCTATATTTGTTTATTTACATGGTATCAGAGTCAGGTTTGTGTGTTTGAGAGGTATGCGTGTTTTAGAGGTATGTGTGTTTGAGGTATGAGGTATGTGTGTTTGAGAGGTATGTGTGTTTGAGTAAAACAATTTGAGTGAGAAGTATGTGTGTCTGAGTAAAATAATCTGAGTGAGAGGTATGTGTGTTTGAGTAAAACAATTTGAGTGAGAGTGCGGTATGTTTCTTAGTGAAACACAAAAAGAGTGAGGTATGTGTGTCGGAGTGAAACACAAAAAGAATGAGGTATGTTTGTATGAGTGAAACACAAAAAGAAAAAGAAAAAAGAGTGAGGTATGTGTGTCTGAGTGAAACACAAAAAGAGTGAGGTATGTGTGTCTGAGTAAAACACAAAAAGAGTGAGGTATGTGTGTCTGAGTAAAACAAAAGATAAGAAATTGCAACTGGAACAGTGGAGCAGTTTTGTTGAGATTGTGGATCTTATTGCGAACATGATAGGAAAATATGATAAGAAGAACTTTGTTACATCTGCATACCATTCGGGTATGTCCTCTTTTTCCACTTCAGGTATTGATTCATCATTGTGGATTTTGGATTCGGGTGCGTCTCATCATATGTCACCTCACATGTCGAACTTTGTTTCGTTGTCTTATGTTTCACCCATATCTGTTTTTTCTGCTAGTGCTACACCAATGTCAGTAGAGGGTATTGACTCTGTTTGTACCCCTCATATATCGTTATCTGATGTTTACTACGTTCCAACCCTTGCTTTGAATCTAGTTTCGGTTAGTCAATTGTGCAAATCTGGTTATTGTGTCTTATTTTCCGACTCTGTTTGTGCTATACAAAATCAACAGACCCAAAGAGTGATTGGGACAGGTCGTAAAATAAGGGAACTCTATGTTTTGGAGAAACTCGAAGTAACAGATATGGATGTCTATGGTGTTGATAGTGAAAAAACATAATTGACTGATATTGCTGCCTCTGGTGTTGATTTGTCTTCGTTTCGTTTGAATCCTTCATCGTCTAAGTTTTATCTTTGGCATTCTCGTCTTGGACATGTATCTACATCGCGTTTAAAGTTTTTAGTATCTACAGGTGCTTTAGGTCAGCTGAACACTTGTAATATCTCGGATTGTAGTGGTTGTAAACTTGCAAAATTTTCGGCGTTACCGTTTAATGAAAGTATTTCTTCCTCTATTGCTCCGTTTGATATTATTCATTCTGATGTCTGGGGTCCATCTCCTGTCTCCACAAAGGGTGGTTCATCCTACTATGTTTCTTTCATCGATGATTATACTCGATATACTTGGGTTTACCTTATGAAACGGAGATCAGATTTCCTTGGAATTTATAGAGAATTTCGGGCACTTGTTAAGACTCAACATTCTGCTGTAATAAAATGTTTCAGGTGTGACTTGGGGGGTGAATATACATCCAATGATTTTACTCAGTTACTTGCATCTGATGGTACCATACATCAGTCTTCTTGCACTGACACCCCTCAGCAGAATGGTGTTGCAGAAAGAAAACATCGTCATCTTATTGAGACTGCTCGTTCTTTACTTTTATCTGCTGAGGTTCCTACTATTTTTTGGGGAGAAGCAATTCATACTGCTGTATATGTGATTAATCGAATTCCCACTGCTCATAATGCAGGGATGTCTCCTTTTCAGAAGTTATATGGACAACTTCCAAATTATTCTTCCTTACGAGTGTTTAGATGTACATGTTTTGTCCTTCGTCCTCATGTAGAACGCAACAAATTGGGCCCTAAATCCGCAATATGTGTTTTCTTGGGTTATGGTGTTAGACAGAAAGGTTATCGTTGTTTTGATCCCACTAGTCAGAAACTTTATGTCTCTCGACATGTTACTTTTCTTGAGCATATCCCGTTTTATTCGATTCCAACGAAATCACATGATATAACAAGTACCAAACTTCAGACTATTGATCCCTTTGAGAATAATAGCGACATACCCATTGATATTTATGTGACAGCTCCTGAGACATCAACTACAACTGATACTACTTCTGCTCCATCAAGTCATGATTCAGCTTCTTCTTTTAGTGAACCACCAGCTCCACCCCTTAGAAGATCTACTTGTACAAGTAAGTCTACCAAACTACAAGATTTTGCGTATTCTTCTTACTCAGCTCCTTTTGCCTCTTTCATAGCAAAAATACATGATTTATATGAACCTCAGTCGTTTAAAGAAGCTGTTTCTGATCCTCGTTGGCAAAATGCAATAGTCGAAGAGCTCACTTCTCTTTACCAAACTCATACATAGGATATAGTTAAGCCTCCATCCGGTAAGCATATAATCGGTTCTTGATGGGTTTTTAAAATTAAAACAAAATCTGATGGATCTGTTGAAAGATATAAGGCTCATCTTGTAGCAAAAGGGTATTCACAGAAGTATGGTATGGATTATGATGAAAGATTTGCCCTAGTGGCAAAAATGACGACTGTTCATACTCTTATTGCGGTTGCTTCTGTTCGCCAGTGGAAAATCTTCCAACTCGATGTCAAAAATGCATTTTTGAATGGTGATCTTCATGAGGAGGTTTACATGACTCCTCCTCCAAGTGTTGCTCACCAACCAGGTGAAGTTTGTCGACTTAGGAAAGCCTTATATGGACTCAAACAAGCTCCTCGTGCCTGGTTTGAAAAATTCTCTACGGTTATAACTTCACTTGGTTTCCTTGCTAGTAATCACGATTTGGCCTTGTTTATCAAATGTACTAGTGTAGGACGAATTATTTTATCATTATATGTAGATGATATGATCATTACAGGTGATGATATTGATGGCATTGCAGCACTAAAACGTGATTTGGCTCAGCGTTTTGCGATGAAAGACTTGGGACTATTACGATATTTTTTAGGTATTGAGGTGGCTCACTCTCCAAAAGGTTATATTCTCTCTCAAACAAAATATATATCTGATTTATTTGAACGAGCGTGGCTTTCTGATAACAGAATGATAGATACTCCTCTTGAAACCAATGCTCGGTATTCTCCGATTGATGGCGTTCCTTTGTCAGATCCAAGTCTATATCGAACTCTTGTAGGGAGCTTGGTCTATCTTACAGTTACTCGGCTAGATATAGCTTATGATGTTCATGTGGTCAGTCAGTTGGTTACTGCTCTTACATCTGTTCATTGGGGAGCTGTTCTTCGAATATTGAGATATCTTCGTGGCACTCAGTTCCAGATCCTTTTATTTCCCTCGACCTCTTCACTTGAACTGCGTGCCTATAGTGATGCTGATTGGACTAGTGATCCTCATGACCGAAAATCTACTACCGGTTTCTGTATTTTTCTTGGAGATTCATTGATATCATGGAAAAGCAAAAAATAAGATGTTGTCTCTAGATCGTCTACTGAAGCTGAGTATCGTGTTATGGCTGTCACCACATGTGAGATTGTTTGGTTACGATGGCTTCTTGCAGATATAGGGGTTAATGTTACTAAACCAACTTCCCTACATTGTGATAACAAAAGCGCCATGCAGATAGCAAAGAATTCAGTTTTTCATGAGAGGACGAAGCACATTGAAATAGATTGTCATTTCACTCGACATCATCTTCAGATCGGCACCATCTCGCTTCCGTATGTTCTGTCAGCTTTGCAGATTGCTGATATTTTCACAAAGGCTCAATCCACAGCGCGGTTTCGTTTTCTTTGTGACAAACTCTCAATGCTTATTACTGTTGCATTGTAAGTTTGAGGGAGGGTGTTAAGAATATAAAGCCCATATAAAGCCCAAGCCTGTTAGCTTTCTTTTATTATAAATAGGAGCATATGCTGTACTAATTTATACACTTTCTAATAATCAGAAACCCTAGCCGCTTATTGGTGACTACTTCTTCTTTTATGTATATTTGTTTATTTACAATGATGATCATGAGGAACATAGCAGAGCGCCCCATAAGGCCACCGAAAACCCCAACGCGATCACCACCACTATTCGCACTACATTCCCCAACGCCATCTCCACCGCCATCTCCATCGTCGAATTCAAACCAACAGGTGAAGGTGAATGATCGACAGCAAGAGTAATTGCTTCGATTTAGTTTGAAACCTTATTAATTGTAAATCCTAATTAATATAGAAAACTCAATTAATATAAAAATTTAATTAATACTTGAAAACCAAAATAGGATACCTAATTAATATAGGATACCTAACAAATAAAATAATACGCTTATGTCAAGCTCCGTTGTTATGGTTCAACTTGCTTTATATCATAGTGGTGTTTCAGATGAGCTTGCTTCATATTAACCATTCTTGGCTTAACAAACATTTTCTTCGGTACAATGGTCACCATTCGTCGACAGCTTTTCTCGGCCTATATGATCAGCAGACAATTCTGCAACTAAGTCACACTCAAGCTTGGGAGAGTTTCAATAATTCTTTCCTAATGCATGTCAAAATATATCCAACTATTCTCAACTAGTCTACGCTAATACCTCATCAAAAATTAAAATAATAATGCTAATTTATCGATTTAACTTTTGTCTAAGATTTTTGAAAAGTGAAAGATATAACTTTTTGATATTCTAATTAGGAGTATCTATAACCAAAGTCATTTTCCCACTAATTATAAAAAATAATAGTTTCTAATTTAGTTAATAAATTTAATAATAATAAAATTTGATTTGATTTTATTTTGTAGCTTAGCTTTGGTTATATTAAAATAACTTGATTTATTTATCTTTTTATTCTTTTTTTCCAAAAAGTCTTTGTATTTTTATATTTCTCTTCGAATATAACTTTTTCGTTTATTGTTAGTTATGATCTAAAATGATAAGACAAGTTTGGTTTATATTTAAAACAACAACAACGACGTTATAATAGTGCACAATTTGATGGGTATGCTTCAATACATGTGATAATTCAAGTTAGAGATTTTAAAGATATAATGAATTTTGGAATGTCTCATCACACATAAATTCAGAGTATCCAAGAATTTTGTCCAATTATCAACCTATAGTTTATTTGACCCACATATAATAAAATAAGTAATATGATTAATATTTATAGTATGGATACTAGTCGGATTTATGTGGATTTAAAGGGATTTTCTCTCTCTCTCTCTCTCAAATTGAAATTAAAGTATAAAACTATTAAGAAATTAAAGTATAAGAAACGAAATTTAATATATATATATATATATATATATATATAATTAGAATAAAATTTTATTTTATTAAAAAACGTTATCAAGATCTTAGATGATCCACTAATATTAAAGTTATTAAGATTTTAAAGAGATTTTAAAAATCTAAAAAAATAAATAAAACATATACAACGTTAAACAATGCTTTAATTTTGTGTTAAATATTTTAAGATAAATATGTTATTTGGTATCTCTCTTCTAAGATCCGTTCGATGAACCATGGAAACTACAAAATGCATTTGATCCATCCATGACTTTTTTTTCTTTAAATTCTTGTATGTTGAAGGTTACATCCATGTTAAGCTCTCAAATCTCTTTTGCATCCGTTCTCATAAATCATGTTAAGATTATTTTCGAAAATGATTAACTCTGCAGCACCTATCCTTCTCTCATATGTTCTTTTGTATATGATATTGGTTGAACTCTTCGTGTCTACCATTACTCACCAGCGCTCAATGATTTGTACGACATCTGTGTGAGGTCCTAACACATTTTTTTTAGGCCATTGTAAATAAAAATACCAATATTTAATACTAGTTCATATACAATTTTGTTGAAGTTTGATTATGTTGTTGGATGTTTAGATTTCTAATATATATATTTATTGTGATCCCGGAAAATGGATCTCGTCGAGCGATAACACACAAAGTCTGTCGATTCGGATCGTAATCCAAATATTGTTCTTCCTCTTCCACTTCCTCTTCCACAAAGACTGTGTTACTGTCTATAATTTTCGGCACTTCTGCTTATCTGATGATGGGCTTTAGTCATTAGGAACTTCTCAAAATTCGACTATGTTTTTTTTCCAATCATATTTTGGGTTTGATCGTGCATAACCTATCAATCTTATATCGCCATAAAATTTGCAATATTTGCTTTTATTCCTATTATCTCATAGTCCTTGTAATCTTTATGGTCTTCGATATATTAGATATATGAGCAGTGTCATTTGTTCTTTCAGTGTCATTTGTTCTTTCATAAGATAATTTCATTTTTTTGTTTGATTCAGTGTACGGGTCGCTAATCAAACGCTTTGGTTTCCGTTTGTTGTTATAATTATTCTTATAGTTTGTTTGGAATGTTCGATTTTTATGTTTTGATCGAAATAATCCTTCGTTGTTAATACTGTTTGACATTAACTTATTCGGTATATATATATATAAATCAATATTTAAAAAATGATTTGAATATAATAAATTATATTTATAAAAAATATGATCAAAATGATCCACTAATATTAAAATTATAAAAAATTAATAAATATTTTAATAAAAATAAAAATTAAGTAACATTTTTAATTTATTTATAGGTAGAATCGGAATATAAACTCTTTATATAGACATTTTTCTCTCCTTTTAGTAATAAAAAGGAACCAACCTGACTAACCTTCAAATCTTTATCGCAACCTCTTGTACAACTTCTCATTTTACAAACTGATCATATTACGAAGTAGAAACTGATGGTTGAAGATTCCCACTCTTTTTTACATGATACAAAACAAGATTATAGTTGCAGGACAATATTGAATGAAGAAAACCGACTAAGCAACTGATGTGGTCTCCAAAAACGAATCCAGATGCTCTTTCAGTACTGTGGTAGGAAACTCGGTCTCGGTAATCTCCTTGATTGCGGAGCAATTGATCGAGAATTCAGTGACAGTATACGAATCGGGAGATTTTGACGTGAGTCGTCTTGTTGATTGTATCGGGGACCTGGTCCTGAAGAAGACACGATTTTTAAGATAAGAGACGTGGTTGGAGCAAATTTGGTTGGATATGGCCGTCGATGCGATTGCTTTGCGAGCTTGAGGAATGGATGAGCCCAATAGCACTGTGGAGGTAGAAACAATGGTGTCCATTGTTCCACTTTAGAGAGAGAGAGGAGTTTTCTGCTCGGCTTAGTCTAAAAATTAAGTAACATGGATATAGCTAAAAATATAAAACCAGTCCTGATTTTAAAATCAATAAAAGAATTACTTGTTATAAAAAATATGAAAAATAAATAATTAAAAATAAATACATAAATTCAAATTTATCTTTAACACTTACTTTTTTTTTACTACTTGATCTTATTTATCAAAATTAAATTGATTAATAGTTTCTTTTTAAAATTTAAATAACAATAATAATTACAAAAAATATAATATATTATTAGAAGTATGTTTTAAATCAGTTTATTAAATAGTTTTTGAATAAATTATTTTTCAATTTTATTAAAATTTAGTTTAATATATAATAAATTATAAGTAAAATTTTATAAAATAGATAAAAATTGAAGAGATATAAATAACAAGTTTTAATCATATATATAAAAGTTTAAGTTTTTAAATTTATAAACAAAGTTATGAATTTATATTCTAAAGATAAATATTTAAAACTGAAAAGGTAGAAAATGGAGGAGGATTTAATGGTCACATAGATAATATTTATCTTACTCATTTAAATAAAATAATAATTAATTAGATAATATTTTTTTTTTCCTCATGTTATGTAATCTCTATAAATTCTCAGCCGTCATCCTCAATTCAGAAAGTTTTTACTCTTCCTCCCACCATCGGTCTACCACTCACTCGTTTCCGCTTTCAAAATGCTTGATGAAAATGAACTTCGGACCGATATATTTGCAATTGCATATCAGCGCCATTTTCATGGAGTTTATGAACTCGTGAGGATCATCACGAGGAACATAACAGAGCGCCCCATAAGCCCACCGCCAACCCCAACGCGGTCACCACCACTATTCGCACTGCATTCCCCAACGCCATCCCCACCACCATCTCCATCGTCGAATTCAAACCAACAGGTGAAGGTGAAGGATCGACAGCAAAAGTAATACCTTCTAGGTATGAATATTCGATTTAGGTCTAGAGTTTGAGATTAAGATTGTACAGGAAAGCTTGGTGTTTAATTTTTGGTGCCTGCTGTTTAGCTGATTATATTGAATGATTTAGGTTATCTTTTGCTCAATTTTGATTCGATTGCCCACTTTTCGTTTTTCGCTCTCCACTCGACTGTTCCAATCCTGTGCTATTAATTTAATTTTCTATTATTAGATAATCAAAGAGAAGAGAAGTTTTGGTCGATCCTCAATCAGAAGAGTGTTGTTAAATCTTCCGTTAGATCTATCCTCTTCTATTAGAAGCATTCAATCTCTATAAATCCAATCCATCTTCTGTTAGAAGAGTGTTATCCAGTCCTCTATTAATCTTGACTGATATTATGTCGTGTTTGTCATATTCTCGATATTTTGAATGTCTGCCAATTCATTTATTTCCAATTGCGAACACTTTGTTAGTAAAGTTGTGATACCTGAGAAATTTGACGAACTCAATACGTGAGACAACCAGTATTGTAAAATCTGAGAAATTTGACGAACTCAATACCTGTCTTGCCAAAAGAAATTTGAAACCATAGTGCAACTTAGTTAGGGTACTAAGGGAAGCTTATAGGTGGGGCTGTAAGGGAACGCTTATAGGTGGGGCTGTAAGCGAAGCTTCTCTGCTGGGTTATCACGTCACACCACTTTTCTCTTTCTATTCCTATCACGGACCGGTCTTTAGAGTTTTGCTCCAAGTTACTCGAGGAAACCTAGTGGAGAACAGGAATTACGGTTTTATCGCCTACTGCAATCTATGTGACAATTCTCAAACCTTTTCGTGTGACAAACTCAGATACATTGGTTGCCCCTGCGTGGAAACAAAGGCCTCTAAGTCGCTGGTTGTGACAGGGCTGTTGTGGATAGGACCTTTACATAGTAGTACCCAACTGATGGAAATGCAAGACTTGGCTAAAGAATGGGGATGGGTGGGGGATGGTAGGGGAGCTAATCTAGACAAACTTTTGAAACTTATGATAAATGAGAGTGACCCTTTATTGCCGCCTGGTTACATTAAAATGGATGAGATGGGAAGGCGAGGTAAGATCAACACTCCTTCACTCGTGACGATGATGAACGCCCTCGACGGGGAAGGTTATGTTACTAGTAGGTCTCACATCATTTCTAGTGCTCTTAAGACCGACTGTTCCATGTCAGATTTTATCCCGATTGCCAAGGAATTATAGATGTCTCAAGTATTTTAGAGGTAGATTATATTTTGGTGCCATCCGAGAGAGCACTTGGATGAATTGATAGTCTAAACACGCCTAGGTTTGACATGTCTGTTCAAGGCATGAGTTTCTGTTACGAGAGTGAATCCAAGTAGTTTAGGATGTTGGTTCCTTTAGTTGATTCATGAAACGCTTATAGTTTATGTTTTGATACAATTGCGGGGTTCTTAAAGACAGACCAAGAACCAATAACAGCTAGTCAAGATTAAGATAAGATAAGGAAAAAAAAACTAACTTTAAACGCGAATCATTTCTCATTAATTTAAACGCGAATCATTTCTCAAATCAATTCTATTAATTGATAAACTAACTTTTTCTAAATCGATAAATTCACCGGTCTTATTTGACTCTGTTTAGATAACCCTTATTTATTTAAAATAGTTCTTGTAAATTAGTTAAACTATAAATTATGTAATCCGCTTATTTACTACTTAAGATATGTATTTAATAATATTTTTGTTACAATTAAAATTCCGTTCAGAAGTTATGTCATCACATTATTCTTATTATATATATATTTTTAAAATTAATAAATAATAAATAAATAGAAATAAAAAGTAAATGTAAATATGTAATGACTAATGAGTGACCATCTCCATATTTCAAAAAAAAAAGAGATAAAACTAAACCCGATTTTCTCTTAAATTTAAAAACTTTTAGTTAACTATTATTTTAATTTTGATTTTTAGTTTTGTCAAAATCTTTTTTCCCCTCTTTTTATACAGTTTCAAACTGAGTGGTAAAAATTAAAATTTTAGAATTCTTTTCTTGTTTTTTTTATATTGTTATGTATGTTGCAATATATTTATGGATCGAAAATAATTTGGACCGACAATAAGTTGGATCGACATTCTAAATAAATATATTCGATCATTGTTTTAAGAAAATCTAAATTAAGAATAACCGAGTTAATTATTTGATTAACTAAATTGGACATATAAGTGAAAAGACGTTACACGCTCAAGTGTGGTAACCGAGTTGAATTTGGGTACTCTGATTAAAAGAGTTCAAATCTCAACACTTAAGCCTGAACTAATAAATCAGGGTTATGGTCCCCGAACACAAGGAAGTATTATAGGATGAGCTTTACAATGTTGGGCTTCACATTTTAAAGACTATGAATAAGATACTAGATTTATGCATTTCATCGTCCTAAACCCTAAACACTAAATCTCCCGCTTCTTTCGGTGCCTGAAAAAACCAAACCTTTGCTTTTCTAACTTGGTTTTGAAGCTTTATCAAATTCATCTACAGAATCACTAAATATCGAAAAGGAACAAAATACTATATTGATAACTGCAGACAAACCCATAAGTTATCTTATTTTGTTTATTCTTAGGTGAATCTTAAATAAGAGTTTATATTTATTTTCCGCGATTTGTTATATTAACTTGATGTGATTTCAAATAAAATATAACAATTGGTATCAAAGCCAGTAAAATCCTTTTTTGGACTCGATAGAATAATCGAACGATATATTTATGTATTGATGCATGTTCATTTTTCTACTGTAAAAAATTCATGCCATTGTGATTATGTGTTGATTGAGCTGGTTAGGGCATGTATTTAGGAACTAAAAACATGTTTATGTGATTTATTTTTATTGGAAATCATGTTTATATGATTTTTAATGTTTAATATGAATAAACTATATTTTTAATAGTTTGAGTTTTTTTCGATTAAACTAGAGTTGATTGATATATGAAATTTATTCTTACATAATTAACATCAAATTAACCCTAATATAACGAATATAATCAAATATATTGGGGCAGAAGCTCGTCGACGACTTAACCCTGGATGTTAACGTTGATCGAAGTCTGTCCAACGAAGCCATGGCCAGAGAATTGTGGACGTTATGGTAAACGTCGTGACCTACGGGAATCTGCAAACCCTTCGTTATCGCGATGATAGCAGTGTAAGGCTATAGGTTGGGCATAAACCCAGTGCCAGTAACGCTGCTACAGGCTGGGCGCACGCCCAAGACCTGCTACACCTACTGCAAGTCATGGGCACTACAGCAGGTCATGAGCACTGCAGCAGGTCTGGAGCAAAAACAATTTCAGTTTTTTAATTATAGTAGTTGTAGTAGTCTCGCATGTTTGATTTGATGTAGTCTCACATTGTAGTACTTTGTTCCAGACTCACATGTTTTAGTTACAGTAATCTCGCATGTACTATATGCATTTGTCTCTCATGTAGTGTTTTGCTTAACTGTCACATGTTCTAGTTGCAGTAGTCTCGCATATATCCTTTATATTCGTTGTAGTCTCGAATGTACTTGATAGTTATTGCTTATCATTTTGTTGTCTTTTATAGGATGAAATAAATGAATCTATTTCTACATAGAGGTTTAAAATGATGTGGTTATTGTGTTGATCATGTATATATGCACTACACTGTTCTATTAAGTATTAAGAATTTACTGGGTACAATAATGCTCTTTTACGTCGAAATGTATTTGTTAAAAAATTACGATTTGTCCGGAGTAATCCATGAGAAACTACTTTTATTAGTTCAGACTTGTGTAGAAAACAAACCTGATATAGTTATTGGATGTGTTGTACTTTTAATGGTTATTGTTTTGGTCTATAAAAATAAACGACCACGAAATAACTATAAGCATGCTGATATATATTTTCATGCAACCATCCATCATGGACCACACAACTATTATGCAAGAATAAACAAGGCCGGACATGATTCCAAGATGCTACAAATGTTGAGAACTGGAATAAGAAACAACAAACTTGGATTTAATTAAAAAGATGAAACATTTTAGAGATGAACATGTTCGTATATTCCTATTGTAAATAAGTTGGTTCAAATGTCGTATGTATTAGTATCAATAATTTCGCATGTGTTCAAATTATTGCATGTTTTTGTATCAATAATATCGCATGTGTTCCAAGTATCACATGTTTTAGTTGTAGTAGTATCACATATAGTATTTTTTCCAAAATCGCATATTGTAATGAAGTAATCTCACATGTTTTATTATTAAGTAGTCATTCATGTAATATTTTGCTCCAGAATCACATATTTTACTTGTAGTAGTCTTGCATATAGTATTGTAAGTAGTTTTTCATGTAGTAACTATGTATTATGAACAACTCATAAGTTAATTGTAATGATTTCCCTAGTCCCGCACCCTTTACTAAATTATTAAGCATTTTATAGTTTTTAAAAGGTGAAATAACCCTAACAGTTATGAAAATAAATACATTTGGTGGGGATGAATATATTGGGAATGATTTTAGATATGATCAAGTTGGAAACCCAGATAATGTACCAGAGACAAGGTCTAAGAAGAGGAATAAATCCCTAGCAAAAACAAGAGTGCAAATAAAATAAAAAAGGCTTCAAAAACTAGTAAGCGACTAACCTGAATGACAAAAAGAAAACCCAACCTCAACCAGAACAACCCTAACAGTATTCAGAAGAACCTCATCTCAACCCCAACCATAATAACCTCAAATCACAACTAAAACAACATCAATCAAAATACCCACAACCAGAACAACGCCAACACCAGTCAGAAGAACCCCAGCCCAACCTCAACCATAATAACCCCAACCCACATTCTGAACAACACCAACCAGAACGCCCCGAACAGATACTAGGATTTTGAGAGATGAATGTTATAATGACAGTGATAATGATTGCATCCTAGGCGAATTCGTCTTAAAAAAAAGAAGAATTCACCCCCTCCAAGAATACTCCAACCACCTCGAATAAAACTCAAACCACGTCAATAAAAAAATAATACAACGATATACATGAGAATAATGTTTCACATATAAAAAATAATTCTTCACCCCATCCAAGAATACTCCAATCCCTCGTTTCGGGGGACTATTTATAAATGTCACATAGGTAAATTAACAAACTTTAATTGATAAAAGATTCCAATATCCCTTTAGAATAAGTTTAAATATATAAAAATAATTCTTCACATATAAAAAATAATATTAAATCAAACTTGTATAACATTCAACGATTAGTATTTTTTTTACCTTCAAAACTCTGAATCTTTGAAATCCTAATACAAAAAATTATAAAAACATATGTGTATTTTCAAAGTTGAACAAAGGGGAATCCATAAGTAATATTTTTGGAAAAATGTATATTTTATTTTCGGCACAAAATTGCACTTAATTATGCAACTGTAACACAATTATTTTTAAGAATCGGATTACACATAATTCCGCAAGTGAAACATATTTGATATTTCAGACTTATTTCGCAACCAAAATTCTATTTACGCAACACAGTCTAATTTTTTTTTTTTTAATTTTTTTCAACAAAAAAATACTCCTATTTTCGCAACTACAAAAGTTAGTTGTTTCACTTATTCAAAACTTATTTTTATAAAACAAGTTTGTATTTATTTTTCACACGATCATACTTATTTAGCAACCGAAGTCATATTTACGCAACTGTTTTCTTTTTATTTACGCAATTCATTTGCACGTAATTACGCAAGTGGAACAAATTTGTTTTTTAACAATAAAAAATCAAGTAATTACGCGAACACAATTATTTGTTGGCAACCAAATGACATGAAATTACGCAACTGAAACCTTTTGTTTTCAAACTTATTTTGCGGCTAAACTACATTTAATTACGCAACTAAAAAGAATAGTTTGAAAAACAGAACAAATATTTTTAATTTTTTTAGAGTTATAGTTTGAAAGATATGACATTTAAAAAATAAAAAAAAATATTAAAATATATTTTGAACTACTAATTATTTTTAAATATTAATTTATCATAAAAGGATAATCCGTACTTTATTACATATTAAAAGTTATAAAAGTTCCCCTAAAATTAAATAAATTTGACGTTAAAGAATTATTACCAAAGTTATCCAAAAACACTATATATTTTAGTTATGTAAATAAAATAGTAATGGTAACTAAGTAATGTTTAGTATTTAAGCATGCGAGTGGTTATTTCACTTAAGATAAAAAATACCTATTGTTTAAAAGGAAAAAGTATTTTAATTGTTGGTGTTGAAAATATGTAATGTTATTGATTTTATATTAAGTATCTATATGAAATTAAGTTTACTCACACTAGGACCGCTCCAAGAAAACTCCAAGAATCCTCTTCTTGAAGAAGAAATAACTTTGTTTTTCCTTGAGCTTTTCTCTGTTGATTTAGGTTGCTTTCTCTCTTCTTCTCTTCTGCGTCATGACAGATCTTTCTCAAGAAGATTTCCCTGTCCTTAATGGTGATCGAAGATGCAGAACATTTGCTAATGTGCTGAAGGAGTCGCCTGCAACAGAAAATAAAGAATCTCTTGAGCCGGCTGATGTATACTATCATCAATCACATGTTTCTATACAATTTAGTAAAGAAACAAAGGAGTTTCTTGATAGAAACAGAACCCACACTCTTGTAGCCAAATTCTCCCAAGGAATACCCAAAAGGCATGAAATGAATTCATTTATGCAGGGAAGGAAATTTAAAGGAGAAGTCAATATTAGTAGTTGGGACTCGCGACATCTTCTTCTCGAATTTTCTATGAAAGAGGATATGTGTTCGCTTTGGATAAGACAAGTTTGGACTATCGGAGACAAAATCATGCGTCTCTTGAAATGGCATCAGAATTTCAATCCTAAGATTGAAAATCCTGTGGTTCCTATCTGGATTAGGATCGAGAGAGTTCCAGAATACATGTACAACTCTCAAATAATTAATACTATTGCTTCTACAATTGGTCAGCCACTTAAAATATGGATTCCTCCAAAGAATCGGGCTTTGTACAATGCGTGCTACGCTATGGTGGAGTTAGACATAACTCAAGATCTAAAAAGAGATATTTGGGTTGGGTTTGGCTCTAACGAGGGCTGCTGGTTACGTATAAGCTACAAGGATGTTCCAGCCTACTGTTATTACTGCAGCCATATTGGGCATGAAGATGACAAATGCAGAAAAAAGAACTCAAAAATCAAAGGAAATATACCTGAACAGAAGCAAGCTGAATCCATGGAGCCACCCCACAAGAATGAAGAGAAACAAAGAAGCAATCTTGCAAATGAGAACAAAAAAAACAACAAGATTATTCAAAGATATCAAGTTAAAGACTCTGTTCCTAATAACATGGAAAAAGCTGATCTTATTCCTTTGATTCAAATACCTGAAGAATCTGATAGGGAGGAGAGGATTGAAGCTATAAGAAATTTGGCAACCGAGTACATGAAGAATAAAGAGATTGTTGTGAACCTTTCTGGCTCTGGAAATTCTCCAATCCATAGCAATCTTGGCAGCCTTCCTCAGTCTCCAAACCTGAAAAACAAAGAAATTAGTGTCAGCTTTAAAGATCTTCTCAATAATAAGCTAAAGGTAGCAAAATTCAAGAGTAGGAAAGAAAAAAATATATTCAAGCCTAATTCTGGGGCAAAAAATAAATCTTCCTCAACCTCTGATCATGATTAATATTCTATGTTGGAATATTAGAGGCGTTGCTAACAAAGCTTCTATTCGTAGAGTCAAAAACATTATTATCAAAGACAGGGTCTCCTTTATTACTATCCAAGAGCCTATGGTCTCTTCTGATCAAATTTCTAAATTTGCTTCTACGATTGGTTTCCCTAACTATTACTCTAACTGTAATAGTAAGGTTTGGATTCTGTGGAATAGTTGGTATAATGTCAATATCTCTATTGACAATCCTCAATTCATTCATGCCGAAGTTAATTATATTAACACCAAGAAGATTTTCCACATTACTTCTATTTATGCTAGATGCCAGAGACATAACAGAAGGATCCTCTGGAGCTCTCTTATCAGCATTGCAGCTACTGTTAAGGATTGGATGGTTTTAGGAGATTTTAACTCCATTTCCTGTCCTACAGAGCAGAAGGGATGTCTTCATTATTGTAAGGGAAGCTCTGACGAGTTTAATGATACTATTAATCAGAGCAATCTTAAAGACGCTGGGTATATGGGGTGCAAATTTACATGGACTAACAAAGTAAATTGGAGAAGACTCGACAGAGTGCTCCTCAACTCTGACTGGATGGACAACTTTCAAAATACTAGTGTCAAGCATCTTACTAGATCTTGCTCAGATCATCTTCCTCTTCTAATCTCTATTTCTAATACTAGCTTTAAAACTAAGCCTAGTTTTAGGTTTTTAAACATGTGGGTTTTAAATGAAAGTTTTCTTTCATTTGTGCAAACTAACTGGATGTCTGATATGCAGGGTTCTCCTTTAATCAAATTCTGGAATAAGCAGAAAAGACTAAAGTCTGCCTTGAAGGATTGGAACATTTCTGTTTTTGGTAACATTTTTGACAAGATTAAGAAGTCTGAAGAGGAGGTCAACTATATGGAACAATGCTACATGGAAAATAATTCTGATTTCAATAAGGCTAATTGGCAGCTAGCTAATGAAAAACTTCATCAAGCTTTGATTCAAGAAGAGAATTTTTGGCACCAAAAGACTTATACTTCGTGGATTAAGGATGGCGACAAAAATACGAAAACTTTTCATAATTTTGTCAAAAGAAAAAGAAGGAAGAACAGAATTACCCAAATTAGGGTTAATGATGTTTGGCTTACTGACGAGGAGCAGATTAAAAGTTCTGCTGAGACTTTTTTTAAAGATGTTCTTTCTTCCGATCCCTATTTAAACCATGATAATGAGAATAACTGTCTTAATAGTTATATTTTTAACTCTATTCCTACTATTATAACTGAGCAGGATAATCTGCTACTTCTAATGGGGCCTAAAGAAGATGAAATCCTTGCTGCTATTAAGGGACTAAACTCTGCTAGTGCAGCTGGCATGGATGGGTTTAACCTAACATTCTACATTAGCTGTTGGAACATCATCAAGCATGACTTTGTTGAAGCTGTGATCGCTTTCTTCAAGGGGGATTCTCTTCCTAAGGGGATTCTTGCCACAGGTCTATGTCTCATACCCAAAACTAATAACCCTTCTACTTGGAAAGAGTATAGACCTATAAGTCTATGCTCTATGTTCAACAAAATTCTTTCCAAGCTTATTGCCAATCGTATGTCTAATCTTATGCCTAAAATCATCTCTGATAATCAAGGGGCTTTTGTCTCTAATAGGCTGATTCAAGACAACATTTTAATTGCTACTGAAATGGTGTTTGACTTAAATAAAAAGCGTAAAGATGGTAATATCATGATTAAGCTAGATATGGCTAAGGCTTTTGATCGTTTATCCCACAGCTATCTTAGGAAGGTTATGGTTGTTTTTGGCTTTAGTGATACTTTTATTAATCTTATTGATTCTATTGTTAATAATGCCAATGCTTCTGTCCTAGTTAATGGCAGTGCTGTTGGTTACTTTAAAATCAATAGAGGCCTTAGACAGGGAGATCCTTTATCTCCCTATCTATTCATCATAGCTGAGGAAACTCTGTTAAGGGGTTTAAGCATGTTATTCTATAATAATAATCTTATTCAATATAAGTCTAGAAGTAGCATTTGTATATCATCGTTAGCTTTTGCTGACGATATATTAATATTCACTAACTCTTCTAACTATGCTATATCTACTGTTAGTAATTTGCTTCAGGAATATCAAAGGGTCTCGGGTCAGATGATAAATATAGATAAAACGTCTATCATCACTTCTTCCAACTTTCCTATTAACAAGATGACCTCTCTATTGAACACTACTGGATTTAAAGAGGAGAAGCTCCCTGTGAATTATTTGGGTGTCAATCTAAACAAGAATAATTGGAGCTTAAACTATGAGGTGTTGATAAGTAGGATCAGGGGCAAAATCACTGAGTGGCAGGACAAAAGTTTATCCTTTGCTGGCAGACTTAATCTCATTTCTACTGTCCTAATTCCTATTCCTAGCTATTGGATGCTTAGTAACAATCTTCCTAATTCTATTATTGACAGAATTGAGAAGATTTTTAACTCCTACCTTTGGGGTTCTAAGCTAGATAATTCTTGTATTCATTGGTGCTCTTGGAGCAAGGTTTGCAAGCCATATTATGAAGCTGGTCTTAATATTAGGAATTTATCTGATATCCAAGATACAATTTCCTGTAACCTTTGGCTTAACTATAGGCGAAACTCTTCCCTATGGGCTCGTTACACTCACAGCATCTACAGCAAAGATACTCATCCTATGCTGGTTAATCTAATCCCTAAAAAGTGCTCTAAAGTCTGGAGAAGGTTAATATTTATAAGAGATAAAGCTGAGCCGCTTATTAGATGGTCTATTGGGACTGGTGACATTGACTTTTGGCACGATGCGTGGTTAAATGATAAGGCTCTTCTTGATCCTGGAGAAACTAGGAGTGAGAAGGTTTGTAACTATTGGAGTCAGGGTACTTGGGACAGCATCAAACTTAATGGTGTCAATCCACCTATTAACGTTAATCTGGTCAAGTCTATTCCTATCAATCCTAATGATAATGACTCCCCAATCTGGTCTCTTTCTAATAATGGGAAGTTTAAAACCAAAGAGACATGGGATTACCTCACGGTCAAGCACAACAATTCCAAGCTCTTCCTTAAAATCTGGAATTCCATCACTCCTCGCAAGTGCTCCTTTTTAACTTGGCGTGTTCTTCACAAATGGATTCCGGTTGACGATATCCTGCAAAGAAGATCTGTTAGCCTTTCATCCAAGTGCCAATTTTGCTGCTCATTGGAAAATATAAATCATACTTTCGTCAGCTGTAGTCTATCATGGTCGGTCTGGTGCCATTATGCTGCCATCTTCAAGATTCCAATTGGTCGTTTCATGACATTTCCTCACTTGATTAGAACTTGGCTTTGGTTTGTCAACAAGGATATCAGCATCTGCTCTATTATTCCGCCTATTGTCTGCTGGGTCTTGTGGCGTCTTCGAAACAAATCAAAAATTGAAGGTCATTTCTCAAATTCGATGAAAGCCATCTCTGATATTGACCGTATAATTCAAGGCCTTGACAGAGATAGATTACTGTCAAGTGCCATTTGGAGCCCTTTTCACCGGGCTGCTAAAGATCTTGGCTGCTGGTCGACCGCTTTCAACCTTAAGCCTCCTACTTATCACTGTTGGTCTCCCCCTGTTCCCGGTAGAATCAAAGTGAACACTGATGGTTCCACTTTGAATAATGGTGATTCCACTGGCAGCGTGATCCTCCGAAATAGTGATTGCGTCTTGATTTCAGCTCATGGTTACCTTTATGGCAGAATGCTTCCTCTTCATGCTGAGGCTTTAGCCCTTCTCGACGGCCTAATCCTTTGTAATTTAAATAATCTTTCTAATGTGGACGTCGAATCCGACTCTGCTGTTCTTGTCTCCATGCTGGCATATGGGTTTCACTCTAGTCCTCTGGGCAATGTGATCTTGAATTGCAGAAAGCTTATTAAGGCATCCATGAATGTCAGGCTAATCAATAGACACCAAAACGTTGCTGCTGACTGGCTGTGTAAATGGACCAGAAAATGCAAGATGAGGATCAACTTCGTCGAAGCTAACTCCCCAGCGCACTTTAAGGCCATTACCCTTCTCGAAAGACAAGGCGTTGGCTACATAAGAGATAATTCTTAATCCCAATCCTCTTTTGTATTCTGCTTTTTTTAGAATGAATCATCATTGCTTCCCCAAGCATCATCAGTTCCTACATTTACATGATAATGCATTTTAAATGGAAAAAATATATAATAGTAATAGTGGTTACCGATTAAAAAGAGATTAATTTGGAGATATTAAAAAATATATAGAGTTTCAAAACCCCAAAATCTAGATAAATGAAATAACATATAAAGTAGAAGCAAATATAGAATAAAGAGATAATCTTAAAAGAGTGAAATTAGGAAGAGATCCTATAACTTGCTTTTATATTTTAGAGCCGAGGATTGTCTATATAATGCATAATGCTAAGCACAGTTAATATGGTGCTTTTCATTTTTTCTTAAGTCATATCCTGGTAGTGGCCTGCTTGGCCAAAGGGGCATTGCTATGCAACTTGAATCTGAATTGGTTCTAAGTCAAACCATCTCTGGGCAACATTTTTAGAAAGAATAGGTCAGGCTTATCTAGCCGCAAGCCATGAAGACCAATGCTTATCCTAGCCGACTCTGTTCTCTATTTTTTACCCTTTATAGTATTATTAAAACGATACTAGCAATAACAGCAGGTTTCACCCGACTGATTAGATACTTTATAAGTGTTGTTTGCATGTATTAGATAGAGTAGTAGCAAAATTGAATAAAGAATCAAAGCAATCAGGAAGCAGGAAAAAGAATTCATTCAGCCTGGACTAACGAAATCAGAATTACTTATTTAGTTAATGGTTAAACAGCATTACCTGGGCTAAATGGTGGAAGTAGAAGGGCGGCTAGGGTTTTGTCTGTCTCAAAGATGGATATAGAAGAAATGGAGAACGACGATGAACGCAGAGCACAAGCATCAGTTCGTTGTGCCAAGTCTATCATGGCGCTTCGCCCTCTGAAATCTTTGCCGATTCTCCACGGCGAAGCTTTAAGCATCAACATTGAACACCAATTCGATCAACGCCTGGATGGCCTCCTTGAATGTATGTTGATGTAGTTATGAAAATCAATCGGCTGAAAGTGCTTACACATCTTCAAGCATACCATAAAAATTTGTTGGCATTTGAGGTTAGTCGACATCGAGAAGAAGTGGGCCTTCATTTTCCCTCCACGAATACATAACTAACTTGGACATGGCGATCCCGTCGACAACATCAACTGATTCCACCGAAACTTCAATGGATTCGATCGAAAGTTTACCGAAAAGCCAACCTCCCAGTGATGAAAATGTGGATTCGATCGAAATCTTACCGAAAAGCCAACCTCCCGGCGATGAAAATGTGGATTTCTTCGAAGATGGTACTGATAGTGGCTTAGGGACACTAAGATAGTAGAAAGCGAAAACGGAAAGCTTGTACAGCAACCGGTAGAAAGCGGAGACGGCCTAGGCCACCTAAGGAGAAATAATGGTGCACCAAAGTATCAAATGTGACATCGAGAAGAAGTTTAGGGTTTCTTTCAATTGGGGATTTCTGAAATCTGTCGATTTCTTCACTTAAGACGAAAGTTTGTCTTTGTTTTCAATTTAGTCCTTTAATCTTGTAAAACTATCAATTTGGTAATAGATCGATATTTTGCTTAAAAAAAAAATATTAAGTATCTATATTAATTTAAATAGTTACATAATCGATATAATTTTTTTCTACTTATTTGAAAAAATAAAAAAATAAAAAAATAACTTAATTATAACTATTGTGTTGAATTTTTTGATAGTTTAAAATCTATAAGAAAATTCCTAATTCAAAGTGTGTTTATGGATTATTTAGTAGATCTATAAAATATCATGATTCAAACTATATAAAAAATAACTTAATTATAACTATTGTGTTGAATTTTTTGATAGTTTAAAATCTATAAGAAAATTCCTAATTCAAAGTGTGTTTATGGATTATTTAGTAGATCTATAAAATATCATGATTCAAACTATATAAAAAATAACTTAATTATAACTATTGTGTTGAATTTTTTGATAGTTTAAAATCTATAAGAAAATTCCTAATTCAAAGTGTGTTTATGGATTATTTAGTAGATCTATAAAATATCATGATTCAAACTATCTTTATCAAAATTATATATACATTATCTTCTGTGTTGTTGGAATGCTAAACATATCCACAGCTATATTTTACAGTTATTTTTAAAAATACTTATTATCTTTAAAAAAATGTTTTCTAATACTTAATCTAAAACGTAGTCTAAATTTATAGATTTTATCTTGATAATCTCTATTTACCTAGACAGTTATACAATATGTATAATTTCTCCTTTTACTGAAATTATAAAGTGTCATAATTTAATACATATCTACCTAAATTATAGAATAGCGGTTAGCATCTCCAACAAATACGCTTTTACGTTAATAGTAAATTTAGCTATTATATAGAATTTTTTTCTTCCCAAATAAAAGACTATCCATAACTTTTAGCGTAAATTATGTTAGATATATTTGTATTCGCGATTACATATGTAATACTTATTTGTTATTTCTTTTATTATAATATATATATATATATATAAATATATATTAGTTCAATATAATCCATATCTACTTAAAAAATGGAGTATTTGTTGGGGGATACGGTTATATAATTCTTTCCGTCTACTATAAAATTAGTGCTATAATATTTATGATTGTCATTAGCAGATCTAAAGACTTTTAATCTTCTTCTTTCTCATCTCAAAATCTCGTTTCTTCTCGATATGTCCGACGATGATTCCTCAGATGATGAAGATTTGCTCCTTTTAGCACTGCTCGACGAACCCGAACCCAACAGGATTTTTCGGAACGTGAGAACAGAGCGCCTCTTATCCCCACCGTCACCCTCCACGCGATCACCGCCACCCACCACGCGATCACCGCCACCATTAGCACCTCGTTCCCTACCACCATCTCCATCACCGAATTCAAAGCAGCAAGTGAAGGATCGGCAACAAGAGTAATCGTTTTGGTATCGAAATCCATAGGCTAAGTGTTAAGGCCATGAACGAGAGTTTAGGTATGAATTTTCAATTTAGGTTTAGGTTTAGAATTTGGGATTAAGACTGTATGGGAAAACTTAATGTTTGATTTTTGGTGCCTTTTTAGCTGATTATATTGAATGCTTTAGGTTATATTTTGCTCAATTTTGATTCCACGCATTTAATTTCTTCGTTCGTTTTGAATTGCTCACTATTCTTTTTCGGTTCTCCATTCCCCTCTTTCTATCGCAAACTTTGGCGTCGGGCGACTGCTACGATCCCTATAGTAATCGGCTTCTCTTTTCAGTTTTAGGTTTTTGTTTATCAGTACTCGATATGATTTCAATTGGATCAAAGTTTGCTTTACCCCAATATAAGAAAATAAAATGTCTATAATAATAGACATACAAAGGAGGACAAATCTGTTTCCGACAACGTCTCTTGGGAACTTGTTTATCTTCATCCTTTTTGATTTGTTGGTTAATTGCATTTCTTTCACCATTTTTGTTAGTTGCCTTAAACTAGCTGATTCATAATCAACTTGCTTCTTCGTTGTCGGAACCTTAGATTCCATCATGTTCTCAGCATTTTCCTTGTTGTTGTCGTCTGCTACAACGGACAAGCATCAGCTTCTTGATAGAAGGTTTTTCCGTGGTTGGGAGATTGGGAGATTTGGCCGCGGAAACTGGATAACAAGAGGAGCTCTTTCTTCTGCAACAAGTTGCTGCACCTTTTCATTGACTTTGTTGAATGCTGGTGATTTAACTGAATCATCCTCCGTTGTCTCATCATTAAACACGATTTCACACTTGCTCGTTACATTATCGTTAGCAGTTGTGGAACTTAAAATTCCTGGTGATTTAGCGAGATCCTCTAGTAGTTTAGTGGAGATTT